>BOPP01000119.1:822929-884435 GCA_017312745.1 Gryllus bimaculatus
TTATTATTATTATTATTATCACAGCTTTCTGAATTACAGTAATACACACAATACATACAAAGCATGTCATGATCACTTATTACTTAAAGTTACTAAATAGCGCTTACATTTCACACAGCACTTACACAACACGAGTACCAAGCCACACATTATTACACAACATTTATAAAATTTAAACTTTGAATTGTATCTAAAATTTTCAACAATAGTTTTATAAGTCTAACCCCATAATTCTGTCTAACCAAAAGAAGAACATCTATGTAATTATTACCGCTTTCTGCATGTTTATCAAAATATTTTTGTGTTTAGATCTATTTCATTATTTGATGTTATTATTATTATTATTATTATTATTATTATTATTATTAAAGCAGGCCTCTTTTCATAACTTTTTACTGATTTGACATTTGAATTAATTGGTAATTAAGCTAAGCAATTTTATACGAATTATGAATAAAGTTAAAAATTGCAAACACGGGAATAAAAAGTTCCCCGACATTTTCTTGTTTTCTTCTTTATTCGAATGCAATGTTAGCAATTTATTTATAAGTTAACAGTAATTTCTTTACACAAGCAGAACGGGGGGGGCATGTATTTCAACGGCAGTATATTACATCAAAATCTGTGGCTTGTTTTCTTACGTAAAAACTTTCTTTTACGATTATGGAAGTCTTCAAATGTTTTCAACGGTGTTCTTTGTAATTCAACTATTGTTGGTAAAGGAGAGGGAAGGGATTAACGGATCTCCAGAAAATAGGGAGTTTTTGCCACCTCGAACGTAAACGACTATTGATCTTCTGCTCATGCGCAGTTAAAGTTTCACACCATTTTCGTGCATCTGCGCATGCGCAGAAGATCGATAGTGCTGACAAGAAAGCTGGCACAAACTCCCTTATGTTCGATGATAACATGACGTCAAATCACAATCGAACGTTGGTAACTCTGATAAATTCTTACACGTGACTTGTATAGCCTCAAATCCGACACGTCACATCGGGGCTTCCCCCACAAATGTGAACAAATTTAGTGTCGTGGCAATTGGATTGTGCTTCCAAACGACGTGCTTAGCTAGGTCGTAGCAAAAACGACTTTGACATGAAGTGAAAAATCAATAAATGCAAGAATAAGTGCGTGAGTTGGGGAAAATTAATATCTATAGACT
The DNA here is from genome assembly GCA_017312745.1 of Gryllus bimaculatus. NCBI lineage: Eukaryota > Metazoa > Arthropoda > Insecta > Orthoptera > Gryllidae > Gryllus > Gryllus bimaculatus. The sequence goes on from BOPP01000119.1 coordinate 824,092, forward strand.
GGAAAAATGCGTATTGTGAAACCTTTAAGAAAACGTTTACTCGTAACGTTTTTATTTGAATACGAGTAGATACACAAAGACAATCTTAAAATGCAATAATCGAAAAGTGCGCGGCTACTTAAAAATTGCTGGGTGAATATTCCATAGTCCGATTTTAGTTTGTAGTATACGGCCTCGTGGCCATTTTCATTAATCAAGTTTTAAGATTTGGAACTTTTTTAATAATTATTTTTCATAATACATTTTATATCACCGTGTAACGTAGAAATTACAAGATATTGTTTGTATTCAAAGAATTAATTTATTCCCTAGAAAGGAAGAGATTCGAGCGTTTAAACCACGTTTTTTCTATGTCATTCCTGATGAATTACGTCGAGTTGGAAAGTACACGTTCCCGGTGGTATTGACAGTTTGACTAAAATGATTGTTGCATGTGCTGTGTTGTTTCGAATTTTTTGCCATTGACATCAAAAATTAACTTTGTGAAGGAGAAGCTAAGTCATTGGCATTGAAATTGCAATTAGACGTTTTTTGGGGCGCCCGATACACGTAGTTTTTCAGTTTTCATTTGATATGACAGACTTTTCAGCGACGGTCAATTCTTTGGTGAAAATTTACTACTGGTGCTAACTTCATCTAACTATACCGTCATCAAACTTATGCTGGGCTAAAAGTCCAGTATTTACGATGATGACGACTATTATTATTATTATTGTTATTGTTATTATAATAATTTTTTTATGCTTCTGGGTATCCCTTAACTGAGGGGCGGAACTGATATTTTAACACTTAATTGTTTGGTTGAGATATTATGTTGTGACAAATTAACCACGTAATTTTTGCCATACCAAAAATGCAAATGAAAAAGAAAGGCCTTATTAATAATAACGTGATATATCTTGAAAATGCTCTGGAAGAAATTAGGAAAGTCAAAATTAAAATTCACCAGGCCCCTGGAAGTTATGCTGACCAAAGATGAGCCTTCGGGATAAAATAAAAAAATTCCACATTGAATTTTGTACCTGGAAACATTAACGTAGTCTAGAATAAAGTGAACATATTTTTCAAGCACACAGACATATCTAATCAAATCTTGTGCATTTGCACTAATTAGCTACTAATTGAAACAAGTTTTTCCTAGAATAAGATAAAGAGCAATAGGAGATTGATAACATCAAAAAATTTCACACACTTCATTGCGATTGCAAAAGAAAATAAGTTAATGATTCAGAGAAGAAAATTGGGATACTATTTCATAAGTCTTTTTAAATTTCAAACTCAAATAATTTGTATATTAATTAAATTAACTGAACAATAATTCACAATATGCTCAATAATACATTATTCATCCAAATTTTAATAAAATATTAAACTATGCCATACGTGATTTTTTGTGCACAATTTCACTGTGTACTTGTATAATATATTATTAAAGCAGATAAATCCACTCATTATGACCTAAACTAATAATAAATTATGCTTAGGATCTCTCATTTGCAGAAAATTAGTAGCTTTGGGGTAAATGCTTACATTACTTTTCTTTGACAAGAAACCAATACTGACATAGCAATAAGCTGCAAGGTGATGATAAAACTATATGTATCTATAATACCTAATTATATTTCTGGATGTTTCTTGGCACTCACCACAGTTGTGCCTGTCACTCTAGGTCCAAAGTTTTGAATGGGCAGATAAAAGGAGATCTTGAGTGAATGGCACTAGTTAACAAAATGTATTGTGAAAGTGATTGGAAATAGATACAGATTTTCTTGAGGTGTGGAGGATCTATGAGATTCACAACGAAGAATTCACATTCTTGATCACATTATGCAAAATTTCCAGTTAATGGTTCTTAAAGAAGCAGATGCCATTGTCAGTGCAGCAGGAAGAACATTCAGAATTCACAGAACAGGATGTCCTGAGTGGGCATCAGATTGAAGAAACTCAAGACAAAATCCAACACAAAACTGAAAAACAAACTATTGTGAGAGGAGGCTCCGAAAGAATGATTCATATTAGGATGAAGATGGTAGTAATAATTGTAAATATAAAGAAAAAAATTGCACAGAAAAAGACTGCAGGTTTATCACTATAGCTCAAAAGTTCAGGCATTTATGTTGGCTAAAATACAGATAAAAAAGGTGCTCAAAGTATAGCCATTCTATGAAAGTATATTTTTCAGTTTCGTACTTATTATTCTCACACTTAGCCTTTGTGACACTAAATTTTGGCATGATAACTACAAATGTAGTGTTGAATAATGATGCTGTCACTCTACAAGCATCAGTGAAAGCACAGTTTCTGCTTTCAAATTTGTGCAATTGATAGCAAGGAGCCGAGATGTATCAAATACCATGAACAAAGAGTTCTATCCTCAAAAGGGGGTTGAAAGCCACACTCGAGTGGATTGTGATTTCTTGTGGAGAAAGAAAATTTGTTAGCATCATTGGAAAAAATCAAAAATTGTTGACTGGAACTTCACTTTCCTGTAATACTTTATAACACTTCCTGGCCTTTCCACTGGAGTTCCACTTCATAACTGACAGGACATAACACAACAGGGGCAACAAACTTCCAAATAAGGCAAGCTGCAAGTAAGTTTCCATTGAGATTGAAGATGTTAAAAATCGGAGTTGGTATTGCTTATCCGTAAGATATGAGGTGTGAATTGAAGTGCTGTAGGGTTAGATTTTACCTCCTCTTCTTTTTTCACTCCTCAGATAACTGATTTCAGCAAATTGATAAGACTCTCATAGTTGCTTGGTGATGTCAAGTGCTAATGCAACTCTGACCATGACACACTAATCTGATCAAGAAATTTCCCAATGGTCCATTGAAGGCTTCTTGACATCTTACCACAACTAACCTAACTGTCCTCAAGTGTTAGTAATCTCAAACAGATCATGTCGTCATCAAACAAATAAACTAATTTACAGCCAGGAAATTGTTCTAACAATGTATAGTCTACACCTTTTTGTAAAATTTTAATAATCTACTTCAGATCAACACTGGAACTTCACAGAATTACATCTACACTTCGGAAAGAATGCAAAGAAAAGCAATAGCAATATTTTGTCAAGCACTGAAAAATTTCTTGTAAGAAACTTAAGATTGACCACCCTTTGATTGCAGATTTAGAAACAGGCAGGACCCCACACTGACCTCAAATAAATATAAAATAACTTAAGGGTATTTTCACAGTGACTACTTTATTGATATAAACACAACAGCATTATTATTATTATTATTATATTGGGGGCATCAAGAGTCAATTATCCAAAGACAATTTTTCCAAGAATCCATTTAAAACTGCTATTCTCTAAGATTTAGAACCATTAATAAAAACCACACAATTTTCTAGCCAACGAGACAATTTGCAGTATGATGTCTGTAAATAGATAGAATTAGTTAAAAATGAAAGGGGGAAAAAATCCTCACACTTTGGGGGTTGCCTTTTCTTCAGAAGCAGGGTAAATTCACTATTATATGCAAAAGATTTAATCTAGTTTAAATTCAAAGAATTGAAGAACCTTGTAAGATTTTTATTAAAGAAAATATAGGTTCCCTCCCTGCTTCAATAAATCCTTTCTTTCCAAACCATGAGGCAAACAATAGGATGAAGATCAAAATATTAATAAAAAGTACTTAAGTGTCAGGCAATTTGACTGACATACTGACATCTCACTTCACACACTTCCAAGAGTCCTTTGTTACTTTCACACGGTACATCCAAACAAAGTTTCGAAACTAACAATCGAAGTCCAAATATATGAGGCCCAACACTCTTCAAATGCAAAACCATTTTGACAAAGAATTAGTATTTACAAACGGAAGCTCATACTTAGGTTGCAAGCATGTCCCCAGATAATCATAAAATAAGTATCATAAATCAGGAATATGTATTTTCGATTTAATGCCATTTAATATTTGTGTAATTACAACAATATTGATATTTGGAATCATTTATTTTAATTTAATTAATTAATGTTAATTTTTTACTGTTTTAAATGCATAATTTAGAATGTTGGGCAAATTTATTTTCGTTTGACATTAGGTTCATAAAATCAAAATAAGTATTTGAAGAATGTAGTTTCTTTTGTGGAAAGATTGACAGTCTTGGAAGGCAGACCATCACTGCATGAGATTGTATGCTGTGTCTAGCCAGTGCTCAGTAGTTCTTTTTGTGACAATGTCTTTTAGTTACCAAATTCAAATAAACATTGTGTTTGTTCATTTAGGTGAAGTGCCATTAATACAGTTTCCCCACAATTTGGGGACTCAGTAAGGGATTAGAACGACATTCACTTCTACACATCACCAAACAAGAAACAAGCCAAGGACAAAATCAAGCAGAATTAACAAAGACTGTTCATGTTTGAAGGCATGTATCTTCAGTGATCTCATTGGACAAAAAGGAGAAAGAAGAAAGAAGTCTTGAAATCACCAAAGTTTGTGTCGAACACATGGCATATTGTGACAAGGACACGTGGAACGGTATTAATTAATATTCAGATGTTTGTTAAGTTAAGTAACCAAGTACAAGAAAGTGAGCTATTCAACATAACTAAAAAACTGCTTTTTGAAGTTAAGCCAGTGGTTTCAAAATGTCGACCTCAAAATGTCAGAATCGAATTTAGACAAACTTGCGAGAAAGACTGACAACGAAGGGTATGACTTTGTATCAGAAGAGAATGGAGAAAGTGATGAAAGCACAGATGAAGAAACAGAAGTCAAAATAAAAGCACACAAGAAGAAAAGTCAACACGAAAAGAATTTAACCCAGAAAATTAAGAAGATGAGTAATAGAAAGAAGGGAAAGGTTATCAACTACTCCAACTCGAAGTTCAACAACGGAAAGAGGTCAATATTACAAATGTAAAATGTAATTGACATTTCTCAAAAAATTAATAAACTCAACACCAACAAGGGCGCAGTTCCTGATGCAATACCTCCAATTATTTTAGTTACATGTAATTTCATCTTCTTCATTTTACAAGTTTTACTTAAAATCACTAAGCGAGGGAAAAATCCATTAAAATGGAAATCTACATACATCATACCGATACATAAATCTATCTCCAAAAATGAAATATCCAATTATAGACCAATCTCTATTCTTAGTGACATACCTTAACTCTTTTAATCCATTGTTACAGATAAATTAAAATCAAAAACTACTTCATTGATATCAGCCAATCAACATGGATGTATGCCAGGACATAATATTGAATGTAACTTAAGTTCTTTACAGCCAGTACATTCTAAACTCTTGAAATAAATATCTATGATACTATTTAAATTGATTTTGGCAAAGCATTCTGAAAACCACAAATTGTTAATTTTAAAACTTAAATGCTTTGGTATATCTGGAATGCTTCTTAAATGGTTAACCAATTACTTGCGTAATAAAGTCCAATATATCAAATATAGAGGTCTCATCTCTAATGAAATTACTGCATCCTCAGGGGAACCACAAGGACCACATTTAGGTCCTATATTATTTGTTGTACTTATCAATGATATTTGCTCACTTCTGGAGATTAAAACTATTTAATAGTATAAAATCCACCAAAGATATTAAAGATCTACAAAATATTATATCAGCTATCTATCAGTGGTGTTTATTAAATGAGTTATATCTCAATCCAAAAAATGCAAATTCATAACTTTCTCTAGAGGTAGAAATATCGACGTTCTTATAAAATTAATAACATATACCTCAAACAAGTTCTCTCAATAAAAGATCTTCGTGTTATATATAACTCAAAAATGAATTTTAATATGCACATTGTTATGATTGTAAATAAATCTCTACAACAACTTGGACAGATCAAGAGAATATGTGGGGTGATCTGAAGTACCACAGCTTTCGAAACTTTGTATTATTCATTAGATAGATTTCACCTCCTTTTTGCTTTATGATTTGGTTGCCATATTTTAATTTTCACATCGTCAGGCTTGAAAGAGTACAGCAAAGATTTTTTTGATTTCTCTCCCCAAGACTTGGCTGTACTGATCTGATTCTAATTCATAATTATGCAAGAATCTCGCAAATGTCAGATATTACATCTCTTAAATTGTGTAGGATGGACAATGACATTGTTTTCCTACATAAATTATTACAAGGTACCACTATTGCTTAGTAATACGTTGTTTCATATCCCTAATCGGTCTACTAGACATATTAAACCTTTTTTCTTGCCTAATTAATCCAAAATTTATACATGAAATAACTTTTTCTTTAGAACTTGTAAAATTATAAATGACCAAAATCTAGACATTTTAGATCTTAGTGTGAAAGAGTTGATAACATGTTTGAGATCATCAATTCAACATAAATAATTATATATACATGTAATATATTTATTTTTTTTATATTTAGCCACAATGATGTACTTGTAAAATATTTTGTTTAGAAATTTAATTATTGTTATAAATTATCCTTTTATTTTTCTATAGTGATATATTAGTAAATTGGACATATTAATGTCAGTACAGTAAATAAAAAAATGTGAAATAAATATACCAAAAATTTAATTGACATTTAGTTGCATCAAAGATTCAATCAAATCATTTGATGGTAGCAGTGGATATCTGATGGACAAATGGATCATTGAATTTGAAGAAACTGCAACCCTGATGGGATGGAATGAATCACAAATGCTCATCTTTGCAACAAAAAAAAAAAAAAAATGATTGAGTGGTCTAGCAAAACTGTTCATTTAAGGAGAAAAGGGAATCACCAGTTGGAAGAAACTGACAAACTCTCTGGAACAAATTCGGCATCAAGACATGTAATGCGGACATTCACAAGATGCTGTTAAGGAGAAGAAAGAAGAGAGACCAGTCACTTCACAAATATATCTTGATGAGGGAAATTCCAGTCGGGGAGATATCGATGAATCACTGTGGCAATATGTGATAGATGGCATAGATGAGGAATCAGGAACCAAGTTGTTACTATAAAATGCAAGAACCTTGAGAGCGTTCAAAGAATAAATGTGTGACTATGAAAGTGCTTTGGCAAGGACATTTTACGAGAAAGCTGATTAAAGTCAAAGGGCAAGAACGCACGAACAATCAAAAAGTGCACAAAATTATTCTTTGCTATGGCAGGGTATACTTCACATGCTACTAGTCACACAATTGTTAATCACATTTTATTCTTCAAAAATTCTAATAGTTTGACTTCCTTTCAAGCATGGGTTTGTTTTATGTTCTCGCTTGGACATAGTTGTCAAATATCCTGTAGTTAAAACATTCTCCCTCAAATTTTGGGGTGCATTCTCACTGACTTTGTCTTGGAAAAATTTGATTTACTTTTCCAAGATAACATTTAACTAATAATTCTGGCCTAAATTTCACAATCGCAGGGGCAGAATGTGCAGCCACAGATGTTTAGATGGTGCAGAATTTGTCTACAGCTTTTGTTCAGGGTCGTTTAAGTCATATAGGCATAAATCATTAATACCCCCAAATATTCGATTTAATTGCACCCACTCTTTTAAACACTCCCAATGCTAATAAAAACATAATGAGAAATTTTCAGCAAAATTCCGTGAACTAGTTTTGCATCGAAGTGCAACACACATCCCTTTTATTTAAATATAGATAGATAGCCCACAAAGATAAGAAATTTAAAAGTCTTCAAATATAATAGAAAAAATTAATTATGAGAACAAAAGAATCAAAACTGAATAACTAGGAGAGAATTCTAGACAGATACTGTGATAAGTGTCAAAATTTAAAGCACTTGCATGCAGGTGCAGGAGAAAATACACCAGGACATGCCAAATTAATCAGCACCTTGTCAGATTTCCCTTAACAGAAATTATAAGAACTACAAAAGAATACAGAGCAGAACATTGTTAGAAATCAATACACTGCCTGATCTCTAATTTCTCTCATACTGAAAAATGTTAATGATATTCAATTAACAAACATTCAATTAATGACATTCAATTACAAAAAAATTCATTTTTTGTAACCGAGTATTGGTGTGTAAAGAAACCTACATTCACATATTAGATTTTTTTAAGAAACTGAAATGATTTTCCTGAAGCTGTTCTAGAGTTATTGAAGGAAGACTACAAAAAGTAAAATATGTATTTTGCAGTGTTCGTATTGTAAAATCACTTATAAATCATAAAAAGGGCATTTATTGTTGTATTTTTTGTCTCCAGCCATCACAACAAAATCCAGGGAGCTGTCAATCAGAATCAATTTAGGGAAGCCTATCCAATGTTGCTGCTACTCCAAACTCATACAAAGTACCAATCCCCCGACATTGAACTCACTACAACAAATGAATTTAGATGTTGTTCCAATAGCACCTGTGATTTCATAGTAACAAGATCAGTTTTTAATTTATTGCTTATGGGGACATTATATCCAAAAAAAAATGTTTGTAGGTAGCATATCCTAAAATCATAAGCAATAACGTGCACCAAAAAAAATTTTTTTTCCTCCAGTAGTTCCAATTTTAAGTTGCTATCACAGGCAAAAATTTCTTAGATATACTAATATTATAAACATATAAATAAATAAATATGTGTGGGTTGATTGAACAGTTTGTCCTAGTAAAGAAAAACAAATTGGCTAGGAAAATGCACACTTACGCATGCACATGCCCACACATGTGCACACCCACGCCTGAGGACACAAACACGCGCACACAACTTTAAAATATAAACCAATTCAGACTCGCCCTCAGAAAAATCAAAAGGAGTATGATTAGTTTCAGCTACACAAGAAGAAGAGAAGAGAAGATAGTAAAAGAATGGCAAGAAACGAAATGGAACGACAGGAATGATCTGTACTCCATTCTTACAGGTTCATCTACACAGTCTAATGTGCTAATTAGCCAGTTAGCCCTAACATTAGCCATACTTTGCCATTTAGCCGTAACAAACGCATACACTACATAGTTAGAAAATAATTTTATATAGTACATATACACATACAATATATGTAAGTGTGCATATGTATACCAATCCTCTGCATTATATTATTCATAGTAACACAAAGTAATACAAATTAACATGCTTTACCAGCAAGTAAAAAGGTTACGAGACAGGTCTCTTTAGGAATATACAATCTCAAACGAGAACCAGAAGTCACAAATTCCACTACAGCTTCCGTGCGCTGGGCTCTTTGGAGGAATGGGAAGAACTGTTTTGCTTTTGTAGGATCCTGAAAAAAAAAAATATTTTTTTGGTTAGAGAAATGCACAAATTGAAACAAATCACTACACAATACACCAAATGACACAACTGAAATCATTAATTTTGAAAAGTTCATAAATTATCATGTTACAGTAACAATTCGTTCCATACATTTTGAAAATTTACCACACAAAATACAGTAGTACCCAATTACAAGAGACATTTGAAGACCTGGATTTTGTCTCAAGTGGAAAATGAATGACAATTGCCTGTTATATTTTTTCTAAGGATATCTTACATTTTTATTCTTGTATACTGCATGATGATGATGTGGATATTCCCCAATCAATTAGGCCAAATTTTGAAGCCTGTGAATTTGAAGCTGATCTTTCAATTTTTGCGAGTATTAAACACCAAGCCTCTGGGATATTTTCAACATTTTTTAGAAATATTTTTGGCTCAAATCAAGCAAAGTGCACTGAAATAGAATTTCTAATTTTCTTTAAAATTCTGAGGAAGAAAATTTGTTTTCTTTTATTTTCCAACCTGAACTATTGCAGGCCATTATCCAAGCTAGATATTTCTTTCACAGTGCAGACTATTCCTTAACATTACATTTTTAAATTGTTTAATTTTTACTTTTCAAAATACTAGCAGTTTTTTGTATAATTTGGAGTTATATTGCTTTCTTTATAACTAAATTAAAAATTTATTACAGCATCTTCATTATAGAATTGTTATCTTAGAGAAGTAGGCAAGCATCTGGCTTTGGAACACTAGAAACTAGAGTTCCAATCCCAGCTGGGACAATATTATATTTAATTTTATTATTATTATTATTATTATTATTATTATTATTATTACTATTATTATTATCATCATCATCATCATCATCATCATCCTCCTTTTCATTCTTTGTAAAAAAAAAAGTTTGGAAATTTAACCATGTCCTAATTACATAAAACCTTTCAAATTTTCAAAAATTAAAGATACATAAATATTGTTTTTCAAATATCCTGCACTTCAGTGACCAGTTTTTGAACAGATGGATGAAGTATTCATTGGACACAAGTAGTAATATTATAAAATTACGTAACCATTACAAATAATACTAAAAAGTAGGTACTGTTTTGCCAAAACTAGTTTGATATTCACAATAACTTCAATAACCATTCCAATAGGAATCAGAATTCTAAAAAAACTTTTCTTAATATTGGGACATCAACTTCCACACAATAGCAACAATCACAAATCAACACCAACTTCACAACAACGGTGAAAAGCTCAATATAAAGAACCCAATGAATAATATACTAGTACTGTGTCAAATACTGCACAGCTCTCACTCTTCCTGCTAGCTAAAACACTATTAGGATATTAGCATGCATGAGCTCTTGATGGGGAGAGCACAATGCAATGCACAGGGAAGGTGGGAGCAATTTTCACCTTTCATAGATAGGACAGTCGTTTCTCAAGGGGTATTTTCAAACAGGAATCCTTTTGCAGCCTTTGTTGATGGTGCTTCAGAGTAAGCACGACATGCCACGAGGGAAAATTCATCATTACTTGTGTCTTACTCACGAGGAAAAACATTTTGCAACATCGACACAACAATTATTGCTCTTAGAAGTATGTTTACAAAATGAAGAGGAAAAAAACTAAACATGAGGCATGAAGTGGAAAAGACAAGCCATACATCGGTGAGCAATCAATTTCCTACAGTATTACACAGAAATATTACAAAATTACAGAGGCAAGTAACTTCCTAATTACCTGTCTATCACAGGCAATAACACACTAACATGGCTCTTGAGGCTTCAATGGAGAATCAAATCATTTTAGACTTACACTCAGAATAAACTAGTTGCACATTATCAACTTTTTCTCCATCTCATAACTTTCCTTTTACAATAATTTTACTAAAAATCTGAGTTTGTAAAGAATGATTGCTTCCCTTGCTTCAAGCCATTTAATTCTCTTTAACAAGTATAAAATATTTCAGATCAAAAATTAGTGATGCTAAAACACCACATACTTTCTCGCCCTTAACGAAACATACCATGGCAAAATTTTATAATAATCCCACAATTTCTGTTCAAATCAATACATTACAGTCAATGGGCACCGGCAACAATGGGCATATATTTTCTTATCAATTCTTGCTAAATGCCATTCTCGCCTAAAATGGAATTGATTTTCAGTTTTCATTGTTGTGGTTTTATATGAGTTCTGATAAGGCATTGGAATACAATTGTTTCTGTTACAATTACATGAATTATTTTTCGTAGTGTCTCCAAGAGTATTATAAGTTCATTCACTAAGTTTTCATTTTCTTGTAATGAAGACTTTCTACCAAACAAATCCATAAATAGTCTCTTCATAATCATGTCAACAGAACTTAAACATCATAGATGCCCTGGAAAGCAGTAAAGCAGAAAATCCACCAAAACATTTCATTTTTGCTGCCAACTCACCTTCATCTACTTCATACAATAATTTTTGAAGAAGTTAATACATATGAAATAGTAGCAAATGAACAAATATATTATAAACAAATTTGTAAACAGCAGTTAAATAAAAAATGTTCCAGAGGTTTCATATAAAGTACCTGCCAAAATTAAAATGTTGGTTTTAAATTTAAGAGGCTGCAACATTAGCTAGATCAATTATGGAATATCAATTTTGGTGAAAATCCTGCTCGATTTAGGTGCTAGCGTTGTTCACAAACAGACAGACAGACGTTTTGCCATCAATTGATTTATCAGTATCAAAGACACATAAATCATAGATTACGACTACACATGTTAAAAGGAGGTAATTTAACATATAAAGAAACAAGATTTATCCACTTTTTCATTACCATGGCCCAGCAATAAGAGTTTTGGTGTAGAAAATTCACTGTTTTCCTCATTGCACTACAATACATTCTCTGTACTGCACAAACAGTACCAAGGAAGTAAAAATTACTAATCTAAAATTTAGATTTTTTCTCCTTTAATAAGCAATTACTGAAGCTTTTCCTTCATTTTCCTTAATATTATAGTAGAAGAACAGTCTTCTCCAATAATTGGTTTGTCATAACAGTTAACAAATTTGTTTGTGACAAATTAACAAAACTTTTCTTTAAACTTTTTAATGCCTTTCAACCCATCTTTGTCAACATTTGAATTTTTTGGCAATCCTGAGATATAGTGACAAAAAAATCTGCAAAAAAGTTTTTATATTTTTCAAAAACGTAAATTCAGTTCAAGGACTGAAATAATGTATTGTTAAAAGTTCAACATAATGAATACAGCATACATTCTGATTAATTCCTGTATCATTCAATGGGTCAATCTTCACAGATGAAGAGAAAGTGATCTTAATGCAGTCACATAATTTTTTAAGCAAATTCAATTTCTATGCAGTACATCCATTAATGCCTTACCTTCATAAGTAAAAACAATATGCTCTCCACGGTAAACTATAATGAATTCTCAGAAGAAATCTCATGCAGGTTTCTAGGGGATCCAAAAAGTTATCAACTCATTACCTCGTTTATATCAACTGGCTGCCCATTAATATCATATCAGTTTGAAAAATAAGAAACTATCACATAATTTGGTACCTCTTATCACGTTGTCTGAACCCATGGTTTTCTAATACTGATTACACCTTCACATAATACCTAATTCACTAATATAATGTTAGTTTTTTTCTAAAGAATCTAAGAACTCCCTAGACAAAGTTTGTACACACACATTACCACCATCAAGAAATGATTCAAACTACTCAATGAAACAGTACCATTAACAAGTACATGGTTGATTACCCAAAACTTGAAAAAACAACTAAGAAAAAATAAACCTCATAAAAAATAACACGCAAGAGACTTTACAGATAATTAATATTATCAATAACACACAATTTTTGAAGGTGAGAAACAAGGTGCAAATGCAAATTTTGCCTTTCCTATAAAATTATAACTTCAGAAACACTGGCACTTAGATACTGGTCACTGAAGATTTGAAGGAAATATTGTCATTTTCTACAATACTAGTCAAATATTGCAACTGACACTTTAAACAGTTTTTTAAAATTATTTTCAGATTTGTTAATTCAGGTTTTTAAAATTACATTAGAACGATACATAACACTTGGTCAGTTGCCTACCGGCAGAAATAGACTCGTACCTTGCATGCCACAAACAGTGAACTGGATGAGGGTTAATATAATAATTTCTTCCCATACTTCACCTTCCCTTAATTCAATCTGTTCCCATTTTCAATCTATTTTTTCAATTAATTAATTATTAATTAAGTGATGGACCCATGGTTAGACACATGCAGGTTGCATTAATACTGAGTAAGGGTACAAACAATTTCTTCTACAGATGTCTTTTACACTATTTACAAAACCACATTTTATCAAATCAGCTTTTGAGTTATAAAATAACGGTGGAGGGCATAAGAAACTCACTGAATATTACACAACACTTACTCCAGAAATATCAATAACACGATGGCTAGGAATACTCTTCTTAGCATGTACACCTTGAGATGATTTACTTGCTTTCATCTCTGCAGCCAGTAAATCATCATAATGTGAAGACCTTTGATCATCATCTTGTCGGTATCGCACAACAGTGGCTAAGCCCTTTGCTACCAAAGCTTCAGCTATATTCCTGTAAGAAGCAGAGAAGTGCAACAAGATTCTTAACATAGACTGATAACTAATTTATATTCAAAATAAAAATACCTCAGTTTTACAAGCGACAAACAAATTATTTCTTTAACTTTTGTGGAAAGAAAGAAAAACATTTTAAAATTTTCACAACAATATTAACACATTTGTAATAAATTTCTCACAAAAATATCTCAATAATTGTTTTTAACTTACTGTCCGCCAATGGTGACAGTACAACATATTTTCTCTGGGAAATTATCACGAGCAGCCTGAATGTAATCAACCACAACATGCACTCGTTTGTTAATTAACTTCTTGCGAAGAAATTCACGTGCTTCAAACATCCAAGGGATGTCATAAAGTGGACGGAAGCCCTTCGGTCTTGGAGCAGGGGCAGCTGGTTCACCACCTTTTTCTTCGCTTGGCCTATTTTCCATTCAAACAAAAGCCTCAGTTAGTTTATATAAATATGGAAAACAGGAGTGACTGAAATTATGTAGATATAGATTTAAAACAACACAAGCACTACCAAATAACACACTCAAAACTTCATAATCGGTAAAATTCTGTATACGGGTTTATCTCTTACCTCTGTTCTCGAGGAGGACGAATACTTGCCAAAAATATCTTTTTTGATGACCCATCAGCCAACTTCACTTGCAGGGCATCCCCATTTATTACTTCTACAACGTTGGCTGAAAACTCTTTTTCTTTACCAGAAACCTAACAATAAAATAATATTACATCATATTTTAATCTTTCTTAAATCATATCCAATGGTAAATTGGATTAAAATGTTGGACTATACACTCAAACATAATTGTATTACTCCAAAATATATGAAATAAATTGCAATATGAAATAAATTGCATAATACGAAAAGAATCCAACCTGAGGTCCAGAAGGCTGATATTCTTTCCAAAATCTCAACTTTTTCTCTTTGGCTTCTCTCTCAGCAGCACGCAGTTTGTCTGCTCCTGATTTCATGAACGCCATACTCCAATCCACGCAACGAGCAAATCCTTGTCTCAGTAACTCTTCGGCAATATTACCTCTCTGATAAGGATGCAAATAATCAAGTTTAAAATGGCAAAGGGCGGTCTGTTATGATTATTATAATTTTAAAATAATAATAACAATAACAACAATAACAACAACAACAACAACAATAATAATAATAATAATAATAATAACAACATGTACTATATTTTACTAAAATTTGAAAATCTTGGCCAAAACCAAGATTTTAAAAAAAGTACATTTAAAAACTATGAACTAGTAACAATTTAATAAAAATCAGACAACTCACAGGATGAATAATTGAGCCCACGAAATTCATATTGTTATTTGATTCCAAGACAATTTGCACATCTCGTTGCAGTAACACACGCTCAACAAAAAATTTTGCCTCTTCAGCAAGAGGAACTTTAGTTTGCAAATCCGGTTTCCCATCAGCATCTAATTTAAATCCAGGGCACTGAAAACGTGATAAATGGCAGAGAAAAATAAAAAATTGAAGTTTCAAATCTTAAACTATGTTCATACAGTAAAATTAGTCCACAATGAAATTAACTGCAAAATTATTTTCTAACAGTAGTAAATCTTTCACAAGAACTGGTAGATATATGACTACCACATATACAATGTAATTGAATATTAGTATTCAGTATAAAAAAATTTCCTGAAGGCATTTGAAGTATCACACAAATAAATCACTTAGAATTGTTCTGTGTAAAAGAAATCAACAACATTTGTCCCAACACAAACTAAAAATTGTCTTTCCAACGTACTTTATGAATCAATAAAAGAAAAATCCAATGTCTACATTATTTTCATGAGGTGCAAATACTCTGCATGTTCCAAAAATTATTACATGAAAACTTTCCTAGTACAGTAATACACTTTATCCATCTGTTTCATACACTTCAATATACCTGGTTAAATGATAATTAAGTTCTCTTGTAAGGTAAATGCTATCTTTTGATTTAATAAGTTTATTTGTTTTTGTTCTCTTCATCCCTTATGTTCAATAAATTCCACCTGACTATTATTTAAAACATATGGTGTTGCCCCTTGAATTTAACTTATTAAAATTAAAGGTACAAAAATACAAATATTAATCTCCACTGCATGTTAATAGTTTCTCTGATGCACACTTAATAAAAAAGTCAAGAAAAGACAAATTCTACAATAAAAAATAAAGAGTTAGGGAAGTCTTGCTAACATACCCGAACACCAGCAATCATAAGGGTGATATGGTAGAAATCCGGCAATAAAAAAGCACGAACAGTAGAACCATCTCTCACATGTTCTATAACTGCACTTTGAGGCTTCCCACCACATTTGTCAACAAACGCTCTTGGATCCTCAATGTTCCACTTAATATCTCGCACATGTTCCTAATAAGCAAACAAATTATACATAAAAATTCTTTTGAACACTTCTATAAATAATTAAAGCATTCCATGATTTTGTTTGCATATGCAATATAAATCATAATTTATGGAAGAAAATTAGTTACTTACATTATGATCACCTGATGCATGTTTCCCTTTCCCCGCTGATTTTGCAGCTTCTTCAATTTCGGCCAAACGTTTGCCTTCAGGTGTTTGCCGCACACTATCTCTGACACTTGCCAAGCCTTCTGCCAGCAAGAGTTCAGTAACATTTTCTCCAGTAGTGATATCTAAACCCAAAGCATTGGTTGAATGAATTCTTGGGCGAGTATAAGAAATGGGAGGTAGTTGGCAACAAAAGTTTGATTAAAACAAATCCTACGTACAAGTAAATGGTAATATTTCTTTACATTTTTGGTACCCACCTTTCCCCAAGTATACACTGCCATATTCTCTTGTGGTGTTCGGAGAATTTTCAAGAGTAAAGAGAACTTCCTCTCCTACCAACTTTTTTCTTAGAAATTCACGCGCTTCCCAAGCATATGGTTCATCTTTTGAAATTTCTCCACCACTAAAATTAAACAGATCAATAATCATAATAAAAGCAGCTCCAACTGAATTAACTTTTCATACACAAGCCTGATTTGTTCAACTAACCCAGGTCCAGGTCTTCTGGCCAATTTTGGGGCAGTGATATAAGACAAATTTATTTGCTTCTCTGGAGGTGGACCCCCTTTAGGTTGTCCTCTTATAATTAAGGAATCACCCGAGAGGATCTGCAAAGAAATGCACGAACTTATTCACAAGATATACGTCATTATCGAGCCCATATGTGATTAAGCATGCTCCATGCTTTCCAAATGCATGCCAACAAGGCATGATAATTCTTATCACGATTGCTGGCGTCCAGCATCTTTCTATCTGAGAAAAATTGGAAACTTTATTCGTAAATTTAACTTCTGATTTATTTTTGTCTTTAAAATAACTTACTTGTTTCACAATCCCTCGGTTAACTTTTGGTTGCTGCTGTGGAGTACTCATGCTGCTGGGCCCATGCAATGAAAAAGGTCACAGTCGTGTGACGTCACTTGCGTCTTCCTGTTTTGCTTGAGACGTGTAAAGATATTTTCTCTCAGAAAATTATTGTTTCTACGAGAGCTAAACACGTTTTCAGGTTTCAAAATTTACTTCAAGTAATAATTTTGTGATCCCCAGAATATTACGGCTAACAGGAAGTGCATTTATGTTGTCTTTTGCTGATGTGGCACGAGAAGTGTGAGATTTAAATACCATCTGGTGTCATCGACATCAAGTTCGCAATCACTAGGGGGCGGTGCTTTGAAAATTTGTGTGGAAGAGCAAATTACGTAGTAACTGACCGTTGTGGATGAATAAAAATACCAGTTTATTAAAATTTGTGTTCTTAAAATACTTGCTAAAGACCTACAATTCGACAGGTTTAGAAAATAACATCACTATTTCAAAAGAGTATTGGACGTATCCAATTAACCTAAACCATTTCTATACGCTATAAAATATAGGTGCTAAAAATACAACACAACGGGAAAGAAAGAATCAATGATATATCCATATATCAAATGAAATGGAAGGAAAATCGAGCGCATAAATGTGCGATTCATTTTCTATGTTGCTCCTAAATTTGAATTTTCTATCAAACGTGTGTTTTTTTTGTTGTTTTCTTCTTTATTATATCATAGGAAGAGTTCACACATGAAGCAATTCTTGTAATATTCAGTAGATGCGGGAGGGAAAATGATATTAAAAATCCTTTATGGTACATAAAATTCACAAATTATCCATATTTCACCTCTAAATGCACGATTGTGTGAGTTTGAAATGTTTTTATGTTCGTAAATTAATTTAATTACGAAAACCTTCGACACTCAAATCAATACAAAGAGTTCATCTCCTCTGAAAATTTTAAATTTTTAGTATTGGTATTACTGACGTGAACCGGAAAAATCAAATTGTTGGTCAATGTGAAACTAGATTTATGATATCATTTATCCGCAATTGGGATTCAAAATACTAAGCAACCTAAAATAATTGCATATCTACTTGAATATAATTTAACGTCATCAATAGTAGGTGGCAGAAAATAGTTTAGAGAAATACAGCAACAATGCAAAAATAAAGGTTAAATATGTATAGGTTTTCCCACAGACTTGCAGTTAGGAATGATATGGGCCTTGGCCCCCCTAAAAAGTTTGAAAGAAGTCCATATCCTCACAGAATAAAGTAATCACTTCCATGTTGTGTCCGAACTAATCACGGGAACGGCTAAAACCGACATAGGTGGCTCAGGGCATCAACTGTTGTCACTGCAGTGCCTCTGCTGGGTGGTCCTAGGGTTCGAGTCCTGACGGTGGCTGGACACAAGTAACATATGTCGAATTCAGCTGGTCTGGAGAACTCTGGCGACCGGCTGCTCTGTTCGGTAGTTTTCAGTAGATACTCCGATTAACACCAGGCGGATGCCGTAGCAGTATCGTAGGGTGTTTCCTAAAGACCGGCACGAAACATCCACAGCGGGTGTGGTGACGAAAATTCTACGCTAGCCATGGCGACGAAATTCGCGAGTCTATTCAAACTGCAGGGTCAGTGTGTCAACGTTTGATGACATATTTTTTTTCATCCGATAAAGATAAGCTCTACCTTCATCTTCAGGAAATAGAAAATGACAAGTTACTCGTAGTATCTTTTCTGAGTAAATACTTTTCTTTATCTACAATTTTTATACAATTTTTAATGTCTCTTTAGAAAACGAAGAACTTGGGTCATTAAATTATCCTAATAATGACAACGTATGGAGAATTTCACACCTTGTTGTCACAAGGACAAGAAACTCTTTTATTTATTTACTTTAGAAGACTAGTGACTGTTTTGATAAAATTTTGAATTTGATTGCAGACGATATAAGAAAGTATGTCTCTTAACAATTGTGAAGCTATCTGATCTGAAGAATGAAAACGTATCATAATTATTATTAAAAGTATTTAAATTAAGTCATTAAAACGCATCACAATAATTACAATTTTATTGAGAGTCTCATAAGTAAAATGTACAAAACTTAATATTTACTTCTTACTCTCTCAGCCAATTATTTTTATTATATTATAAAGGTTTGTATTTTATACATTCATACCACAATTGACCGACTGAGATGACTGTAGTTGCCATCTCTGCATTTCTGGGATGGTGATGCTTGGAAGGGAAAATCTTCGCAAACGGATGTGTGAGTCGGCACCTCATCTCACGTTCTAGCGAGGAGAAACACCATCAACTCTCGAAATAGCATGCACTACACTTAAGGAGCTAAGGATCGCGAAAGTTGACGTGTCCGGTAACACGAAATAATAATTAATAACACGGCGCGAAGCAGGATATAGAGCGGAGCCGGGCTTTTATTATATTGTTGTTGTTGTTATTATTATTATTATTATTATTATTATTATTATTATTTATATTAATATTATAAATTATTATAATAAATATGTGAACAAGGTTAGGTTGGTTCTGCTAATACCTTATGAAAAGTATATACAAGACATACAGTTACATTTTAAAACTTTCAGTGGCAATGGTAAATGGAAATATTCAGGGATGAATTAATCAAGCAGACTAAGCAAATGCATAGGGTCCGTGCTCGATATGAGCTCTCAATATTTCTTTTAATCATAAGAAAAATTTCAGCATTATAAATAGTTATTATACTTGATTAGTAGTCAGTAATCCACTGGCTCAAAACTTTTGTATCATTTTTAAAATCAATATTTTCTTTATTTGTGGCAAATTTAAATAATTTAGAAGCAATTTTATCGCAAAAAATGTGTTTTAAGCAAAAAATGTGTTTGTTTTATTTTTCAAAACAAATGCCAATATTTTCAAAATAATTGTATATTTTTAATGTACTTATATTTTTTATTATTTCAATATATTTTTTTACATTAAAACATTGCTACTTTGAATTATAATATCTAGACATGTATCATTTACAAAATTTCTTAAAATTGTTATAAAATTCAAAAGACAACTAGCAGTGGCATAGTATGAGAGAGGACTAAGTTAGAAACTATCTAACCATTGGGGAAAATATTAGGAAAATAATAATAGAATCTGGAATATATTTTCAACAGAACATATTCAATTCTGAATCTCTTTTGAAAATGTAAGGCACACATCACCACCCTGCCAGCAAGTAGATGGGCAACTCAAAGGTAGGATCTTTCTAGACACATCCTAATTTGTCTTTCAAGTTCTGCAATAATATTCTACAAGTGCAGTGAAGTGGAATTTGAAGAGAGAAGCCTCCTAATGAAAATAAAGTACCTTACTGCAACCAACTTCTCTTTCTCGTCGAGATTCTTTTCAGAACACTGTGTTCTTTGTTGCACTTGAGTGTGAGGAGTCATTAATTTCAAAGTGTAGTTGAAAAATTAAGATTTTTAATCTTCTCCTTCCGTTAGTACTACAACTCTTTGTGGATCTTAGCTTTCAGGTCTATATCATCCCATTATTTCCTGTCCATTATAGCCACTCTCCACTTTCTTTCATTAAACAATCGAAGATCCTCGCACATGTCATCCATCCACCAAGAGCTTGGATTTCCTTTCTTTCCATTCCGTAATATTCTTTGGGAGCCTACTGCTATACATTTTTTGCTGAGCTCTCTTTCTTTAATTTCAACTTGGATTTGATTTTTCTCATTCTATATACTGCCCAAGTAATTTAAGTTTTCCATCCCCTAAAACTGGTAGTTGTCTATTTGTATGTTTTATACTCATCAACGGAAATATAGTAAGATGTAGATTTATTTAGTCAAAAACAGTAAAAAACTGTATGTGACGAATGGAGGAGAAGATCATCTGTGCACGTTTTCTTGAGTTTCAGGATCTTTTCCCATTATTTTAACTAAAAATAGTTGAAAGATGAGCAAAAGTTAAAGATAAATAAAAAAATTTAAAAGCGCAAGATAGCAATATTTGACAAACTAGTCATTTTCGTACCCGAGTTAAAGAAAAAATATTTGCAACTGTAAACGAACTGCAGATTTGATTTCTCTGCGTTGCCAAAGAAGTAGGAACTCGTCCTGACCTCTACTCCTACCATTACAAGTAAAAGGAGACTTCAACAAAACGTACGCACAGTGAAGCTACATTTACGCCCAGAAGCAAAACAAGAAGCCTTTACTCAATGTATCGGGGAAACTAGACAAAAACCTGATCGAGATGGGGGTCATTGACCCGAAAGCTGAAGTACATTTTTTGTTTCAAGCATGTTAAATATTTTCCAAAAAATTATACAATAATAATGCAAACTAATTCATTATATCAGTGTTTGTTAAAATAAAAATTAGTTTCCCTTTTGATGATCAGTACGTACTGTTATTTATGCAACTCTGCTGCAGGCAGGTATCAGCTGTTGACGGTTTCATCCAATCGGGAGCTGGAACTTGGAGTCACAAAAATCGCAGTATAATCTCTAGTTGTATAGAAACAGTTATGCATCAGAAAAGATTTTACTTTTAACTTAAATTTGTGAACCGACTTCAATTGTTTAATGTCATCGGGCAATGCGTTGTAAGGTATTAACGTACATGTATTGTACGTGGATTTTTGGTTGTGAGCTTGAGATACTGACACTTGAGGACCGCGATTTCTTCGACGTGTGTTGTAATTATAAATATCAATATTGCATGAAAATATGTCCCCGCCGTTAAGTAAGTCAGTTTTGTGAAATATTACAGTTGCGTAAGTAAATAGCAAATCAATAGTCAGATTCCAAGCTCCAAAGAAGAGAGGGTTGCAGGGTTCACGCCGATTGCATTTTTTCATTATTCGAATAATTTTCGTTTGCAATCTGCAACGAAACGAACGTCTGGATACTACATGATGAGCTTCGCGAGAATATTATGCCATATCACAGGCGGGAATCTTCTCCGCCATACGTCACATACAGTTTGTACTTTTTATTATTTTTATTTATTTATTTATTTATTTATTTATTTATTTATTTATTTATTTATTTATTTATTTATTTATTTGACTAAATAAATCGGAATCTAAACAAAACCGTTCTTACGTAGTGTACGTTACGTATACATAGTGTACGTTACGTATACATAGATGAGGGCATATCGGCCACGTTTATCAGAAAGATATTAGGACCTAAGATCGAAGCTTGTGGGACACCATATTCAATTGGTAAAGCATTAGAAAGATAAGTAAATAATGTACTTTCGTGACAGTACAGTATCTGTACTCTTTCAGATCGATGTTTAAGGTATGAGGATATCCTATCTAGGGCGACACCACGAATTCCATAAGAAGGTAATTTTGATAGCAATATATGATGGTCAATAACGACAAAAGCTTTTGAAAGATCTAAAAATATTCCAATAGGTGCTTCAGTTTGGTCCATTAATGAAACAACATCTTAAAGAAAAGAAAAATGGCAGTTTCCGTAGATTTTGATTTTCTAAAACCGTGTTGTGAGTCTGAAAACGCTTCGGTTTTCTTCGGGAAAGTTTCCATTCTTGTAGTGAAAAGTCTCTCTAATATTTTTGAGAAAACTGACAAAAGAGAAATTGGTCGGTAATTTTGAATTTCATTTTTGTTCCCTTTTTTAAAAAAGTTGCGTAATTTTTGCTGTTTTGGAAATATATGCAAATATTACTGTGCACAAAGAAGCATTGCAAATGTGAGTTAACGGGATTATAAAAGCAGGTACACAAGTTTTAAATAAACAATTCGGAAATTCATCTAAACCAGATGACTTGCTTTTTCGTTTACTGACTATTCTCAGGATTTTGTTAGAAGAAGTTTAGAAAATAAACAAATTGTGTCGAACATTTTTTGGTAAGGTAATGATGTTGAATTTTGTGGTTTTAGTCCCTTCGTGAGTTCAGCCACAATTCTAGAAAAGTGTTGGTTGAAGAGATTTGCCCCCTTTTCCGGATTACTTGCTTCTCTTTCATTATCCTTTAAAACAACATTCTCTACAAAGTATCATTCTACACAAAGATATTATGTATTTTTTATGATATTCCACATAGCTCTAGTTTTGTTACTAGCATTGAAAATATTCTGATTATTTTTTATTGTTTATGCATAAATTATTATTTTCATTAAAATTATTTTGTATTCTTGGAAGTAGACATGGAAACCGGTGATATGTTATAATGTTTAGAAATAAGTAAAACATACATTTGTTTTTACACAATGTTCTAATTCCTTGTGTGATCCAAGTATTATTTTTCCATGAAATGTTTAATTTTCTCTTTTTGAGAGGAAAGTATGTGTTACAGTGAAATGAAAGCTTTAAGAAAAATATATTATATTTTTAATTTGTGACAACAGCGTTATAAACTGTGACCCACGATTCCTTCAGCAAGTAGTTCATAAATAATTTTATGTTAACTTTAGTGAATGATCAGTGCACGTGTGTATTATTTATTGTGTCAGTGTTCATGTTATTAGTAATTGTAAGAATTTGTGCATTCATTTACTTGTGATTCATACATTTGGTTTTTTGTTCATTTATAACAAGCCCTACATCTTTTGCCTCCTTTACCAAAAGATTAAACAATTCTATTAGTACTTTCTTGTTTCTCCCAGTTATGACTGTGACATCTGTACAGGCAATAAGCAGGAGCGAACCAAAGATAAATTTTGGGAGGCCAAATTAAAAATGTTTTGGTTGAATATGTTGTATTACAGATTTTGTTCAATGTCACAGGTTGCTCTAAGCTCGTACGGTGATACGATTTTATTTGTTTTAATGATAATCTGAAAATATTTCTGCTTGAAAGTTTTGTGACAATTTAAAATTTACAGTTACTGAAAAAATGTAGGGGGGAAATTTCCCTCATTTCCCTCCCCATGAATCCCCGCCTGCAATAAGCTCAGACAGCATAAAAATCATATCACCTCTTATGCCCTATTTTTTTATTACAGTTTTTAGCTTAAGGCTAAATAGGGTTGCCAATAGTGGATCCCTTACCTCACTGAAATTGGGTAGTAAAGCAGTATTCTTTCATGTGGCGAAGTGTTCCTTCTGGTGGCATCTTCTTGTTGGTTTGCCTCTATCCCTCTTGTCATTCGGTCTATAATTTAATGCCATCCGTGGTAGACATAGTTTGTCCATTCTTTTCATGAGTTTTCTCCATTTCCTTCAATAATTTTTTATTTCTTGTATTAGGTTTCCTGTTTTCGGTACTTTCCTAATTGTTTCATTTTGAATTTTGTCCCTTCTTGTTACTCCTAACACTGCCCTTAGAAACTTCATCTGAGCTACTTCTTTGCATCTGTTTTCCTTTATACCCATTATCCACATTCCTGAGCCATACTTTAGCATTGGTTTTGATGTAATATTATGGAATTTAAATTAGAATATTCTGCTATAGTTATTGCATTCTGTTTTATCTCTTTTCTTACAGATTGGGCACACTTTTGTTATATTTCAATCCCCTAACATAAATTTTTCCATTCCATATTGCAATTTAACAATTCACATATCCTTCTTTGCACCTCCTTGTTGTATGAGTTCAGTGTTTATATTGTAATTTTTAGGAACTTTCATTTTTTTAAAGATCTTTACTATTGCTGCTACCTCTTTATATGCAAGTCTTCTATTTCTGTCTCCCAGAATCATTCACTATCAAATTCCATCTCATTTTCCCATGGTTTCTCTCCTTGAAAAAATTCCTTCCATCTTTCTGTTATTTTATTTTGCTCTGAAAGGATTACACCATCTTTTGATCAAATGGTATTAATTCTTGGTTTAACCCTTTGCGCTTGGAGGGCATCTTAGAAATCACAGAGCCACATTGGATCATATTGCTGTAAGCAATGCCATGTCGTACAAGTCAGAGGGATACTCTGGGATGACATCGGAAAAGGGTGCCTGGCATCGACGCACTTGCACACTCCTGTCAACTCAGACATTGTTTAGTCATAATAGGAAAAGGATCTGCAGTGTTTACATTTTATAAGATTTCCCTTGCTCCTGATATTATAATTACCTTCCTTTTTCTACATGTGCATGCTAATAAAACAAGGATATGTGTTAATTGTTGAAGAAATTATTATGTGTAATTTTAGTAAGTGAATTTCAGTTTGAAATATACCCATCATTTTTATGATTTTACTTTCTCTGAAATTTAAGCTAATAAATAAAAAGCACAGATACAATTTATATATTTAAAATTTTCAACATGAAGTTAAATAATTTGACATTGTTTTTTATTTTACATCTAATATTTAAAACCTTTTTTAGTATGAAATATCTCAAAATATTCTCGTGGGTTCATAGCAGATTCTCCAGGGCAAGATTTACAATAAAAATTCTTCTCTGAATTCCTCCATCCTCTAGCTATTCCTACTCTTAATCACCTGTGTCACTTTCAAAAACATCTAATAATATTTTCCCTATTTTATCATCTTATAGTCCACCCAGATTTCACTAAAGAAGTTGCTAGCACATGTAACACAGCACATGGCACACGTAACACTTGGCACAAGCTGTACTCCGCTGAAACAATACAACTGAGGAAGGCAAGAATGGAACATTATCTTTCTGATCACTTGAATTATTATATCAAACTATGGTTTGCTTCTGGAGCTTGATGATTCAACATTATTGACTGAGATGTTATCTGAAAATTCTATAATACAGTGTATTTCATCTTTCAGATGACTTCTGAATTAAACATTAAATTCAAAGTGCAAAGTGCAAAGCATTTCAGAGCTGTCCTTCAACCTGTAGGACATGTCTAAGATATCCCACTTCAAGGTACATGCCGCCATCGATCTGTCATCTCACAGATGTCTTCGGACCTGTAGAACTAATCAGTTTCTGATGCGGGTGAAATGTCAAAAGGGTTGATGTATTCTTTTGTTAGATACTCTTTCCTTTTGTAGAATTTTTGATAGTCCTCCTTACAGTTGTCCTCCAAAAAGTATTGTTGTTGTTTTCCTCTACTACTACACTCCTCCTGCTTTAGTCGGCAACATCCAGTATCAAGTTTCTAATGTTATACCAATTCTACATCTGGAGAAGTTTAATTTTCTTCAACAGTGCCTTCTATTGCTATTATATATTGAAATCATACTTGCCTTTCTTTATGTTTCTCTGCGTTCCATTTTCTAGCATTTGTGTATTAAGATTTTTTTTACTTTAGTTTATTAAATGATTCCAGCAGGCAAAGTTGCCACATTTTTTCACTAACAATTTAGGTAATAAGTTAATAAATACAGCACAGTCTCAATTGCATTAAAAAAATTAGAAGCATGCTAAATAAATTAATGTATAGAATTGTATTTATTTCTAATTTAACAAATGAATTCTTATTTTGTTGTAGTTCATTTAGGATACACCACACTCTCCATATTGAAGTTTAAGTGAAGTTAAAAAAATGTTTGTTGTAATTGATTTTCAATATATCAAGTAATACTCAAAACAATAATGACTTTTCTGTTAAATAGCATGCAAAACATAGATACAGGAAATTAATATTATCTACAATGAATCACATTTATAGAAACATGTAACAAAGTTAAAATTGTGAAAATAAATATCATAAATAAATATGAGTAATGATACACATTTTCAAGCAAAGAATGCAGGACTAGCAATTTGCCAACATATGATGCTTATTTAAAAAAAAACACAAAATATGCAAGGCATGTCATAAAATTATGTTGTAAATTATTGGAAATGGCTGCTCTAAGCATAAACCAAGTAAGATTATTTCTGACTGTGAGCGGAAATATGTATTTGAATTGAAATATGGTCCCTAATAATCTTTGTTATTCTAAGAAGATGAATAGAGTAGAATTTTTATAAAAAATAGTTCTATTTTTGATTTTTTTAATGAAAATTATATCTAATATTATAATTGGAATTGTGTACATAGAATAACTAAATCAACCACAACTGAATCTAATACAACTAGATTTTAGTCCTATTGAAGTTTTATACATGTAGATATCTTTCAATTTTTGGGGAGGTTCATTAAGAGGTAAATTCAGAGTAGCTCAATGATAAAGATCAATATAGACAAATTTCACAGAAGCCTCATTTCTTTTTCCGTTCAGGGTTAGATATTGTACTTCCCCATGGGATACTGCCTTGTAGTAGTACTGTCCTTGCAGGTGGGGAAGCTTGCATGGTCTCATGAAATTAGGGACTATGCTGGCAGTGGCATAGCTACTGGTAGGGTCTCCACAGCCAGATTGGCTCTAGTGGAGGAACCAGACTAAGATATCCCTTAATGACCTATCTGGCCATTCAGGTATATTCCCATTACTTTACCTTTCTCGTCTGCTCCTCAGCTCATTCCTCCCTTCTCTTGGGGTAAGGGTGGAGAGAAGGCAGCCTCTATAGGGGAAGGAAACTCCGAAGAAGAAATCTCCTGTCCTCGAGGTTGGGGAATATGGTGTAGGTTCAGCACCCCTACCCTGTTAAAAATGCAGGATTGCTAAATGTCCCAGAAAAAATGTAACCAGAATATAACTAGGAAACAACAATGCAAATGGAGGCGGATTATGAATATTGAAACATGGAATGCATAGAGCCTTAATCTAAAAACAGAAGTCATTGAAAAACTAAGTACATGGAATGGGGAAATTACTGTCATGTCAGAAAGAAATTGTGGTTGGAAGATTCGGCAAAGAAATTGAATGACAATGGTAAAAGGCTGATAAAAGTGTGTATGCAATATAGCTTAAAAATCTGGAATGGGTTCTTTAAACATAAGGATATTAACAAATTTACATGAATTAGAGGAACAAGAACAATAATAAAGTATGTACTTGGCAAATATAACACAGCCAAGGTGGAAGATATTAGAGTATTTAGGGGTACCGAATGCAACTTTATTTCCTCAGGATCATTATTTTCTGAGGTCAAAATAGTATCTTCCAATGGTGAATACAGCTCAACAAAATGATATTCAAGATTCAGCATCCAGCATACTGTAACGTATTAGCCAGCGTGCCTCGTGGCATCTATTTGGGGACGCTTGGAAGAGGATGCCTCGCACACAGAAGAAAGGCGTTTTTCCTAAAGCATGAACCGGAAACGGGAGACACAATTTTTGGCGTCTTCCGGCTTATAGAAGCTTTTCACTGTTATAGCAAGCGAGGGGGTGCGTACATAGTAGGTCACGTGGGCCTCGCCTATATAACAGAGTGTACAGAGCCAGTGGGGGGGGGGTTCTGGAGACAGTGGGAGAACCTCGTGCGTGTGCACAAAACTTGGCGCCACGACGGTGCATATGCGAGCCAGGCTCGCGAGCTCGAGTCACTAGTTGACGAAGCCTGCGGACTTGAGGTCCTTGGTGACTGCGTCACAGTGAGCGATGCTGTGTGCGTGCTCCGAGTGAAGAGTGTTGAGTGCCACGATTCACGCCGATTCTCATCGGATAAGATCGCTCCTGCGATCGAGGCAAACCAGCCGTTGGTGCGCCAGAACGACTTTGTATCCAGCGTGACATCCGGTCACGGAAGCTAGGCTTTGTGCGCGCTTCAAAAGTAGGAGTGGCGAATGCCACAATCAAAACCATCTTCAATCTGGTTTGGATCGCTCCCGCATTCAGTGTATAGTAGTCTATCAAGCTAGCGGTTCAGTATTAGCATTATTAAAGGTAATTATATTTGTTATATGAAAGCTCTGTCTGTGGTCGCTGTGAGTATCCATGACGTCACAATACAAATACCGAAATATACACTTCATCTTCAAACTGATCCATCAATAAAGTTTCTATAAAAACTCAGACTCAGGGGAAAGCTACCAAATATAGATTACACAACTACCCAATCTCTCTATGAGGTATCCATGAAGCTGCTTATGAGAGTCTTGGAGAAGAACTACCTTCTCAGGGAGTCATTATCCGTAGTAGGCTAACAATGAGGAGGGATGGGCAGAATATTCCTTCAGCGTCCCAAGTCCTGACCTTCAAGCGTGGTACGTTACCAAACAAGATTAAGTCGGCATTCATTGTCTAACCGTTCATTCCTCAACCAACACAGTGTTTTCAATGCTTACGTTTTGGACACACATCATCTAGATGTGCGAGAATCAAAGTATGTCATTGTGGTAAGCCATTTCATAGTGATGATCCATGCATAGATCCTATCAAATGCATTAAGTGCAGCGGACAGCATTCATTGACGTCAAGGGACTGCCCAATATATAACCAGGAAGCAGCAATACAATTAAAAGCCAGACAAAAGATTAGCTATCATGAAACTTGTGTGCCCTGAAAATAAAGGAAATATACGTAGAAGCACTTACTAAAAGCACAAATTTGCCTTCATTAGTAGTAAAAGAACTAATGCCTACAATAAATCAGTGCACAGAAAAGTATTTTAATAAAATTCACAACGACAAAATCAATACAGAAGATTTAACCACAAACACCAAAAGTGAAATAGTAAATGTAAAACAATCTTCAAGACCCCCGCCAAATGAGGCAGAAAGAAGTCCAGTGGCTGCTCCTGCAGCCACATCCAGCAAACAAGTATCGGCAAAACGCTATCGACGTTGATCGGCTCGTTTTCCAAAATACACCAAACAAAAACGAAATCATCATTAACACACAGATCAAGACACTACCACTGGCTCTGAGACAAGTTCGATGGTAAGTGCGAAAAATTATTATTAGTCCATCGATCCAAGCAAAGCCCTGCGTAAGGAGAAAAAGAAGAAAGGATGGCCAAGAGGAAAACCAAGAAAATAACCAGGATCCACACATCATATAGCAGCATTACAACAATGGAAAATATTATTCAAAGGCACATTAACGGCCATATCTTGCATCATTGTGAGCTGAGGTTATAAGACCTTTCGCAGTGACGTAGAACTTGATAGGCGAGCTAAAGGTGATGTTGCCATATTGATCAGCAATACACATCCTGCTAGTTGTCTCGATCTCAAAATACCTCTACAAAGCAGTAGCTGTAACCTTATACAAGCCATTGAAGATGACGTTATATTGCAGATACTTACCCGACCCCTCATGGCAAAATGAAGATCTACAAGACCTGATCGATCAACTACAGCCTCCACTTCTTAATCTAGGCGACTTCAATGCTCACAGTACCACATGGGGCTGTTCTAGAACAAATGACCCCGGTCGCAGAATTGATGACTTGCTATTTAAAAATGAATACTTACTATTAAACACAGGAGCAACTCATTTTCACGCTAGAAATGACTCGTTCTCAGCCATAGATCTGTCAATATGAAGTCCAAATCTTGCAACACGGTTGGCGTGGAAACCACTGACAGATCTTCATCAGAGTTATCACTTTCCTCTGTTGATATCATCAAACATACCAAAGAACGCAGTACATTTACGGAAACGGTGTACGAACCATGCAGACTGGGTCAACTTCATGAGACATATATCACCAATAGATATCACAGGAAAATAAAGAAAGACGTTACAGATTTCACCAAAACTGTAATATCTTCTGCTGTAAAATACATTCCACAGACTAGTGGTCGCTCATCTAGGCTGCCCATCTGGAATACGGAGACCAAAAAAGCAATAAGGGAGAAAAGAAGAGCTCTCAATACATATAGGCGTGCACCAACCCAAGACAATCTCATTTCTTTCAAGCTTCTGCGTGCACTCGCTCGCAGAAAAATACTAGCAGCAAAGCGATCAAGCTGGGAAAAGTACGTAACAACGATAACTCGGACGACGAAAGACACGGAAATATGGGAGGAAATCCGGTCAATAGCTGGAAAAAATGTTTTCAGTCCTATCACATGCATAGAACACGAAGGACAACTAATCGCCAACTGTGACG
This sequence comes from Gryllus bimaculatus, assembly GCA_017312745.1. NCBI lineage: Eukaryota > Metazoa > Arthropoda > Insecta > Orthoptera > Gryllidae > Gryllus > Gryllus bimaculatus. The sequence goes on from BOPP01000119.1 coordinate 855,157, forward strand.
AAATAGCCAACGCCTTAGCGACCCAATATTCCAGAGCCAGTACCACAAACAGCTATACTAAAGACTTTCCGGAGAAAAAGAATGAATGAAGTACTAGACTTTACAACCGATACAGATAAGTTATAATGTTCTTTTCACATGGAGAGTATTGCAAGACCATAAATGCCGCTGTAAACACCGCAGCAGAATCAGACAATATCCCGTACAGCATACTACGTCGGTTACCGAAGGAAATACTGTCCACCTTGTTAAACACATAATAACATTTGGAGTAATTACCCCAAAGTCCTGAAAGAAACGATAATAATTCCACTTTTAAAGGCAAGCAAGGATCCATTGAAACCTGAAAATTATCGTCCGGTATCGCTGACTTGTTGTCTAGAAAAACTTAGGGAAAATGGCCAACACTCGGCTAACATGATGTCTCGAAACCTCCTGAACATTCATTAGAACATACAGGCAACATCACTCTACAATCGACCAGCTAATATATATAAGGAAGACGCAATTTAGAATACCTTAATAACCTACCAGAATACCTTCGTCAAAAGAAAACATATGGTTACCGTATTCTTTGACCTGGAAACAGCTTTTAATGAGACCTGGCATTATGACATTTTGAGACAGCAATATAACTGTCAAATAAGATGAAATCTACAATTCAATGCCAGCTTCCTTACTACCAGATCTTTCCAAGTTCGGCACTCCATCTCAGAAAGCTACGTACTAGAGAATGGTGTACCGCAAGGCTCTTAATTGAGTGGTACGCTCTTTATCATAGCGATAAACGAGATGTTTGAAGGCATAGAAGCGTCAATTGGAAAATGTATGTAGATGAAATTACTTGATTTTATTTAGCCAAATCACCGGCAATTATCAAATTCAAAATGCAAAATGCCGTCAATAAATTAGTACAGAACGCGAAAAACGTTTGCTCATTTACAGCAGCCAAAACCAAATACGAACACTTCTGAAGGAAACGATAAAGCTACAGAGATCCAGATCTGGCGCTAAATGGTGTTCAACTGACATACAATGAAACGGCAAAATTCGTTAATTTGATTTTTGATAGACCTTTAACCTGAAAACAGCATCTAGAATATACCTTGTGTAGATGCAGAACAGCTCTGAACGCAATCAGATGCATTTCCCATATTAATTGGGGAGCAGATAGAGACATCTTACTCCGCCTGTACACATCCATGGTGATGTCCAAAATAGATTATGGATGTGCAGTGTACTCCTCAGCCAGAAAATCAAGCTTAAGGAAATTAGATCCCGTTCTCAATGCTGGCCTCCGTCATGTATCTGGCGCGTTCCGCACTAGTTCTTCTACTGTGAAACCAGTAGCATGTCGCTACACCACAGACGACAAACAATACTACTCAACTATAGATTAAAAATGCTGTCATTACCGAAACATTTAAACCACTCATTGATGATTCGACCTACCTTGGGAAAGTTTTACGATTGAAGATCTTCAGCTACTCGTCCAGCTAACATCCGCCCAATCGAGATAGCCAAATGCTATAACATCATTATACTACAAGTTTTGAAACATGAACCATATGAAATTCCAGTTTAGATGTTGAAAATGCCAGAAGTTAGACTCGACACTACCAATGTAAAGAAAAAAGAATGTCTTCCCATAGATTTAAAAGTCATATTTCGATCAATTCTCGAAGAATACATGGCAAATCATACAATAATCTTCACAAATGATTCAAAAACAAAACGTCGAGTTGAAAGCGCATTTGTAACTGAAGACTTATCAAAAACTTGGACACTTCCACCAGAAGCAAGTGTATGCACTGCCGAGTTATTTGCAGTATTGCAATTTTTGCGACATCGTGAAACTCTCAATTCAAGAAAATTCGTCATTTACACTGTTCACTTCTACACTATCACACAGTCAGATGCACGTACCACTGTCCAATGCACTGACCGCAGTTCACTGTAATGACCACAATTCACTGCGATGGCTACAGTTCACGGTGCTGATCACGGTCATCTGCGCTGGTGGTCACCTACTGTTCGTCGCAATGCACACTTCACAGCTCAACATCCAATTAAGACTGACTGACTGCTGTTCACCCACCACTGTCCGACTGATTGACTGCATACATACCCGCGGCCGCCGGCAGTAGCGAATTTATACCTGGCTGGCGCCTGTCTGGACCTATCCGGAACTTGCGTCATACTTCTACGCGACTAACCCGGAACCGTCCGTTGGGGGGGGGGCAGATGACGCAATATTCGTTGTAATATATATATATATATATATATATATATATATATATATATATATATATATATATAGAGAGAGAGAGAGAGAGAGAGAGAGAGAGAGAGAGAAATATGAAATTGGAAATATTTGATGATTTTGCAAGACTTCATGCAGTGCAATTTTCATTTTACGTATTTTTGAGATGACCAACTTCATAAATTTCATTTCAGCTTCACTAATGAAAAAAAAGTGAATAAAAATATTATTCATCTTGTTTTCAGAATTAGCAATCTGACAGATTTGAGGTTGAATACTGTAGATGTACACAAACTAAAACAAGAGAAGAGGTAACTACATTTCCAAGTCCCTTTTACCATTTTAGTTCTTATTTTATTTAGATAGGACATATTTTTTGTGAGATAAATATTCCGTAATAAAAAATGAATAAAATTGTAACTTTAATAATATAAGTAATACATATAATATATTTTAGGTAGAACAATTTTTTATAATAATATTCAGTATTCAAGAGGAATGAGTGCAATGTATTTGTTTATTATTTCATGAACATGGGCTACAGCAGGTGATTTAAGTTTTATTCCATGTTGCAAAGCAGCAAATAAATCATTTATTCTTCAGTAATTTTTCTAAACTTAATTTTTATACGACTCGTTCTTGAAAAATTAATTCAAATTTTCAATTCATATCTAGTAGTACTGCAAGTATTTTACAACATTAGGCATCTCTCACATACCAGTTTTCATTGAAGTCTGTCACTGCAATCTTCTGCAGTTAATCCTCTTCTAGCTATTCCCTTCTCCTCTTCTTCCTTCCATGTACTTCCGGGTTTTCCTCATGCTCTGCGTGATGTTGGTTTCTAATTCCAGAGCTTTAGAGGCCATCGTTCTTCACCCATTCTGTTGAAGTGACCATACCGTTTGAGGCTTTTAATTTGAATGGTATCAATAATGTTGAAACTCACTTCTGCTTTTCTTCTAATTTTTTCGTTTCCAACAATGTCAATCCACAGCTCCTTTGCCAATAGTCCATTTCCTTTGCTGTAAGTTTATTCTTGTTACCTTTCTATATTTCCCAAACTTCAAACCCATACGTGGCAATACTCTCCACGATAGGCTTATATAATTTTATTTTAACCTTTTCCCTCAGAGTGTGATTCCATATTAAGGGGTGCAATTGCCTTGTAGCTACTCTCCTTTTTGATATTCTATTCTGGGTATCTTCTGTACTACCCCCATTTGCTGCTATTGAAGTTCCTAGATAGGTAACATTCTGGCAGAATTTCAATTCTAGTCCATTGAGTATACACAGAGTCTTGGTATCTCCTCCTACAACCAGATATTCTGATTTATGCAAATTTATTTCCAGCCCCCAGTTTAAGTACTCTTCATGACGTTTTTGCAACATATGCAAAATATCATCTTCCTTCTCAGCAAAGATGACTTTGTCGCCTGCATTATTAAGAGAATAGAGCATGGAATCACCTATTTTTACACTCAGATTGCCACTCTGTTCTTCCACATCTACAATATCCTTTTCGAGGCAAACTGTAAATATTTTTTCTATAGTTACCACAGTTATGCCTCTGTAAATCCCACATTGTTTTCTGTTACCTTTTTAGTATATGTTAGAAATGTAACCTTTTCTGAAGTTCTCTAGTAGCATATTTCCCTTCATTCATCTATTGTACAGTTGGCAGATAATTTTGAGAATTACACTAGGACCATTTTTTAACAGCTCCATATACACTGCACCTGAGCCAGGTGACTTTCCATTTTTAAATGTTCTAAGAGCCATTCCAATCTCATTTACTGTAAAGTCTTCCATGTCATTCTCTCTGTCTCCAATATTAATATTGTAAACATTTATGAATTCTTTTCTGTGTTCTTTCATCAATTCATCTTCAATAATATTATTTCCCTTGTTGTAGGCTTATAAGTTGTAAGGCTGAACACTGTTTCTCATTTGTTCTTTGATTTTGTATAAGTTTCCAAAACTTTCTGGCTTTGTTATCGCCAATGAATTGGTCAATTTCTTCACATTTCTTTTCTCAAGCTGCATTCTTAGCTTTTATAATTTCCTTTATTGTTTCCCTAATTATTTGACTGTACATCTTTTTGTTATGATGTTGAGTACTTAGCCATTTTCTAACAGTGTTTTCTTTCTCTTTTACTTTCTTTTCTAAAGAACTATTCCACCACGTATAACTTATTTCCCTTCAACACCCCTAGGCCGGTGCACTCTCTCCGCATTGGCCGAGCACCCGGCCAAGCAGCACACGGGTTGAGGTGGAACTTAGTCCTATTTTAACTCGTGCGCAGTACATCTCCACGCATTACACACTGAGGAAGGACGCAGAATGGCGACCGAAACGTCGGCACCTTTGCCATGGACGCGGCGTCACCCGGAGAGCCAATCAAATAAATGTAATAATATTAATTGTATTGATTCTGTAAGCAAATTGAAGTATTTAGGCTTAACGTTTGATCAAAATCTGAGCTGGGGGGACCAGATTTTGGAATTAAGCAAGAAAATAAGAATTTTTTTTAAACTAATGGGAATTAAAGAATATTGTATCATAAAATTTTCAAATTTGTCTCTTCATTAATAAAGTCTGTGATCAAGTATGGAATTGAGGTGTGGGGAGCTGCATCAAAATCTTGTGTAAATATTATACAGAACCTATAAAATAAATGTATTAAAAGCCTCAATGAAAAAATGAGCATAACAAAGCTAACCCTGGAAGGAAGTTCAGCAGTGCATGGAATCATGACTGTTAAAAAACTGTATGAATTTCACATTCTACAAAGAAATTTGTTCAACGAAAAATACAGAAAAATCAGTGGGCACAGCTATGAAACTAGAAAGAAACACAATTTCATAGTTCCAGAGACTTTTAATAAATTTGGAGAGAGGATGCTTAACACAAACATTCCAAAACTGCACAATTCAATGCCGGGTGAAATATTAGAATCTACATCTAAAAGGGAATTGAAACAAATTAAAAGAATTGTATACAAGATACCAGGCACGACATGAAAATAGAAAGCTCAAGAGTTATGTCTTTAGCTTCTGGCTTGTCATTTTGTTTTATTTATAATTTATTTGTTAATTTAGAAAATAATTTGATTTCTTTTTGATTTTTTATTTGTCACCACAAGTTTTCAATATTGTAACGAATATTGCATCATCTGCCCGGATTCTGTGCGCGGATTCCGTCATTGCCTGCGCCCCCGAACTGGACAGTTCCGGGTTATTCGCGGGTCGCGTAGAGGTGTTGCGCAAGTTCCCGATGGCTCGAGACGGACGCCGGCCAGGTATAAATTCGCCGCTGCCGGCCGCCGCGAGAGTAGTCAGTCAGTAGTAGTAATAATAGCAGTCAGCGTACGTAGAAGTGAGTAGAAGTAGTAAGCAGTCAGTCCATCAGTGAGTATGCAGTAGTCCGTCTGCAGTGGAAGCTGAGCTGTGGAGTGTGCATTGCGGTGAACAGTGGTGCAGTAGGTGACAGCAGTTTGAAGTCTGCAGTGGAAGCTGAGCTGTGAAGTGTACATCGCGGTAAACAGCAGTGCAGTGGACCCTGGTCTGCGCAGTGAATTGTGGTTAGCGCAGTGGACCGTGGACAGTTCCCGATGGCTCGAGACGGGCGCCGGCCAGGTATAAATTCGACGCTGCGGGATAGTGGTGATGAAGTGAACAGTGTAAATAAATAATCATATGGCAGTGAACAGTGTAAATAAATAAACAGAAGATAATTGTGTAAATAAATAATCGAGAGAACGGAGGTGTAACGTGTGTAAGGAAAATAATAAAGTGAAGAACACAAGGACTGTGTAATATATCTGTAAATAGATCAAGTAGTTTTAGTGTAGCATTAGTTAGCAAAATAAACGTTTTTGTTAAGTAATACCTGTGAGTGTGTTTTAATTCACCACGGAGAAACGTTATAATATGTTAATTAAATATAACCTAATTCTCATTTCCGCCTGTTGCCAACTGCCATCTGGTTTTATTTATTTACAATCCATTTGTTAGTTTACATTATAACTGAATTATTTTGATTTATTTTTGCCTGTTGAATACTGTCATTACAATATTTTATTTTGTTAATTATGTACAATTAAATCTTCATTTTTACTGTTAACTGCAGTCATCCTAATTTGTAAATAATGTATAATGTTCCTGTTACTCTCATTCAGTTTTATTGTTATTTTTATTTGTTTATTCTATTTTATTATTATTTTATATTTTAGATAATAATTTGATTGTATATTGTCAACTAGTAATTATGCCAATTGTTAATTGCTCACTGTATAGACTAATTTTTTGTGCCCTATTATTTAATTCCTAATTATTTATAATTTGACAATTTAACTCATGTTAATGTTAGTAGCCTTTGGGCTTATAATGTCTATTTGTTTCTTGATTTGTTAATTTACAGAATAATTTTATTTCGTTTTGTTTGTTGATTTGTCACTACAAGTTTTCAATATGTTCATTAAGTATAACTTAATTCTCATTTTTGCCTGTTGCCAACTGCCATCTCCTTTTATTTATTTACAATTTATTTGTTATTTTATATAATAATTTGATGCTTTTGATTTCACTTTGACTGTTGAGTTTCTTTGGGAAAAATCTAAATAACAATAGAAACGGTTCACGCATCATACAGTAACTAGCAAACAGTACCGATGATGGACGAACTGTAATCAACAACGGTTATACAAAAAAGAAAAAACATAACAAACAAACAAACGTACAATGTACCACTCCCCTATCTGACAAGTACAAACAAAATGTAATGTATGTAATGTGGTCAAGCAAAATTAGTATTCTTTCTTCTTTTTTTATTGTTTTTATGGTGATGGTTTTTGTTGTTTTAACTTTTTATATGTAAATAGAAACACCTATACACTGTCAATGTAACTCTTTGGAAAATAAAAAAAATATTAAATAATAATAATTATTATTATTTATTTGACGTCTCTAGCTTAGCTTGGTGCCTACAGGAGACACCGGGACCTTTTTAGAACCAAGATGCCTGCTTTGCTTGCAAACTCCGTTAGGATTCAGCGTAAAGTTACATCAATAAAAACTTCACGATGCGTGCAGTAGTCCGGAGAACAGCCTTTTGCATTGGTTCAATGTGCCAGTTTATAAGGCCAAGCCTTGCAGACGATGAAATTAGTTCTTCAGATATCAGCCCGTTTGCAGAGATGATCACAGGGACTACTTCAACAGACACTAACCGCCACATGTCGCTCAGTCCAATAGCCAAGGTCTGATATTTTCGCTTCTTCTCGGCAACAGAGGCAACTATATTTCGGTCTAAAGGAATAGCTATGTCGACTATAATCCCTTTCCGTGAAAACTTATCAATCCATATTATGTTATGTCTGTTGGCTTCGACCCTGCGATCAATAGTGACTGCTACATTCCAGAAGAACGTTCACCGTATCGATTCCAAAACTGAATCCGGCTTGTAGTTTGGGACCTCTTTCTGTATTATCTCCGACTTTGCAGCCAGGGTCTGATGGACACCCGCAGCAACGTCGTTACGCCGACTCAGATATTCTGTTCGTGCCCAAAGCAGAGCACCCGCCCATGATGTGTTGGAGGGTTTCGCCGGGTTGATTGCAAAGGCAACAGCGGTCCTCTACACTCATATCCCCAATTACATACCTTTGGTAATTGCGAGTGGAGGTTACTTCGTTCTTAATTGAAATGACGAACCCTTCTGACTCGGCAAAGAGGCCAGATTTTGTTAGCCAGGAGAATGACCATCCCGTATTCACGGCGTTTCCTTTGATCTCAGTAGGATACCTGCCGTGCAAACGCTTCTGGGTCCACTCACTCAACCTATCTTCTTTCGTGAAACATGGTCTTTAAGAGTCCGATTTATTCAGGTTCAGTGGGGTAAAATTCTTGTCCGTGGCACAAATTGCTTCATGCATGACCGTCGTTTTCTGAAGGAAGTATTTGCGATGATTGTTGATTTGCTTCGCACACAACTACTCAAAATCAAGAGGACCTCTACCTCCTTCGTTCCGATGTAAGTATAGTCTTACCACTGAACGGTTGGGATGGTGCATTCGATACTTGGTAAGAGTGGCCCTGACTTTTATTAAGCCCCTGCAGTGCAGTTGCTGTCCAGTGAAGAACACCAAATCAATAGACAGCGACAGATCTGCCCAAGTATTTATAGCTGATATGAGGTTCTTTCCATTTAAAAGACTTTTACAGAATTTTGAGACGCTTTGAACAACTTTATTTTTAATATCACACCTCATCTTTGCTTCATTTGTGCTCAAAAAATGGTGCAGGTCTAAAAATATATATATATATATATATACACACACTGGGGGTCGCAGCTTGGGTGAGACAACAGCTCACCCCGCCCGACCTCAGAGCAAATGCCAGCGCATGGACTAAGGAGTTAAATATCTCCATTATACATGCTTGGCTACCAGACTTGATGCGGACATGGAGGGATACAGGATCCGATTTCACGAAGAATGGTTAAAGCTGCATCCGAACATACCGGTATCCGACCAAACCAGCAGCGCACCATCATTTTAAGGAACTTTCTCTCAGCTGCAGGGATTAGAGAGAATGTAAGAGCACCCTTGGGTATTGAGAATAGGATGAAGGAAGAAATAATGAAGACTCACAAGTTCTTCAGAAATGGTCTGTGGAGACGAATTCTGATGAATCTAGCCTCCCAGCACCTGAGCATTTCTCTTGGACAGCGCATTATGAAGCCTTGAAGACATGCTATCATGGTATTCCATTATCCTCCAGACCATGGATCCCACGAGTGGGATATGACCCACGTACAAATGCGGAGAGGAAGCTGTCAATAACTTGTTGAAGGTGGATGTAGAACAATCGACGGCGCTTAGGGAAGTGCTAAGCTATATGTCTTGTGCAGCCTTTGCTGTTGTACAGGGTCTTGGTAAACCTGTAAAGAATAAATTGAAAACATCGAAAGACACAGTACAGTCCGTTAAGTTCACCAAGACTCCGTTGTTGAGGCGTATTGAATGCAAAATTGAAAGCTTCCAGAAGGACATAGGCACTCTGAAAGCCTTCTTAAAAGCTTCTGAGAATGCAACTAGAAAGGTCTACAACGCAGTGATGGCGATTGGACGAAAGATGAGAATTCGAAGAATCCAGACGAATTACGAGGAGAGGCTCCAAGACCGACTTGAGTATCTGAAACAGCGCGTCGCAGCCCTTGGCTGCCGTGTTAGAAGAATCATAAAGCAATGAAATAAAGACAACAGAATGCTTCGAACAGACGAAATTTTTCAGGCAACTCTGTGATCAAAGAAAGTTGCCTGAAACAGTTCTTAAAAGCTCCGAGATGGAATATTGGAATAATATATGGAGCATCCCCAAGACGCATGATGACAGAGCTTACTGGTTAGCAGAAGAGAAAGGGAAGTGTTGTGATACACCTCAGATGTGCTCGTCTAATCAGAGATATATATCTTCAATTTCAGTCTGAAGATGCAGAATTGGAAAGCGGCGGATACTGATGTGATTTTGGTGGAAGTATTTCCCGTTGACTCATGCGGTTTTGCCAGGTGGTTTTTAAGTTGCATTCAATGATCCAACTATCATTCCGGCGTCTTTTAACTGAAGGAGTTACATTTATGATAAGCAAGTCTAGCGATCCTAAGACTCCGAGTAACTATTGACCTATCCCATTTATCCTCACAGTACATACGATTTTTACATCTGTGCTAGCAAGTATGCTGAATACCCATCTAATGGCCAATAATCTTCTGCACCAGAGCAAAATGGGTGCAGAAAGGGTGCTCAAGAATTATTGATAGTAGACAGTATTGTAGTCAATCAAGTTAAAAAAAGACATCGCAATTCTGTAGGATGGATCGATTATACCAAGGTTTTCTGATGATTATCTTTTCTTCGAACTATCCCATTCGTGGCTTTTGTATGTACTTCGCCTCTACAAATTAAATGCCCAGTATGTGAACTTAATCCAACCCTGCATGGCAACTTGGCGTACAAAGATAAAAGTCTCATTCGCTGGAGGCATCTATACCACCAAGCAACTGAGGATCAAACAAGGAATGTTTCAGGGAGATAGTCTTAGTCCATTATGGTTCTCGCTAGCTCTAAACTCTCTCAGCAAAATGTTAAGAGTTTCAGAGATGGGATATGAAATCACCAAAAATCCCCATATCCTCATTAATCATCAGTTCTACATGGACGGTCTCAAGTTGTACACTAGAGATACGAATCAACTTTCCGTTGCTTGAACTGGTTACGTCCTTTAGCGACTCTATTTGTATGAAGTTTGGCATTGATAAATGCGCTGTAGTGCACGTGAAAACGGGGAAAATCCTTGATCCTGACAAACTCATCCTGATGGGTGGCACAAATACCCAAAGAACGTGGGCAAGAGGATATATATATATATATATATTATATAATATATATATATATATATATATATATATATATATTATAATATATATATATACTCAGGACAGGGGAGATCCCGTGGCGTATTCTACAAAAACCCCGGACACTACAAGGGTATTATATTATTATTATTATATTATTATATTATTATTATTATATATATATTATTATTATATCCCATCATCATCAGAAAACCGTGTCACAGAACATTCCAATTATCAAGTGAACAAAGCGACGGAACTACTTGTCGCTTTCCTCTTCTAGAAGCACCTATGGTGGACATTTTGCCCACGGAGGGAGCACCTTTAACATTAACTCAAGATTAAAAGTTATCATTAAGGAGCAGGCCCATGAACTGCAGAATCTCACGTTTCACAGACAAAAATGCCTCATTTTTACAGAAATATTGTGTTGGGCTTTCAACGCTTACTGAAGGCGAAAATTGCCTAACCTGAAGTAGCTGCTGATCAGTTTTCGTTGACCTTTTTTATTTTATTTTACAGCTTATATTGTATGTTTCTATTAGAGTGATAGTTGGTTACTTCATGCTTGGACTATCGCCCGTTGAGGGCAGGGTTGCGAGATGGAGCGGAATTCCTCTTTTGGGGCTGGAAAACGGCTCTCTGTCGCGGTACAAAAATTGATTTGTAAAATACTGCCCAATAAGCGGATGTGCATCAAAATATGTGCGGTTTTCGGAGGGTTTTCAGATTACGATGAAATTTTCAAAACAACCACAACTACATTGTCAGTGAGTTAATATTTTTTTACCTTTTTACTTTATGCATAATTTTTTATCAATCATTGTTTTGCGTTCAAATTTACTTTGAGAAGTGAGTAATATTAGTTTTTAGACCTAGTTTAGGGTGTGTTCTGAAAACGCCATTGTCGTGCGTATAATATAATACGGAGTTTGTGCCACTTCGAACGTTAAAGCACTATCGATCTTCTGCTCATGCGCAGTTCATGTTTCGCACCATTCTAGAGCATCTGCGCATGTACAGAAGGTTAATAGTGCTGACGCTATGGCGTGCAAAAACTCCATATTATCACATTGCAAAACATGCTGTTAATTTTAGAAAACACGATTAAACATTTGTCATCTTTTGGAAGTACAGTGCCACTGCCAGTATTTTCCGTTTAGTCACAGATATTAATAAAGCATATGTAAGAATTTCTGTGGTAATCTTTTTAAGGGACTAAGGAGAGTGAAAATAAGAAAGTGGGAAAAGTATTTAAAACATTTCAATTAAAAAAGGAACGAAAGATGATTTTAAATGTAAATCAATACTGATTGACTCTGACCTTGTTCTCTACGAAATAGTCATAACTAATTTTTAAGTATTAAGATATAAATTATTATTTCAGAAAGTATAATGTTTTACTGTTAATAATTACAATTTTCACAAACAAAATACTAAAACTAATCGAGCATTTCATAGAGTCACTATCTCAAAAAAACTTCAAATTCATATTATTTTATTGCAAATTCAAATTTTCTTCTTGGAAGTTGAATTTTTCTTATCGGGCAGATTTACACCCATCTAACGATGGACATTTGCACGAAGCATCTGGCAACCCTGTTTGGGATGCGCGTCATTCGCAGCACTGTGCAATATTTCTGTTTCTTTCATATCTTGCATTGTTATATGCCTCTTCTTTCAGGTCTCTGTCCTCTGCTCTTTTCGAAATTGATTGGGCGAAATGGAAAAGGCAGACCTTCAATCGCATTGCCAATGTTCTCGTGTCTGCCAAAACAAAGTCAGTAGATATTATTTCAGGCTTCATTTGATACCCAAACATTTTAGCTGATAACGTTTTAGCTAGTGGACATTAAATTGGTAGAGCTTTTAGTTCTTATAACATTTTTTTATATAACTTAAGTCATTTTTGATGGTACACCTTTTAGCTGTAGACCTTTAATAAGTAGGTAGATTTTATATATCTGTAGACCACAATTTTATTAGACATTTTTACGTCAACCTACTAACCTTGAACCCGTAAAGTAGTTATAGATGTTCTATAATGTTTAGGAAAATTGGTTTACTTTAGAACATCTTCGATACTTTCATTGGAATTATTGTTTTCTGTTTTACTTATAATGTTCATTTATTACTTTTAATTTCACTCTTTTAAATGCCATTTATTCTACAATAATAAATACGATAATATTGTTTTAAGTTTTTTGATTAAATGCTTATTTTAAATATTATTTAAGATTTATTGAACATTCAAAGGATTTAAAAGTTTTTTAAAGATATTCCGACAATTTATCCATATTTGTTCAACGTGGATGGAGATGTAATATAGTTCAAATGCCTTGTCGAAAGGTTCTACGTTTATGCGTTTAAAACTCTCTGGTTCAAAAGTTTTGCATCATTGATGTTACACACTCCGTAGAGTCCCTCTATATCCAGGGACTCAAACACTCCTACTTGAACACACTCTTGCGATCAAAATCTTGAACTTCTTCGTTCGTAAATAACTACGAAAGTGTATCTACTTCGTGTCTCTTCCACGTCTTGTGACGTTGAACGTTCGTGTCCGTGTTTAACCTGCGGTCTCTTGGCACGTTTTTCTCGTTTCTCTCTTCCATTATCACTTCTGGTTGAGCTGGTGGCGTATGGTTATTGCCACTGTTTTAGCTATCCTTTCTTTATTTTCCAAGTCGATGGCGGCTGCAAGAGAACGTACCTTTCTTATGATAAAGCCTGATGGCGTTCAACGAGGACTTGTTGGTAAAATTATTAAAAGATTTGAACAGAAAGGTTTTAAACTAGTTGCAATGAAGTTCATGTGGGTAAGTGTTGTCGGCGTGCTTGTACAAACTTTCGGTAAATATTTAAAAGAAGTATTTAACTTATATTTTATTTTGCCTTTGTAGGCTTCTGAGGATCTTCTAAAGAAACATTACGCTGATTTGTCTGCAAGGCCTTTTTTCCCAGGTCTCGTTAAGTACATGAATTCTGGTCCCGTTGTGCCAATGGTAAGTATAAGGTTGTTTCGTTCTGACATGAGAATTGTAAAACTGCCCGTTTCTTATTGTTTACCGTTTATAGGTGTGGGAAGGTCTCAACGTGGTTAAGACCGGACGAGTAATGCTTGGCGCAACTGACCCCAAAGATTCCGCTCCCGGTTCTATTAGAGGAGATTTGTCCATCCAGGTCGGCCGGTAGGTGTAAAAATAAAACTTCTGAATTCTCTGAACCGCTTCAAACATTGGAAGGTGTGTTTGATGTATTTAATATGCAATTCAACTTTTACCTTATATAAGATTGTTTTCTTTTTCTAGGAATATTATTCATGGATCAGATTCTGTGGAGTCTGCCCAAAAGGAAATTGCCTTATGGTTTGACAGCAAGGAAGTAGTTGCATGGAAGCCTGACACAGAAGCATGGGTATATGAAGATTGAGCAGAGTGGCTGGGCCATTCCAAGTGTCATTTATGAACTGCTCGAATTGTGATATATGAAATGCATTTGTTTCTGCCGCTAATAACAGACTGAATAAAAGTTGTCACTTAAAATTACTTTTCTTTAAGGATCACTTTAAATATCCTCATCCAAGTTCCAGAAAAGTTTCAATTCAGTATATTGCCTCCATGTTCCTTCTAAATAATGTCCTTATGCTTAGAATAGCGCTTCAAAATAATGCAACTGCAAGGTGTTGAGTATTAAATAAAATTAAGTAATTTCATGAGAAAATAAGTAACTGGACAAATTACTGAAGATCAATAGATGAAGTTTTATATAGTTCATAATGGAAATGAATGAAGTTTGAGATTGGGTGGGGTTAGTCATTCAATTGTATAAATACAAGCTGTGTCAGATCCTATTATATGTTCAGAGATTAATTTGTTATAAAATGTGGCAAAGTTCTTTGAGGGATGCTGAAGCAGTTACCAATTGAATTTATGCTCATTTGTGAGTAAATGTTGAACTCTGATGGATACTAAGTAAATGGGAGGAAAATCAGTGTTTATAGTAGATGGTGCAATAGAAACCGCAAATTCTTGTTTGCTCATTCGGAAATGGCTTAATTTGCACAGAATGTGTACTGTATGAGCCAGATAAAATCTACTGAAACTTATCTTAAAAAGATTTGCAATTTTTTTTTACCAGCTCTTGTACATTAACTAAAGCTTTTAGTTTTCACATCTGTACTGTGTTCATCCCTTCTAGCCACACCCCACTTACCTCAACTTTTCCAAACCTTTGCTTCCGCAACACATCAGCTTTCTCAGACAAACTCCCAATAAGATGCCCCTTGACATTTAGCTATTACTGTATGCAAAACAATGAAGTCAAAATTCATCAGAATATGGTCTGTAAAAACTGAAAGTGAGATTCTTTTATCCATTCACCCTTGTTTTACAGCATGGCACAAATCTGTTCAAGTGCACTCAGTAAGGAACAATTCTTTCTTTTATGTATATCCAGCTCCCATCTGGAACAGCCAATGCAGCACAAATCCAAACCCTAGTTCACGAAAATATGATAGAACATGCTTGTACTGAACACTTATTGTCATTCAACTACGTGCCAGTTTACCTTGATAGACACTAGTTTATAAAAAGGATTTGAAAAAGAAATACAGAATCACATTTTATAAACTTTTCTTTTTCTTTTCTATAACCATAGTTTGTTGAGTGAAATTTCTGGGACATGAATTTTTTCACAACTTAAGGCTGTAATGTTTGTAAGAGAAAATGTTTTTAAATGTAAATAACAAGTTACTGTCATTTAAGTAAATGATGCAATTACGCTTTTCATTTTACTTTGAAAAATATTAGTGTCATCAGCAAAATGCATGTTTTTATTATTTTCCAGTATTGATGGAAAGTCAACCACAAACTTTAGAAATAAACCGAGTTTCAGTGTGGGTCCTTGCAGGACCTTTGGGTCATGGTTATTGGTTTAGAGTGGTGTATTTTCCTGTCTGTTTGGTTATTGTTTGCTTTCAGTCTGATTGGTTTGATTTAATTCAGGGCAATTCCTTGAAATTGGTAAAATTTTATTTTTGCTAGAACAGAATTCTATATTGTATGTATTCTATAAGGTTTTTTTTATAATTACATGATTTTATTCCTGAAAGGAAATAAGGCATTTTTGGTGATTTTCTCAGAATCTATATTGTGTTAATGATAATCTTCATGTTTCAGATAACTTTCCAACCTCTCATAGAAATATTTCTAATATTTTTGAAAATCCTGATTGTTATGATATTGGGCTGTGATATACAAAAATGACATCTTGGTTTTCACCTTCTTTGTGGATAGATTTAATGTCTGCAGTTTCAAATGTTTGTGAAGGGGCCATGTGTTAGTAAATGAATGTGTTTCCTTTTATCTTATTTGAGTGGTGTACATACCCGAGATATTTTAAAAGAGAGGCTGTGTTTGGTTTATTTTTTTTTTTTGCAGACTGCCAGTTCTTTTTGACAAGTATTTGTTGTATATACTGGTAATGTCTAGGAATTTCGAATCATATATGTGCATAGATTAGTTCAATATTTTTGGTTGTTTCTCAGTTGCTGATGTGATCTTCTTAAGTATGGTTCTCATAGCATTTGTTTGATTTGTAGAGATTTTTATTTATGTATCAACAGATATTTATTTGGCTTTTTTTTTTTTTTTTATGTATGGCTGAGTATCATTTGTAGTAGTTTGCTATTTGGTTACAGCAAAAAAGTTGTTTTGTGAGGATATGAAACTGTCTTTTACACACAGGAAATTTTCATACCATTTGTTATTCAGGTTTTTCAACTTTGTGATGTTTGTTTTGTGGTATTGTGGGGGATGTGAGGTATTGCAAAAGAGTTTTATTGAATTAAAGAAAGAGTTAAACATTAAATTGGTGTCAGAAATATTGTATATCACTGACAGTTATTCATTAATTAAGAGTGAAATAAGCTTCCTTAATTCTTTTAGGGTGTATTTCTTAGATTCCTTTAATGTATTGTTTTTAATGAGGAGTATTTGTTTTGAGGGTGAGCTTTATGTGATATGATCAGTAAGCCCTATATCACAGGTAGGTTGTTAAATGTGTTTTGTTTTGTCTACGAGGAATTAGTCAATTGTTGTTTGGTTGTTTTGGGACTGTCTAGTTGGTGTATCTATTGTTGGGACAAGGTTACAGGAGTTCATTAGTTTGATTTTCATACGTGATGCAGGCTTTCAGTAGGAAGTTCATGATAATATCACCTCAGAATATAATAGAGGAATGTGCATGGTTTGACAGTTTATACAAAATTTTTGTAAGGATATTTAAAGATTTCTATCTGGTTGCTTTGGAATTTCTACTATTGAGCATCATTTCTCTGAGTCACATGTTACCTGTTTGTACTTGGCTGTTGGGTTAGTTTATGAGCAGTAGGTCATGGTTCAAGAGGACCTTGAGAGAGGGTTTAAGAATGAACAGTTTACTGCTACAGCATAGGTGGGACTGGTAGTCATGGCATCAGGGGATAGGGTGGAAGTGGAGAGAGAAGGAGAAAGGGCTGGTGTGGAGGGACTCTCTGAAGATTAAAATGGCTAACTTCATCCTAGTGCGTGTTTACCAGCTTGTCTTGTGTAGGGTTGCCATAAGGATATCAATTGAATTCAAGACATCCGAAAAATAATTCAGAGCAAATTGTTTACTTTTATATTTTCTTGTTATATGATTCCTTGATATACTATTTAGTACATAGTATATCAAGTAAATTATATAACAAGGAAATAGTGTATCAAGTAAATAGTAGATCAAGATGAATTACATTGCACACTTTCAAGAATATCAGGATGACCACTCTTTTTCTAGAACGAATTTCAGTGCCTTTTTAAGGTTATTCAGGTCACTTCCTTATTTTTCTATGCCAAAATTTGTAACCTATTTTAAGGTGTTTAAATAAAATATTATATAAAACATGACTTCGGTTGACATTAAAATACTGTTATTGACTGAACCCTTTTCCCCAGTGCATTCCAGATTCCTTCGCACTAGCACATTGTGTCAGAGACAGATGCACTTCAATTCAAACACACAGTACCTTTCTTTATCCTATCCTCAGATTGTACCATAAAAAGACAAAAATTACAATATTTGCATATTGCATAGCAATAGCAAACCTGCTTGTGTTCTCTAAGGTAGTTCACATAGTCTCAAAATGCAGAGTTTTTTTTAAGACTGTTTGGAATTATAACAGAATATATGAAATGTGGGTTAGGAAATAATCAGAGTATATAAATTCAGGCCGTTTGACAAGAACAAGAAAATTCTGGCAGCACAGTGTAACACAAGTCACTGTTCAGGTTATGTCCTACTTTTTCAAGATGAATGGCAATCACACGAGGGGAATCAAACAAAATAAAGTACTTGTGGAATGTTATTAAGTAAACAATATTTATAAATTAAACTAGGGGCAAAAACTGAAATAAATGAATATCAGCCCTTGAAAAAGTTGCCAATTTCAATAAACATTTATCAAATATTGCAATAAAGCTACACAAAAGGAATAAGGGAAACTATTCTGACTCAACTAACAATATCTAACATAAAATTTCAATTTTTCAGCATGTTTGTTTATGAAACTACACAAGATGAAATTCTCCAAGTAATATATCAGCTATAAAATAAATCTTCATCAGGAATTTTTGCTTCCGGGCAGTAATGTAACTTCACTCACCCAAGAGATCATACTGACTCCTCATTCATGATTGTAATTGTATATGTGACTCAATAAAATTCCAATTCACAAACTGAAAACACTTACAATAATAATAATAATATGTATTTGTCAATGAGAGTTGTTTCAAACAATGTATGGCAAGCCAATTTGCAACATTTGCAAATTTTTTCCCCCTAAAGATCAAATTTCTTTATTTTTAAGTATGATAAAACACAGAAGACTTTTCTCAAAGTAATAATAAAAGAATTAGGAAGTTTTATAGTTCAATTGATTGAGGCAAGATGTTCAATTGCCCTTCCTGGCAAAACAACTATTGTCAGGATAACACACATAAACAGGAACTTATAATGGTGGCAAAATTCTTTTCTAAATTGGCCATCCATATTCACTTCAAATTACAAAGAATACAAAAATTACAGCTAAGGCTAAATATGAGTTACAAGTGCTTACAGTTGATCCTAGAATGCATGCCTATAGAGAAAAGGGCTAAAAAATGTAGAGAGAATGGGTGGAAATAGTCTTCCAAAGGCAGCTTTGTGTTACGTACTATAAATTTGCTTTTAAAATATTGTTTTTCATAGCACTTAATTTGTGCAATGAAAGCCAACATTTGATTTGCCATTAAGAAAGTTGTATATTGCTGAAAGTTGTATAAAGCTGAATATTTTTGCATGTGTCTTTAGTTTTCAAAACTGAATCAGTAAAAAAAAATTCTGAAAACTAATTTTATTTGCGAGTTGATCTTCATATTCTTGCAAATACCATTATTTTAGACAATATATAAAATTGTAGAAAACATTTCAAATTATTTATACATGAATTTCTTCATAAACAAAAACGAACATAAAGCTTTCATCTTCATTAACTGAAGGCCTGGTGTGTTCCTGTTGTCTCCATCTCTTCTTTTCACCCTTCCTCATGCTTTTCTTCCTCTACATTGAAACTTCAGCTCTAATTGTGGATACTGGCTTTCATTTTTCCTTGTGTTTTCTTTGATATCTCTTTATATCTTCATGTATGTTATTTTCATTCAATCTTTTCTGATTTCATTTTGATATCTGTATAGTTTTGTTACTCCATCCAGATATCAGTATTCTCACCTGAGCTGCTTCTAATTTTTTTTGATCTCGTAAGTTCTCATGATCTAGGTTTCTGATTCGTAGATCAGGGGTGGATCTAGAGACAAATTTTAGGAAGGGAAATTTGTAATGTTTTGGTCAAGGGCATCATATTACAGATTTTGTAAAATGCCATAGGCTACACTAGCACACACTGCTATACGAGTTTACTCATTTTAATTATTATCTTAAAATATTTTTGCTTGAAATTTTCGTGACAAGTTAAAATTAACAGTTACTGAAAAATTTTCCCTATCTATGGATCCATGCCATATTAATTATTGTTATTCTGTATATTTTCTGCTTTGTCTCTATTTTCATAACCTTTCCCAAGAATTTTTTTAAATGTCTTTTTTATTGTTGAATGTTTGGATTTAGTTTTCCAAATCTTGTTCTGTGGTCCAATTATCTTTCCCAGGTAATTAAATTTCTTTACTTGTCCAATTATTTTTCCATTGATTATTATCTTTCCCCTTTTTAATTCTTTACCTCCAAAAAACATATTTTTATTTAAATCATATTTTCCTTTCCGCAGGTCATTTCTGCTTCTCTCAGTATTGCCTGACCAAAAAAATATTTAATTAGTAGAAATAGGAATACAGGGCAGATTAACAACAAAAGATCTGCAAAAATCTTTGAAAGAAGTGAATAAAAGTACAAACATTGCTCTAGAGGAAAGTTAAAGAAGTTTTGGGGTACTTTATTAAGCACAATTAATTGTAAAGAATATTCTTCTGAAAAAAGTATTTAAATACGAAAATCTAAAAAGAAAATTTCAGCATAAAAGGGGCTGTGTGATTTTGAAACAAGGAGACACTAATAATGATTCCAGAAAAAAGAAAAAAGTGCTTGCAGCAACCAGAAAAATCCTTTAGGTACATCAAATATTGAGAAAACTCATATTCTGAGGGACAAGTTGTCATTAATTATCACTAGAATAATTAGTTCATTACAGGGCCTAAAATATTTAATTCCCACAATTTCAAAGTTTGTTTTCAATAACTTAATATTTATAAAAGTGCTTCACTTTCTATTAAATACCTTTGCCGTTCATGATACAATATAATTGAATACATTTTTCTTAATAAATTATGAAGTTCCTCAATATACTGTCAGTATTTTTATTTATAACATGATATGATTATGACCCAATATGAATTTTTTTATGAAATCTTTGAATCTGTAGTTGTATTCTGAAAATATATGACTTAGAAATATTGTTTCTGTACAAGGCAGAGGCAGAAATATTGTTAGTATATATGAATATACTAAAGACATAAGTTATCATTGATGTTAATATACTAAATAGCGTTGATTTTCTTGTGCAATATAAGGGCCTTAAAATGTACAGTTTTTTAAATTTGAAATATTAAGTAGAAAAACGCTTTGTCATCCACTCACTAATATCATATAATTTTTTATGTTGAAAGGTGTGTAATCAAAAAACAATTTCTCTCAACAGTCACAATAAAATAAAAAGCCTTGTAATTAGGTAATTTAAAAACTATTTGTTTTCACAGCAGAGCCTGAAGTTATCTGTACGAAATAAAACATCGACAGGTTCTATTTTTTTGAGAGTAGCAATAAATTTGTCTATCTTCAAGATGAAAATTCGGGTTTATCTTTGGAATAACAGAAATTGCTTCCGTTGTATGAAAATCGTGTTGAACATCAAAGTATGACAATAGAACAAAACAACCATGCTCATCGCCGGTATTATACCCGTGATATAGTCGTCTTACTATACATTACTATAAAACTGGTTTTTGTACTGTATAATACTGCAATGCTTGTTCTGTGGTGTCTGAATGTAAATATCTAGTTACATCATAGTCAATAACATAGATGGAGAAGCACATGAAGGTCATGCCAACGCGATCAATATTCTGCAAAACTACAGCAATTGTCTGTTTGAGCCCTACCTCTGTAATAATAGCTTTCAAAGCGTATTTCTATAAAGAGTAACCGTATAAACACAGTATAACAGTCATACTATGGTATAAATATGACTTTATTACAAGCAAATTGGCGTAACGCCTTCCAAGACCAAATACTATTAGGCGCGTGGCGGCAACATGATATTTCTAGAAGGGTTCGTAAAACGCGGGCTAGAATAGCTGTCCTTAAGTGAGGAAATGATGTTAAACCTAAAATATCACAGAATGGGGTAGCAGTAACAAAGACCTAATTCGTCCTTTTAAGCATTTGTATAACGTGATCTACAATACAAATCAGTATCTACATATTGCACTGGCGGTATGTCATGTATGAAAAGAATGTGATAAAATGAAGTTTATTAAAATAATTATTAAATATATTATTAAAATAAATACATAGTCTCTGAAATAGAATCGGGATGAAACAAATGCAACTATTTCCTTCTGCAATGTTCTGCCTGTGAGCGTGCACGTGTTGTACTTGGAAGTTTATGAATGACACAGCATTTACAAATGCCACATTGTCATGGCTTATATGTGGATATTTTGTAAATGAAATAATGTATTAAACATAATTTCTCCTTACAGATCAAGTGCTATTACACAGTAGTTGAAAGAATTCATTGTATACCCGGCGTCATAGTTGCCTGGAAATTATAATCATTACAAGGAAACATTTTATCATTTTTTTTATTCGGCTTTAGTTATATATAATGTATATTACTATTTTCCCCATTTTAAACGTATTGGCACTAGTAGCATTAAATTAGCTCCAAATTAGGAAACACTGAGTTATATTATCGGATCACAAACTAAATTAAACATTTTCCCACACCTAAAATTGAAACAAATGTTTCAGTTGAGGTAAAAGAGAAATGTGTTATTTTTTGAAATTTTATATGAATATGCCGGTACTGCCCATTTGACAACATAGCAAACAGCTGTTTTCCCCCCTTCTGCGATCGAATGTTTCTCTCGAAGGTTCCAGAACCTTCTAGAAGCATCAACCAGAGCGAGAGAGCCGGAACACTACAAAGTCATATTACGTACGCAAAGTGTAATTTCAAATTAAGATTAAACCAGTAAACATTGATGAACCAAATATACACTTATTATTTGTGAATTTGAATTTTAACTTTCTTTTAATTCAAATTAATTTCAATTTTGAATATCTGTTTCCATGAACTCCATTTCTCATTTGATTGATCATTCTGGAATCTTCGAGAAGTTTCCTCCACCGGATGCATTGAGCCTAGCGCCAGCGAAAAGTTCTGGAAGCGCGCCATCGAGCTTATAAAACGAACGGTGCCGGGAAGGCTGCGTCATACTTGCGTTTCAGCGTTCGTGCGAGGTGGTGTACAGAGGTGTTGAGTCTATTTTGTGCGCTTGTTAGCTGAATTGTGGGCTTGCTTTTAGTTTATTGAAGGTATGTATGAAATATCTGATATCTATAAACTTTGTAAATTATCTAATGAATTCAGAAGCGGTGTTCAGTTGTTTTGAAGTCTATGGTAACGAGTAGTTTACGTCGTTGCATGTGGTTTGTCGTATTGTAAGCGGAAACGCGTTTTAAGAATTTGACTAAGCTCATATTTTCCCTTTTTTAAGATGCCGGAGGACGTCGAAATGCAGGAAGCCGGCGAGGTTGAAACCTTCGCCTTCCAAGCTGAGATTGCTCAGCTTATGTCCTTGATCATCAACACGTTTTACTCGAATAAGGAAATTTTCCTTCGTGAGTTGATTTCAAATTCATCTGATGTAAGTATTCATTTTCTTTTTTTTAACAAGTTAATTTTTTTTGATATACTCTTAATCTGATCCGTCTGATTTGTTATAGGCTTTGGATAAAATCCGCTATGAATCACTCACTGATCCATCAAAATTGGAAAGTGGCAAGGAGTTGTACATCAAAATCGTGCCCAACAAGAATGATCGCACCCTCACTATTATTGATACGTAAGTATAGAATTTTGTGATAAAGTAGGAGTAACCTTAATTATTAGTTTGTGCCCTTTATAATTGTAGTGCTGAAAGTGTATAATTCCATGTATTTCGAGACTCGTTATCATATGAAGGCCTTTATTTTTAACACAAATTTAATTTGTCAGAATTAAAACTTCTGAAATTCGACAAAACGAGTCTTGGATTAACGTTCATTTCAAATTTTGGTATACTTGGGATTTGTGCAGAATCTTTCAAAAAACCTGCAGGGGAGGGAGTGAGAAATTTTCCCGGATCAAACTATTGGAGAGTTGAATTAAAATGCAACTGTTCAACAAAGCTTCCAATAGTTTTTAGTCTGTTTCTGCTTACCCATGTTTGATTAGCATTGTAGCTGATACACCATGCAAAACAGATCCAAAGTTTGAAGTGCTTTGGGACATTAGAAATATGATAAGGGGTCATAGGTGACTTGCATGTGAACTAGTATCAGTAGTGTCGGGAACAAAATGGGGTATCTATAAGCTGGAATCGTATTACAGTTAAGTGTTCTTTAGTTGAAAGTGGAGAATTTATCCACTGATTTATCTGGTGTTAGAATTTTAAATTTATTCAATTTTTTTATATTAAGTTAATTTTTTGTGATCAAAGAAATGTGACTAAATGTTAATATGTATTTGTATATATCAAGAATCTTCTTTACTTTCATTGATTAGTGAAGTGTTTTAACTGTCCAGTCGTCCTGAACCTGTTTAGAAACAATGGTTCCTGGTACCCTTGTCTCTTGGAAACAATAGGTGTTGGATGTCATGAAAGTCCAAATGCTAATTATAAAAAGCTGCTTACACTAG
This sequence comes from Gryllus bimaculatus, assembly GCA_017312745.1. NCBI lineage: Eukaryota > Metazoa > Arthropoda > Insecta > Orthoptera > Gryllidae > Gryllus > Gryllus bimaculatus. The sequence continues at coordinate 879,368 of BOPP01000119.1, forward strand.
CTGATAGCACTTACACATATTCCTTGGTGTTTGTAAAATTTGAGTATTAAACAGTTTTCAGAATTAGTTCTGGTCTGTTTACTTGAAGTGCCCTGATACTTGTTTCATGATTTTTTTTCCCCTCCATAATGCATAGTAATTAAATCTGAGGTTTATAAATCCTTGGATTCTTTTCTTGGAGAGGAATTCATTCTGAATAATGTATCTGGTGTTTCCCATCCCAGCCTTGGGCATTAAATTGGTATAGTAGTTGTGGCAGCAAAGTAATTTTGGTAGTTAGAAGTGGTGAATTTGCTAATTAGAAATAGTTTAAATGAGTGAATGGCAACATTGTAGTAGGCACTAGCTAAGTGCTGGCCACATAAGGCAATGAGAGATGCCTTGTATTTGTGAACAGTATTTTGACATGTGCTTTGGATATTGTTACAGAGTATTAACATTTATATAGAAGCTTTGTTTTGTAAACCTCTAATTTATAACTTCAGGCATGTCATAAATGTTCACATGCAAATTGAGGGAGCAATATTGATACAAATAATTTCTTTGTTCACAATTCATTGTTTTCCTAAATGTCACTGGTGGTTAAATTCCTGATTATATGAAATATGTTGGTACTTGCAAGGGCAGTTTCTTAGTATAAAGAAGTATTGATTTTATATATAATTGCAGAGATCATGTTTTTTTTTTCTTTTTTGCAGGGGCATTGGTATGACAAAGGCTGATCTTGTTAACAACTTGGGTACCATTGCTAAGTCTGGCACTAAGGCATTCATGGAAGCATTGCAGGCCGGTGCAGACATTTCAATGATTGGCCAATTTGGTGTTGGTTTCTACTCTGCTTACTTGGTTGCAGATAAAGTCACTGTAACTTCCAAGCACAATGATGATGAACAGTATTTGTGGGAATCCTCTGCTGGTGGATCATTCACAATTCGCCCAGATCACTCTGAGCCTCTTGGCCGAGGAACAAAGATAGTACTTCACATTAAGGAAGATCAAACTGAATTTTTGGAAGAGAGGAAAATCAAGGAAATTGTAAAGAAGCATTCTCAGTTCATTGGGTATCCAATTAAGTTGCTGGTGGAGAAGGAGCGTGACAAGGAATTAAGTGATGATGAAGCTGAAGAAGAGAAGGAAAAGAAGGAAGGTGAAGAGGAGGAATCTAAGCCAGAGGATGAATCAAAGCCAAAGATCGAGGATGTAGGAGAAGATGAGGATGATGAAGAAAAGGACAAGGATAAGAAGAAAAAGAAGCGAACTGTTAAGGAAAAATACACTGAAGATGAGGAACTCAACAAAACAAAGCCTATCTGGACCCGCAATCCTGACGACATCAAACAAGATGAATATGGTGAATTCTACAAGTCCCTTACTAATGATTGGGAAGATCATTTGGCTGTAAAACACTTCTCTGTTGAAGGTCAGCTGGAATTCAGAGCTTTGCTATTTGTCCCCCGCAGAGCTCCATTTGATCTCTTCGAGAATAAGAAGAGGAAGAACAACATTAAGCTGTATGTGCGCAGAGTGTTCATCATGGACAACTGTGAAGACCTCATCCCTGAATATCTTAATTTCATCAAAGGTGTTGTGGATAGTGAAGACTTGCCTCTGAACATTTCAAGAGAAATGTTGCAGCAAAACAAGATCCTTAAAGTTATTCGTAAAAATTTAGTTAAAAAGTGCTTAGAGCTGTTTGAAGAACTCACAGAAGATGGTGACAACTACAAGAAATTCTATGAGCAGTTCAGTAAGAATCTCAAACTTGGTATTCATGAAGATAGCACCAACCGCAAAAAACTTTCAGAACTGCTAAGATACAACACTTCTGCATCTGGTGATGAAGCTTGCTCTCTTAAAGATTACGTTGGACGCATGAAGGAGAATCAAAAACACATCTACTACATCACTGGGGAGAACAAGGAGCAAGTTGCAAACTCGTCCTTTGTTGAGAGGGTTAAGAAGCGTGGATTTGAAGTTGTTTACATGACTGAACCAATTGACGAGTATGTGGTTCAGCAGCTTAAGGAATATGATGGTAAGCAGTTGGTGTCTGTAACTAAGGAAGGACTTGAATTGCCTGAGGATGAGGAAGAGAAGAAGAAGCGTGAGGAGGACAAAGCCAAATTCGAGAACTTGTGCAAGGTTATGAAGGACATTCTGGACAAGAAAGTTGAGAAAGTGGTCGTTTCAAACAGATTGGTAGAATCTCCATGCTGCATTGTCACCTCACAATATGGGTGGACTGCTAATATGGAGCGCATCATGAAAGCCCAGGCTTTGAGGGACACTTCAACTATGGGCTACATGGCTGCTAAGAAGCACCTAGAAATCAACCCTGACCATCCTGTGATGGAAACCTTAAGACAGAAGGCAGAAGCTGACAAGCACGACAAAGCCGTGAAGGATTTGGTAATGCTTCTTTTTGAGACTGCCCTGCTCTCCTCGGGCTTTGCTTTGGAAGAACCTCAGGTGCATGCTTCCCGAATCTACCGAATGATAAAGTTGGGCTTGGGTATTGATGAAGATGATGCCCAAGAAGGCGAAGAAAAAGCAGATAGCGATATGCCACCTTTGGAAGGAGATAATGAAGATGCGTCTCGAATGGAGGAAGTAGATTAAAGTTTTCGCTCGATTCTTTTCTTAACTTTGTAAGACTGCCAAATCATTTCATAGTTTGTTTGTTTTCATTGTACATTGTGTACATTTGTAAAGGTCATGATGACTAGTCACAAGATATTTAATGTCATTCCATGTGCAGTATTTCATTGTTCATGTATTTAATTAAGATGCTATTGAGATGTGAAGTTAATGTTTATAATAAAACGTCAAAAATTACTTCTTAGTTTTAATTTTCCCCACTCCTTCAAAGTAGAGAAAATGAAATAAACAAGATTGGGTTGTTTCTGAGTGTTACCTTTTTATATTTTTTGTTTGCACAAATTTGTTTTAGTATTATTTGGTCTTGCTATATTAGTTTTGATACTGCTCTTGTGCTGTTGAAATTGGATGAATAATATATGGAGTGCCTGAGTGATTCATTGATAGAAAGTTTAAATGTAGGACTAAAGAAACTTCATGGCTACTCTGCCTGAGAAGTTAAACTTTAATTGTGCTTTGTATTCATTATTACTATGAATTGTGCCTGGTATTCATTTGTTAAGGAAATTTTAGCTTTTTTACTTTGTTGCTACAAATTATGAGACCTGATCAATTAGAATGAGGGGTAGCGTGAATGTTATCTCAAGCAGTAGTCTTATTTTTCTGAACGTTTTTTTTATTCTGTAATATAGTAAGTTACAAGCAGTACATCAAATTTCACTAAAATTGTGCATTTTTGTGGCCTTGTTAAGTTATTATTATCAAAATGTATCTAGAACCTGAATAATTCTGGGATTGGGTGATTAGACATCACATGAACCAGTGACCTAAAAAAGTTAAAAGTAAAGTAAAAAAAAGTTAACATAACTCCTAGGCCCTTTACGTTGAAATATTGTGTGGTAAGTTTATAAATCGTTTTAAGTGCTTTGAACAAATGAACTGTGAGTGCAATGCAGTGTAATATTTCTGGTAGGTGAGATACGAGCAAGCAAATCCATTTCTGCAATCATGCTTTCAAAATGGCAAGATATGGAATTTTCTTAATTTTAACTTGGCAAAAACATACCAAAATCGTAATGATTAATTGAATTAAGAAGCAAAATACTTCAATTAATATTCTAGGCAATTATTTTAATTCATAACAAATCATTCCTGTTGTAGTTCGGGTGACTGTCAGCCAGCAAAAAGCTATCTTACAAGATTTTATAACTTTTTACTGCTGCACTGATTTTCTTTCTCCCCTGACCTTTTTCATTCCTCATTGATTGTTTTAACTTTTTTGTATTCAATTGGTTTACAATTGCCTTCCAGATTTGCTTTACAACTGCAATAATTTCTTTTCAGATTTCAGCTTGTAGATTATGGAGTGTTTCAATTTAGTTTCCATTTATTATTGTAATGGATTTTGTTGCAACTCCAGATACATTTTTGATTTGGTATCTTCTGTATTTTTTGAATGTTATTAATATTTTTTTCCACTCCTAATTAAAGTTACACCTTTATTAAAAAATCCCCAAAGAATGTGGTCGCAACAAAAACTCCTGGTTGTCTGTGACAAGAAAGTTACTAAAGTTGAAAACAATTATATGTCACGTTATTTCAAATTACAATACAAAAAATATAAAACAACCTACATTAACTTATGCTAGTTACAAAACACTGGTCACAATAAATTTACCAAATGCAACAGTTCATTAGTATTACAAGCATTGACAGCAAGTTTCAAAAGTTATTAAAAAAAGAAGGGAAGCTATCAACGCAAAATAGTTTAGTCAGTTTTTCTTATATTTAACAATTTTATATGGAGTCAGAAAAACGTATCACTTTAAATCTGTTTTGTCTCCTTACATTTCTTGTGGTGTATCCTGTAGCTACAGTTTTCTTATTTTACTTTCATGCTCTGGATGCCCACAAATATGTTCAGAGGTGTAAGTTTGACTATTATCACATCAACTTGCATCCCCTAGCTGAAAATCTGATGAGCGTGAGTTAAATTAGTGTATCATATTCTATACCTCTAGTCTTATGAACTAGTTATCAAATTGTTCGTAATTTGCGGCTAGTGAGATCGTTCTATTCTTTTGAATCCTTTGTTCTAAACGTCTTTCGTATTATTTTTAGAGAATGTTCAAGGGATGTATTTTGTTTGCTGTAAGTTATCTGTAAATATTTCCTGGACAGCTGTATTGTTAGATGTACAGGAATTTATCACCCCAGTGCCATCAACACATGTATCACACTTTCCTTTCTATATACAAAATGGGCCGTTTAAAATTTATGATTGTAGACAGATGCTCAAGGAACAGGAAGCGACCCAGTGAGGTACTTTGGAGCTTAACAAATGTCTCGCCTCTTTGTCCAATAAAATGAATGGCTGAAGATGCATGAAATCTATCAATTTTTTAAATCCAATAGTATCGTCGATAATAATTGCTGATCCACCTCTATTTGCCATGTATACAGGAACACA
>BOPP01000119.1:912739-957657 GCA_017312745.1 Gryllus bimaculatus
TGGCGGTGAATAAATCTGAAATAGGCTGCTCGAGGTAGGCACGCCCAGCCTCGCTCACTCAACCAGGGGAAAACGAAAGCGAGAAGACGGCAGGAAGGAGTGCGCAAAACAGTGGAACGACGATTGTTACAAAATAGAGAAGGAAGAAAAGCGCGATGGCAGGGGCCCACAGGACGGAGGGAAAGAACGTGGAATGCTTTCCACATGGATAGAGAGAAGAATGCCAGTGCCCGGAAGATAACTGTAAATAAAAACAGTTCAACGGTGAATGTACTACTACTACATCCGTTTAATTATTCCAAAAAGGGAGAGATAGAGTAAAAATTATGCATGAGCAAAATATTTCCAATAAGTACAGTAAGCATATAACACTTTTGCATGTCACGATGAAATCAATTTCCACTTTCCTCACCGATTGAATGAATATTATTATTAAAATATTTAATTCCAAATTTTTATGGCATATAATTAACATCGTTTTGAAATAAAAAACATATTGCTGATCTTCATAAACTGATAATTTTTGCGTACAAACATTTCGGCGAATATACAGAATGTGACATCTTCTACTTGTGCGTGGGATTCCAAGACACTGACAAGCAATTGCCGAAAGCGCGAATGTAGGAGGGAGCTCGGGGAGGTCTGCTCAGCCGGACCGGGAAGACCAGGGGATTCAGGCGAGCGAACGGGGTGCACGCGCCGAGGACGATGCGTGTCGAGGGACCTGCGGTGGGGTGGGAGACAGGATATCGGGCAGAATGTCGCGGGGAGTGGGGGCGGGAATGAATGATGCCGGACCCTGGAAAAAGCATGAGGATGGGTGGACGATACAGGGATGGGGGGCTACGGGAGGCGATGTTCGGGAAACCGCGACGGTGGGAAGGCGGGCTGAACGGCCGGAGGCGATGCTGGAGCCAGTGGGAAGAGCTATGAGTGGTGTAGGAAGCGGGAGAGATGGCGGTGGAGCGGTCGAGACAAAAAAACGTGACGGAGCGGGGAGATTGCCCCCGGTGAATGCGATCAGGTTGGGGTAGATAATGGGGATGGATTGCGCGGGCCCCACCCCCTCCCGCCACCCCCCTCAGGGCAGAGAATTGGAAAGCCAGCGAGATGGTGAGATGTTCTGAGGATCTGCAGAAGCCGACGCCAGTGAGAACGTAGTGGCAGAGGCGGAGAGGGCGGAGGCCCAGGGCCCGCCTGAAGAAGAAGAGGCGGGCGCAGGGGTAGGCCGGGTCAGGGCGAAGGCGGGGAAACGCAGCGCGGGAGGTGATTTCTCCCTGGCAACGCGCGCGCCAGCAGCCCGGCCACCCTGCACGTTGGGAGCGCGTGCGCTTGCGCCGAGCCCGCGCGGCAGACGCGGACACGTGTGCGGGGTCGGTGACCCGCCAGGCCGCCGCCCCCTCACCTGCCGCCGCCGCCTCCGCCGCCCCGCCCGCCAAAGCCGGCCGCTGCATCGACCGGCGGCGGCGGCGGCCCGGCCCGCGCTCCGCACGTGGCTGGCTCCCGATCCCGCACTCGGCCCCGCACCCCCACCCGCCGCCGCCTCGGATTTGCATTGTTCCGGCGGAAGAGGGCGTTGCTCTTTCGACGTTCCGATGCCTCCCACCGATGACTGGCCCTGAAAGCGCGCTGCGTCCTAGCCCAGGCCCTTGGAAGTAGAGCGACGCATTCAGTGAAGTCTATGCCAAGGGCTCACGAATCATAGGACATCTCCCGGATTCTCCGATCTTCGAATCCTAAAATCTTCGAATGTTTAAATCCTCAAAACCTAAAAATCTTGCAAACTGAAACTGAAATCATTACGAAACTCTGAAAATATTTCAACCTTAGCTGCTTTGTGATTCGAATTCGTTGACTCTTACATTTTTAAAACGTCATTGGTTTTTCCTGATCAACTCTGTATTAGTGTGAGTATAACGTTCATAATATAAGATTCATCAAAATGAATCTACTTTCTTGTAGTTAATTTTACTTTTAAAAATGTAGAAGTATTATCTTCTTTCATTGGACTCCAAACTACTACGGAGTTAAAACGTTTTCATTACTTCTGATTTTCCTCCAAAATGTTATCGATTCAGCAACGTGAAGCATTCGAAATATTGGAAAACTTTGTGGGATTCGAATTCGATAAATTTTAGAATTCGTCTCATCTATATCTCCGTAATGTAATTGCATTACAAGTAGAAATGTATACATTTTTTAATTTTTTTAGGGAAGTTATTATCTTTCGGACTTTGCTGTTCGGGTTGGAAAAAAGTTGGCTCTATTTAATTTGTTACACACTTTCCATTTCATCATATTGCTATTTTAAACTACTTGACATTATTATAGGTATCCGAAAGTCTTTTGGAGAAAAATAGGGAATTTTACCCAGCCGCAATGCTGGCTTAAGCTCCGAAGAAGACCACAATTGTAGTCTAAATGTCGCCAAGGCAAACGCTACTTCTCGAAAAGAGCCACGTTCTCTCCAGCCACGTCTGCTCCGACACGAACATTTTTCTGTTCTCTAATAGCCACGGCGAAAAGAAAACGCTACAAGCGTCTAATATTTGATCATGTTGAAGTTCGATTTACTGACAGGGACAAAATAGAACTTTGATGTGTTGTAGAAAAACTATATGAAGGGAGCAACCGTGCGTTTTCTGCTATGGGCATAATTATTTCAATAATTGGTAATAACTAAGCGAGTATTATTAATTCAGATTTCAATATTCGTAAACTTCCTCAAGCTGCCAGATTCGGTGACGAAGGGCTAGGAGTAGCTAAAAGTTTGCATCGTATGGGGGCGTCACGTATGTTTGTGACGTCGTTGACTTTACATTACACGACATACCCCAGCTCACTCATTCAGTGGAAGGCAATGGCAAATCATATCTACAATCTTCTGCCCAGGAAAAATGGGACACAAAGGCAAGTTACTTCCCTTGCTTGTGCTCAGGAAAAAAGTTTGGCCCTCAGCACATCCTCGAAGCAATTCGCTTTCCTCGTAGTACCAAACACCAAGCCAATGGGTATAGCATACACAAATCGTGTCTCATAGCGTAAGGACATCTCGTATCTCTTGCTCTTTGGGAAGGCCCTTTGGCTTCTAGTGGAGCGGAAGTGCCCTGCTGCAACGCGTGTTCGGAAATTTCACTAGTGACGCATACTTGTTAATTTCATGCATCGATGGATAAAACATCAAGGAATTCGAAGCAGTTTTCGGCACGTGGGACTCGTGATGAGGTGAGGAAACAGCTCTGTCTACTCCTGTATTTCGATCGTCAATTGAAAGAAGAAATCATCTAAAAGGAAATACTGTGTGTTTAAAATAGCGAGAATCAATATTTCTTCCGTAATGTTGTGTATAAGGTAAGGGTGAAGGGAACGTCTGTAGATAAAATTCATTCAAATTGTCCTAGAAATTCGAGTCAAGAGTATTTCGAAGAATCGGCAATTTCCAGATTTTGTTGAATTCCACTGAGGAATTTTAGAGGTCGAAAATGGTGAATTCAGGTCTTCGATACATCGAGATATGGAGAAATCATCTTATCGACAATTCCAGATGTCAATGCCTTCCGGTTACTGAGGAATCGCAGATATTGACGAATTTGGGAGACAGAAGGATTTAAGTTATCGAGAACACGAAGTATTGAAATAATTCGATTTATCAAGTGATTCGATATATCGAGGAGGCAAGATGGCTGCGTACACTTGTGAGCTGAAAATGGCTGCGCCGGGGCGGCGCGGGGCGGGACAGGGCCTGGGCGGGGAGTGCCCACGTGTCTGGTCGCAGGGCGGGGCGGAGCGGCGGCACGTGTCACGCTGCGGGGCAGGCGGTCGATCTGGAGCTCGATCCCCGGCCCCCGCCGCCGCCGCCGCCGCCGCCACCGCCGCGTGCGTGACCCGAGCAGGCGCAGTGCGGGTCACTCGGCCACCGAATTCACCGCCCCCTTCGCTCTGACAGAGAGGAGCGCCGCGTTCTGCTTGGGGACTGAAGTCATTTCGACGAAGTCGTAGGATGAAGCGTTAATAACCTTTTCAATGGTGAGTGCAAAACCGAAACCATTGTACTTTCACTAAATAGATTGATTGAACCAGAGCCGGTTTCGGGTCTTGAGAAATATTCAAATTTTCGGGTAACTGGGTTCACTTTTCCAGGTGTGGCTCGCAGTATAAACAGATTCGAGTTTATCAGAGAGCAGACATTCGGTTATTATTAGTGGACCCGGCAATGCTTCGCTATAGCGATGTACATGCCCAATAGCATTTCACACGCTATTGGGCATGTGATTGTTAATCACGTTTTACACTACGCTCTGAAAATAGAGGGAAAACGCTCTCGCAAATTTGATCGATATCGTGGTTTGGACATGAGTGTCAAGTATCCTATAGTTAAAACGCTCTCCAAGTTTGGGCATGCATTCACTATGACACTGACTTGGAGAAATTTGATTTACTTGCCTAAGATAACGTTCAAGTAATAATTCCTGCCCATACTTCACAATTGTGGGGAATAAATATGCATTCCTGGGCCTGAGGCATGTTAGGGTGCGTAGAGCTTTTGGTAACACGCGCTTGAGTCAGTATAAATGCATAGAGTCATTAACGCACGTCTGTATGCGACAGACATACGCACATTCCCATTGTATTATACTTATATTCTTCGCACAAGTATAAGCAACAAATTTACAAAGTTTTATCGCAATCGGATGAACGGTGCGGCAGCGCAAAAAATTCGAACAAACAAACATTGATTTTTATATATTAGATTATATAGTTTTTAGCGGTGGACGGGAAAGGAATTGTCGAAATCATTGGAACATCGAATTTGTTGCGTAGCACTATTTAGTTTAATTTATGTATTGGCGATATTATTTTCTGTATGACAATTCAACTGACAATGAGATTTATTGCACACTGTTATTATGTTTAATTGCTATGTTTGTAAATCTGATCTAACAGTATTGTTTACTCGCTCAATTATAAGCCGTGGTATAGAATTCTAATTAACACGTTATACCTTTTATGTTGGTGGTTTTTCTACGTGAGCAACATCCATCAACAGAGGCTGACAGGCATTTCACCTCCGGGCATGAATGAGATGAAAATGCGATAGCCTCACAGGATTAATTAATTTTGTTCAATGTCCATTATCGTTATCATATCTTACGTCGCAATGAAATAGTAGCACTTGCTGGATGACGTGCATTAAACTATCCTCTTATCAATTGTGCTATCATGTGTCGGACTCTATGTTACTCGTTACGCTCCGCAAAATTATTCATTATTTATTTTGTTTGTAATGTTCTACAATCTATCCTACAGTCAATCTTTGTGTTAACAAGTCCTCATATGGTTCTTTGGAAGTCCTTCAATTTGTATTGCTTGGACTGTGAAAAAAAGTGTTATTTATCCTAGATGCATTGTTGCAAATATTTCACTGTATTAGTGTCATAAATTAACTTCGAATTTGTTAATTGATCAATGGTGTTTATGATCATACGATACCAGTTTAATCAACCAGAATTTCAGTAACCATTCAGCCAATTTAGTCGATATCAATTTTTAAAGAAAATATTTTGAATGAAATTTGTCTAATTTGTTGCACCCGTACGATAATACCGCACTCTATAAATCAATGTTTTGAAAGTTCATACTTCATACTTACTTCATACTAGAACACAATTCGAATGACTTATATTTGAACTATGCTTTACAGTTACTATGCATTACAGGGCTGGTAATTTGAGTGGATTAATATTTTATTATTGCCAATCATTTTTAACAAACAGGAAGGCTTAACCCATGAGATTAAATTGAACTAAAAATGAAACAGTCAATTTGATTTAGCTTAGATTTCGATATTCTGTTCGTTTCTGATTATACATACTTTGAAGTGAGGAAGTAACTGCATTCAAGAACTTACTTGAAGTTTCAAGAAGGTTTAATTTTGTAGAATATAGCTAAAGAAATGTAACTCAGTCCCGTTTGTTCTCCGCAAGTTCCTCACACGTGTTACCTTGCCTGTTTTCCCGTCTATTTCCCCACGTGTTTCCCATATATTTTCCGCGTGTTCCAAGCATTTATTTTCGAATGATCTAAAGGCTGGTTTGGGATTAGAGAGCTGGATGAACCCCATTCTCATCAGACTAATCACCATGATCTTAAAAAGCTCCAGGAAGTATAGAATTTCATTTTAGCAGTGCAAGACAAAGTAAACCTCTGATTAAACGGTGAACCAAAATGTTCATCTCCAGAGGACCATTACAACCGGTGTGCGAATTTGAAGTTCATTACGTACGGGGGTAACTATACAAATGAAAAATATACACTTTAGATGTACCAACTCAATATAATTGAATATCAAAAGGGTGTTGTGAAGCGCAAATTGGCAAGTCGTCGCTATAAGCAACTACAATTTAGGGCGTTCAAAGTTAAAACATCGGTGTTAAAAATACATCAACCAAAAACCATCGCTATTTTTCAACATCGATGTTTTTAGATTGGACCTTACAACATTAACTTTTGTGCATTAAAATTTAATGTGTTTAGCACAGTGTTCGAGTTTATCTATTCGCCGAATAAGGGTACGAGAAGAAGGGGCAGATCCTACGCTCACAGCGTATTTGTTGAACATATCTCAATGTGCGAAATGAATATGAAGAAAGAGGAAATACAAGAGCATGAAGGTATCTATGGCGAGAGAGTTTGGTCGATGAAGGTAGTCCAACTGCGTTCCGTAGGTTCCAACACATACATAACAGTGAAACTATTAGTTAGTATTTGAGATTTTAACTTTTAGTGTATTGTGATCATGGGAATTTTTCATTCTGAAACGGAAAAGAAAAAAAATCGATGACATAACATTGATGTTAAAAGACATCGGAGTTAATACATCGATTTTTCCACAACAACATCAATGTTTTGAAAACATCGACCTCGATGTCGCATCTATAGGCAAACGGATAGGGGAATAGTCAGTGAACGGCATCATGCGCAACTCCACCACTGTGTCGGCGTCGGCGTCGGCGCGGCGCGGCGGACGGCGAATCGATCGCGAGGGGTCGCGGGCGGGGGCGGAGGGGGTTGCGGTATTCCTGTCTCTTATACACATCTAGATGTGTATAAGAGACAGTCCCCGCCCCGCCCTCGCAGGCCTCTCGGCGGTGCCTCTGGCGCGCGGGGCACATCCTTTGGAAGCGCGCGAACGACGGAGGCGCAGCCCGTGGAGAATCCGCACTCGCACGCGCACCTCACAATCTGTCACCGGGAGAGGAGGCTCAGGGCAGCAACTGCAGTGCCTCTGACCAGGCGGTCCTAGCATTACACTCCCCACGGTGGCAGAATTTTCGACAATAGATACATTGTTGTATCGAATTCAGTCGCTGTCTGGAGGAGAATTCTAGTGGCGGCTTCTCTAATTGATAGTTTTCTGTAGTTTTACAATCAATTCTAGGCGAGTGCTGGAGCAGTATCGTAACAACTGCGTGGACCGAGCGCGATTATTCTTTCCTCTTCTTTGTCCTATCTTGACCCCTTACACACGCGCATACTTACACTAACATGCACTACACTACCACACATGCCGGGAGACCGGTCGGGAGCTTGTCCCGGGTGGGGCGGTGCTCCGCTGCTGGTAGATACCAGGTTGGGCAAAACCTCGCTAACTGACGGTTGGCCCCCGTCGGATTTCCCCATTCAGAGGGCGAAGACCACCTTAGCAGGTGACATACCTGGAATCACAGACATTCAGTTAATCAATCAACGTTCCACTTTCTATTCGTCATTATTTGTCTTCAAATTGAGACTTATCACCAAATTGAAACAAGGCAAATTGAAATTGAAACGCAGAGCTATCAAATTACGTATAATTACATTCTGATTAAGATGTAACACATTCAGATTTCAACATGTTTGATTCATTTTTTACTGTTTCCGGGGGCGCCAACTGCTATAGGCCTTGTATGTGCAGTGTATGTTTTTTATCACCAACCTGCGAGTCAGCGTGCAGGGGTTTCCCCAACCTGGGGCTCCCACTAGCGGGGCATTGCACGCAGGCACAAGCTCTCAGGTTCTGACAAGTGTAGTAGTATAGTGTATGTAAGTGTATGTGTGTATACGTAGGGGTGAGGTGGTGTTAATGAGAGGAATCACGGAAAACTACAATGAGAGTGGTCAGTCGCTAGAATTATTCTCCAGACAGAGTCTGAATTCGATCTAGGTTTCTAGCACGTGAAGAAAATCCTGGTCCCGTCGGGACCCAAATGTCGGAGCTCCCAGTAAGAGATATGCGGTGACATGAGTTATTGATGTCCTGAGCCACCTATGCCAGTTTAAACTAATGTTGCAGGAATAAAAAGGCGTGATAAGTTGACAAAAGAATAAGATGCGTGAAAGTAAAAGGAAATGGTTCTCGACCTGCACCAAAAAGAGAGACAACGGACTAACAAATAGATAGCATTATTGCAAGAGGCGAAATGAGAGGTCGAAAGAAGTCGCCATGTGAGACGCTCACACGTAATGAATTCGCGATAGAGAGTTTTCTTAGTAGTAAACCGTGTATTCTACAGCTGTTGCCGTTTCTCGCTGCCTAATCTCAATTTCTTTCGATCTTCTTAGGCATCATCTTCCAAATTTCACGCTGCCATCATTGATCTTACGTCTTCCTCCCACTTCCTACTTGTTATTCCTCTGTATCGTCTTTCTTCAGGATGGTGTTCCCACATCTTCTTTGGCAGTCGCTCACTGTCCAACCTTTTTAAATGCCAATACCTTAATAGAGCCTTTGTTTCTATCAGCTGTATGGTTGATTTTACAAGTTTTATTATTTCTATTATTCTTTGATTTTTAATTCTTTCTTTTCTTGTTGCAGCCAAAAGGCGTGAGCCAAAAGGCAAAGGCGAATGCTTCGTGGAGTACAATGTTTGATTCTAAGGTTTCCAGAATCTCCCATCTACTGTCCTTGGGTATGCGGTCAGTCATGTTGCTGATCTCAACACCTCCCAAGCTGATGAGAAGAATTGATCGAACAGTATAGCAAAAGATGACATAGGCCTTAGCCAAAGAATATGTTTGCTGTGTTTGCCCAAGGGTATCTTATTCAAAACACCTAGATCAATGGGTTCCAAATACCACTCAAATTTTGAGTTTTGGTAGGGTTGCCAAGGTCTTGGGATGAATTTTGAACCCAAATCGGCGGTCAATGCAAAAAGGGATAAATGAAAACCTAGTTTTTCTAATCGTTTTCGAACCACTCGGTTCTCTTCAGCAAGGCGAAGAAGCCTTTGAACGGATTTAATGATGTCTGTGCTTCAAAATATATGTTGGATCCACCATTCCTTTCTTGTAACCTGGCAACACCGTCTCCAATATTCTATTTCTGTTCCTTGGATCCTACTTCTATCCCTAGCATTAATAGTCCATAACTCAGCTCCATATGTCAATAGACTTTCAACAATGTTTTATATTGTGTAATTGTTGTGCTTCTTTTTACGCTTGAATTCCATATCAATGGATGTAAAGATTTTATTACTTGCCTGCATCTATTTGTTTTGTTCAAGACATCTTTGCTATCACGACCATCACTTGTTGAAGTTACACCCAAATAGTTGTATTCCTTTTCATATTTAATTATGCCCCTATGTGATTACAGGTCCTGATCATTGCCTCCCACTACCATATATTTTGTTTTTGATTTGTTAATTTAGATTTTTGATTTCGATATGTTAATTGATATGTTAGTCCCCACTTTTCATATTCTTCAATTAATTTTCGAGTCATGTAGTGGATATCATCCTCATCACTGGCTGAGTCCTAAGGTTGGTCGTCTGCATTCATCAAGATATATAAAAAATCTTAGCCAATTGGTATTCCCATTGCCTACCCATAGCCTAATCAAGAGTTTTCTTTTAAAGTTTTATTTTATAACTTGAGTAAGTTCTTTATGTAATAGCAAATAGACAATGTGTGTTTAAAAATTATTAATTAGAAATTTTAATTTGACAAAATTAAATATAAAAAAATATTTCGAGTGAGGTAAAAATGAATCGAGAGAGAAATTGTTCCTAATGAAGAAAGGAAAATTGGAGGCGTAGGACTCTTAAATATTCACATTTGCAATTTTGAAGATATCAGAGATTTCAATGAAAATCAAAACTATGCCATATATATAATTGCACTTTTTTATTTTCAAAAAACGTACAGCTCAGTCTTCGTTCAGGAAATTCTAAAAATGTCACTGGGTCTCGTGTAAAGTGTCTTAAAAAATTAAAATATCCTAGTGATCTCTGACACTGCACAATTAGCTTTTTCTCTTCATTAAGACATTAAGACTCGCGAACCCGGCCCGTCGATGCACCGTCGTGGTGCCAAGATTTGTGCAAATGCACGAGGTTCTCCCAATGTCTCCAGAATCCACCCACTGGCTCTGTGCACTCCCTTATATAGTCGAGGCTCACGTGACCTACTACGTCACGCCGCCCCCGCCCGTAATATGTGTCAGTGTGAACATGAGAAAGGTAAGTGTGTGTAAGTGAGGGGTGAGGAAGGTCAAGGAAAGGGAAGGAAAGCTCGCGCGAGGTCCGTGAACCGTTTCTTAGCTGCTCCGGCTTTCGCCTGGTGTCGATCGGAGAAACCACAGAAAACTACCGATCAGAGCAGCTGGCCGCTAGAATGTTCCTCCAGACAGCGGCTGAATTCGGCGTAGCTATGTAGCTAGTGTCGAAAATTATACCATCGTCGGGAATCAAATCTAGACCTCCCGGCCAGAGGCCCTGCAGTGACATCTGTTGATGCCCTGAACCACCTCTCCCGGTTTGGCCATTCGAGCTGATTCTAATATTAGCCTCGCCTCACAAACTAACCTACTACTCCTTATTTTTTGTGAGCCGCACTGGATGTCATGGTGTTTTCCAGCTCTTTGAAACCAAAGATACCGAGGCGGCACCAGCCCACAGCAGACGAGTAGTTTATTTTCATTGGCTCCGCGCTGTCGCAGCGCAAGGCAACCGGATATCCCTTGCGGACGCAGCGGGCGCGCAGACTCTTCGCGCGCCTCTTCAACAGGAGACCACTTCGCCTCTTCCCCTCCTCTTTCAACCTCTTCAACGGTCTCCCGCCCTGCGACGGTCCGGCCAGTCCCGTCCTCGCCCCACCTCACACGCTCTGCCGTTCGACACGTATCACCCGCCCTCTCTCTACTGTGCTTCATCCACTTCGCGTACTCTCTCACCTCGACTCTCCGCACCTCGTCTCTCCCAACCCCTTGTTCTCTTTCCCGCGTCTTCTCGCTACTTATTCCCACCCCGAGCCTCAGGTAACAGTTTTCCTCTTTCCTCCTTGAAATCCGCCCCGTGACTATACACACCGAACCACACCATCCAATTCCGTTTTACCCAGACCTTAGCATCTCTTCGTTTCCCACTAGCTCTACTTCTCGATGCGTTTTCCACTTTTATCCTCCCCGCCCTGCCTCAATCCTTCACATCTCGCCTCGCTAAAGCCGCATCGCACAGCATCCTCTCCTCCGTACGCCGTCTCCCTACCTTGTTTCCCTGCCTCGTCACCCCGCCTCATCTCCCTGCAAAGTCTCCTACCTTGTATCCTAGCCGCGACATCCCGCCTCATCTCCCTGCCTTGCCTCCCACCACGTCTCACTGCCTCGTCTCCCTACGTCGTCACCTTACCTTGTTTTCCTCCTCCGTTTCCCCGCCTCATCTCCCTGCCTTGTCACTCTTGACACTCTAGGCACAGTCAACGCAGCGCCCAGTGAGCGCGAGAGCGAAAGTGAGAGTGAGAGTGAATGGCCCTTCGGGGAGTGGGAAGGGGAGGGGCTGGCAGCAGCTGCCTCTGCTGCTCTCACGCACCGCACGACTGGCACGCACGCAGCCTACGCGGCTCACGCACCGACGTGCACTGCCGCGGCGCCGCGCACCGCTGCCCGCGCTGCGGCCCTGACGGCCTCCACGAAACCCCCCGCCACGCACGCCCACGCTTGCTTGGGGTCGCCCCGCGCTGAACAGGTTAGACCGCGCACCACACACTGGAAACGGGGTTCCAATCCCGGCCGGTCCATGAGGAATTTGTGGCGGACAAAGCGTGTTCTCCTTTTCCTTTGCCTCCACCGTCACTCTATTGTTATTGGCAGCATATGTCATGATTAGGGTGCGGACTTTTGGGTGGTAAAGGGACGGAAAATATTTATTTTTATGTGCTTAAAAAAGTGAAAAATATTTTAAAACGAAGAAAATATTTTGTTTATTACCCATACGAAAATTAATTACCATGATCGAGAAACGTCTCGATGTAAAACATGACGTCATCCTCTTTATCATTCTGCACATTTTGTCAGCAATCTGAGGATTTTGGGAGCTGTTTTGTTTTGGGTGTATGATATTACTCTGACCTATGAGTATCATTACCTGAATCGACAATACTGTTACAAATGGCCCTCAGACATTTTCTCAGGGGCCGTGTCTAGACACATTCCACTAAATCTGGGGAAGAAGACCCTCTGTAACGTGTGATGTATGACTAAAAATTGCTTCTCAAATTTGGGTAATCAGTGCCACGTCTTTCACCATATGTCCAAAATCAGCGCACGTCTTTCACCATATGTCCAAAATCTCTATTGAATTTAACGGTGCAAATGAAAATACTTAAAAAATGCATTTATTTATAAAAATGAGCGAAATGTGTAATAATATTTGTTTCCAAAAAATATTTATTTTTATGTAACTTAATCAAAATATATTTATTTTTAGGAGCTATGGAATTTGGTATATGGTAACAACGGGGTGCTACTTGAATTTCCCCTTAATTTTCATCGCTCAAGATTAAAGCAAAAATTTATATTTACTAAATAGGCCGAACTCTAATCATGATCATCCAACTGTAACGTATTAGCCAGCGTGCCTCATGGCATCTATTTGGGGACGCTTCGCGAAGAGATTAGCCTCGCCACAGGAAGAAGGGTTTCCGTTGAGGGGAAAGAACGCGGAAACGTGAGACACCAAGGCTTTGGGAGTATCCGGCCTATAGAAACTTTTTCACTGTTATAACACAAGCGAGGGGTGGTGGTCATGACCGTTAGTAGGTCACGTGGGCCTCGCCTATTAACAGAGTGTTTACAGAGCCAGTGGGGGCGATTCTCTGGAGACAGCGGGAAGAACCCGTGCGTGTCTCACAAAACTGGCGCGCCACGACGGTAGCAATATGCAAGATGCCAGGGCCGCGAGGCTCGAGTCACAGCTTTGATCTGAAGCCTGCGGACTTTAGGTCCTGGGGTGACTTGCGGTCACGGGGGCTCCCGGGCGAGCGATGCTGACGTTAGCTGTTCTGCTACCCGACGTGTGCAAGGGATGCGTGCGGTTGGAGTGCCACGATTCACGCCCCCGATTTTCTCCACACGGAATTGAGATCCTCCTGCGCGATCGAGGGCGCAACATCCAGCCGTGTTCGCGTGCCTCATGATACCGGACTTTGTCTTATGTGTCCCAGCGTGACATCCGGATCCACGCAAGCTAAGCCTTTCGGAGTTCGGCTCGCGCCTCTTCCAAAATGTACGAGTGCGCGAATCACAATTCAAAACCATCTTCCAGCATCGGAGTTTTTGGATCGCTTCCCGCGGATCAGGAGATAGTAGGTCTGGTCTGTAGTGATTATTAGTGTGTAATATTTGTTTTTTTCTTTGTAATAAAATATATTTGTTATATGAAAGCTCTGTGTCTGTGGTCGCTGTGAGTATCCATGATGTCACACAACCGTCATATTACAGCTCTATCCTTCAGTGTATCCTGCTGCCTGCTGAACGCCCCTCCTCGCTCGCAGAGGAACTGGAGCGCTTCGGCGCAGTTCACCGGCGGCGATGCGCCGCCGAGGTTGCTATTTTTCCACCGGCACAGTTTCTCTCGTCTTTTTTCCACTCGGAAGAGGCAAATACGCAAGTTAATTTGTCTTCGGATACCGGCACCGACGAACCAGGATAAAAATAATCTGAGGACTTCCTTGCTGGAAACACGATGTGGAAAGGGTCTCTTTGCTAAATACTGAGAAACCTTTGTGGAAGACTACCCCTAATAAACAATCACCCTTCTCAACGACCGATTTTTCTTGGAACGGACATTGAAACCAAATTTGTTGGTAAATCGAATCGTTGTTAAGCGGCCATCCTCCCCGACTACCGACCAACCCCTTATAGCAATTTTGTTAATTTACGTCTTTTAAGAGTCTACTTTCAGGAAAATTGTGAGCGTACAATTTTTCGTTGTTAAAATTAAATTGGTAACGTTGTAAAACGTGCGAGACGTCATGTGTCCTTTCTTTCTCGACGAAATAGGACCAGGGGATTCCGAGAATCAAGAATCAATAAATGGAGGCTTCTCTTGGCGAGACTGCCGAGCGAATACTTGAGCAACTGCCCCGGAAAATTGCCCAGACTACCTTGCAGCTTTTCCGGCCGCACCACGGCAAGTCTGATCGCGCCGCAACCCGCAGTGCCAGCCCCGCGCACAGCGCCCCGCTCCGCTGCCTTTGAAAGGATAGTTCGCGCCTCCCTTCAACGCAGTCCAAGCATTGAACCGCAAAGAGGTTCAACGCTGCGGCGGTTCAACCGCAAGTGGGAAAGGGTCCTTTAAACATGCAGCCAGGAGCGCGGCAACGCTACTTCTTCTGGAGACGTGAGAGGGGACCTCAAGGGACCTCTTTTCACGTGAACCCTCACCAGCGAACCCAAAGGCAATTGGAAGTCCTGCAGTTCAGTCACCCTAGTCTTCGGCGGACACTGGAATCAAACTTGGTATCCGATTTAAACATAGTGACTTGAGATAGATCATTAACTATAGGCGGATATTTAATCGTGAGCTTGTAAATTTAAAATAAAGTAAAAAAGCTCCCGATTGGATGACTGCGTTCGGCTGATGATCTGTCACAAGTCACTATATTTAAATCAGACAAAAGAGAGTACCCCTGCTTAACATCCGCCCTGCGCCGTGCCCCGCGATTCGCCAGCTACCTTGCACCACATGTGAGTTTCTGAAGTGAGTGGGAGTAAAACACAGGTAATATCCGGTGAACGGTGGGGATGTGGGGATGCAAGACCCGGTGGTGCACTGAGTCGCATCCTCGTGCACATGGCCAGGGCGGCTGCCGCGCGCCTTCCGCGGACGTCGCATCTTCCGGATCGTGTAGTGGTGACCGCCTTTGTGATTGCCGAGCGAGCCTTGCACGTGTTCTAGCCGCGATATTAACCTTATGTCCTCTCCTACCGCTAGAAATGATTCGCATTCGAACCTCAGAAGGGCGTGGTTTGATAAGATAAATGTTAATTTTCTAGTCTAACACACTTATTTTCGAGCTAGGATTACTCTCAAATTCTCTTTCTTGTTTCTTTAAGAAAACAAATTGCTTCTTCAGCTGGTGGAAGGAGACTCCGATGTTTATTGTTTACCTTAAGATTGCGGGGTGAAAGGTAGAACAAATCTAGAATTTTTCCCGTATGATCTTCTATATAATATTCATCATTCTAGGATTACGAACAGAAGCCAAGTAGCAAGAATTCGTATTTGCTCTCCAACACCTTGTTTCGGATATTGCACTACAAATAGAAGAAAAAGATTCAGAAGAAAAAGGGGAAAAACAGTATATGTTTACTAACAACTCAATAGGAATGTGATTGGTTATTTTGTGTTTCCCTGCGCGTCAATTGCTATGGTCATTAGTCCCGCAAGTGCAATGCGTATTATATCCTGAAACGTCACATTGATCATCCCGCTGAAGAGTGAGATATGGTGACAACCAACATGTCGGTTTGCGGGGTTTCCCTTCTCCAGGTATCTTCGCCAGGAGAGCACCGTCGGGGTACTGTCGGGGAAAAATCTATCCTCACTAGTGTCGTGACATTTGTGGTAGTGTGAGTGTGTATGGTTATGAATAAGGGAAGAGGAGAAGCAAGAATGATAAACGAAAAAACGCCAGCGATCCATGGTCCATCCGTTTAGGTCACAGTGGCATACACATGAAACTGACCCGATACACCGCAGAAAACTACTGTTAAGAACAGCCGTCTCTTCCAGACATCGGCTGGATTCGATATAGCTATCTAACTAGTGTCGAAAGTCCACCACCGTCGGGACTCGAAATCTAGGACCTCCCAGTCAGGCATCAATGGCAACAGTTATGTGAGCTCTGAGAGCTCCTCTCCTCAGCCATCTCAGCCGGTCGGTACGTTTTGGCAAAAGATGAAGATGATAGAGATGGAAAAGTCGAGTCTGTGCTTGGGGGTTTTGCAAAACGTGTCTCTCTGTGTGGACGGAGGGGGGCCAGAAAAGGAAGAGAGGGAGGAGGGTGGGAGGGGGAGAGAGGGGAGAGAGAGGGGAAGAGGGGAGAGCGTGGTCGAGCTGAAGCCGAGTGATCGGTGCGATCACTGGTCCGCGCGCGGATTTCCCCGCGTCACAGACCTCGCGCACGGTAACTCCCCAGCCCGTGCGCCTTGACTGCGGGCAATGATCGCCCTTCGCGACCGTTCAGGACGACTGAGTGAGTGGCCATCACCTCAACCTCCGCCTCCCCGCCCCACACGTCCTCGGCAGTACCTCATCCACCAGCCAGGTTTCTAACTCGATCTACACACATGCTTGCCACTTCCTCCTCAGCAATCGCCGACGAGGCCGCTGAAACGAAGGAAGTTCCCGAAGGACGTTTCGGGGGTCGGTTATTGTCACGTCCTTTATTGCGGGAATGTGAAGTACGATGGCATTGGAAAGATATATATTTTCCTTTTCTATGTAGTCTAATTAAAGCCACGTAGTGACGCATGGAATTGGAGCAGGTGCGTCCAAGTACGCGTATGTCAGGACTGTACATTTGAATCCTGCATAAGACATTGTAATATAAGTGAGCAATTCCAGTTTCTCATGAAACACATCTAAACCTTAATTCCTTTCTAATTTATTTACCCTTACTGTTAACTGATGCGCTGCTCCGGTTCCACGATAGTTCCCTACCTGTAAAAAGATGTAGGTGCCGATATGGACCCCGTTGGGACTACAAGGCACGCCCGGGGCCAACGGACTACGTCAACGAAGTATGGGCCCAAAGGCAACCCCATCGTGATGTTCAGGAAATCATGTGAGATTAGGGGATGGTGGAATGGGACGTGGGAAGTGGTGGGTTACCGCAGAGACTTCGGTAGGTCCGTCAGGCACCTACAGATGGCACCCGAAGCAAACCGAGATGAGTCTCGACTGTAAAGAAAAGTTAACTAATCCCTGAGCTCACTTTCCGGAACATTTCGGCACAAATCACATTCATGTAAAACGCTCTTTTTTGTACTCTCCTCTCTCAGTTCCTCATCCTGCGCCGCATGTTACTCCTGTCCTCCTTGTCTTCCCCCGCGTCACACGGCAACGCCCAGCAATAATGAAGCCCAACTGGATTGGGAATTGCTTTTAACTGAAGCACAACTGTGGAGTTACAACTAAATGAACATCATAAAACACTTTCAATGGAAAGACACGTAGGTGTTTACAGTTTTCATGGAGATCGGTCAAACGGTGTAGGCGTTCTTTTTGAACCTTTATTGTTGCCAGTTGTATGAAACCAAAATATTAGGCACAAGGTTGCTTCAGTGTCTAATGATGAAGAAGACGAAATTATTAATAAATCTAGACCAAATAATGCCTTTAACAAGAGTTTGAAAACAGTTTGAGACTTTTTATGAAGAAAGGAAATACAAATTAACTGAATTTTCTACGAATCAAAGTAGAAAACATTTTAAGATTGGGGCAAGAACATGATAAATTGAATGGACGAGAATAAAAACTATAGCGTAAGAAGATATGGAATGTGGCAAGAGAAATATTTTGAGAAAAACAATTAAAATAGTAATCCCTTTATATGAATACAATTTCAAAATGCTAGGGACGGTAGAAATACAAAGAGGAAGCTATTGTTGAATAAACTGGAGAAACGAAAGTTTAATGCGGTGGCCTTAGAGTTCCAAGAATACCAATATTGATGATTGATAAACACGAAGAAGCTATTCCAGAAGGGTTGGAAATGAAGTTATTTCTTGCCGCCTAGAATTCGCATGGCGTGGTAGAAAATCATCAAAATGTTTAATTTATTATATCCTAGAATTCTCATCCAGACTGCAACATAGCCATGCAGCTAAAGCTGCTACCGTTGGTACGCACAACCTCCGGTGAGAGACACTGCAATAACATCAATTGATTCCCTGCCTCACCAAAGCTTCGCCGCGAAACGCGCAGATATCATTAAAAAATCCCCAAGGATGTAGCCACTTGTATGCAATCAGAGGACTGCACAGGGACCCCAATTAATAACCCTTGCACACTCGGACCGGCAAAGAATTAAATAAATGATACGGGCCAAAAGTTTAGTAATCTAATATAGCAATGTTAGGCATTAATTCATATTTTTGAAATAGACATTTTTTATTCGTTTTTGTATACTTCAAGTATTAACTTTATTATTATTTATTTATTTATTTATTTATTTATTTATTTATTTATTTATTTATTTATTTATTTATTTATATGGCACAAATTATGACGTATTAGCATATTACGGCATGAATTATTGCGTTTGTCATACATTGAGCCAATCGCAGTGAGAGAAACGCGGGTGGTAGCTGCAAACGGAACAGCCGACGACTGTTTTCTCGCACAGGTGTCAAATACCTGAGACGTCATAAGAAAGTTGTTTCGCGAATTAAGTTTGATTATCTTATAACTTTAAATTGCTATACAAAAAAGCGTATGCAACTCTATTATTATGTCGCATACGCTTACTTTATACTGCATGAACGACTACTAATACTAGTCTTTTATGGAAATTTCATCGTGGGAGTACTTAAGTCATTCGTGACATTTGTTTAGTTACGTGTAATGGATACAAAGTTGCAGGACCTGTGGATTAAACAATTTCCAGGTGGAGTACGCAACACGTACGTCATCTCTTCCAGACCCATGCACCAACTGTACATACCGATTCATTGACTGATGAACAGAAATGAGTTGTGTTACGAAGATACCAGAGCATCATGTAAATGCTGATGATGCACAAGGGAGCGGTACGGTTCTTCATAATTAAAATTAAATTAATGTAAACGAACTTCTGCTTTATTCATTCAGAGTGTAAAAGACGGTATATTTGAACAACAGGCAATAACAGTATATTTCGATAGCATGTTCGCTTCAACGCAGTTTGAAAGCGAAATACGCATTGTCGGAGCGCAATAATGAAATTCAACCGAAATCGTGGTTTTGCATGAGTGATCTAAAACTCGCTTCTATTTGTCAGCTCGCTCGCCAATGATCAGATTGTTGAGTTTATAAATGTCTTAAGTGGTGGAATCAATGGACAATGTAATTTTCGTTTCGCGCTAATATAGAATGCAGGCAGCAGTATTTACGACAGAAGAGAAGAGATAAATCCACACACTGTGACCTCTCAAAAACCTCAAAATCTCACTATCAGACGGGAAACGAGATTAGATGAGCACATAAATGTGATTAAAAATAAGACAAAATTCTTGCGATTCTTTCGAAACATTCGTTCTCGGAATCGCAAAAAACGGATTTGTCTTTTGGAAGACTATCGCCCATTTACCCGTGACCAGAGGGGGGGGGGCGTGAGGGAGTGAGAGGAGGCGGGACGCGGGGGGCGAAGACCCCTTGCACGCGTTCACGGCCACAAGTTCAGCGACGCCGCACCAACGGGCATCTCGCGGCAGTGCGCGCTGGCTGCCGAAACGTTGCGCCTCTCTCCCCTTCCCCTCCCCCTCCCCCTCACTCCTCCCGCGCCTCACCGCGTCGGCTTCGTCCTGAGGACGCTCTGTGCTGCGAGGTCCCGCAGAACACCGAGATGATGAAAGAGCGTCCTCAGTGTTGAACGATGGGAACGAAATCGTTCGCAGCGCTTCAAAAAGCTTCGCGAAGAACTACAGCAACTGCTTTCCATGTAATTTCAGGCTAATTGCAATTTTGCAATATTGCTTAAGCCAAAAATAATTTCAATTAAGGTAGGTGCCTACTTGGGGAAATAATATCACGTATATTGTTTTCCCATGTAGTACATTTGATTTCTATGTTTGTAGATATCAAATATTTTGTCTCTATTTGTTATTAACTAATTGGCGAAATTGCAGTTTTTTACTTCAGACATCCTATCTCCACAACGAGTTGATGTGTTTTGATAATTCTTTTTGTAAATTAATCACAGATGTAAGTTCTAGAGAATGACCTAGAACGGTATAGGTACTGTAAAAACTAAAAAGACAGGATTTGATCATTTTAGAAAAAAACACATTAAATATTCTAGTCCTTTTTCTAGAGCAAAACATGGGTTGTAAGCTGCAAGAAGAATTGTATCATTATGTTTTATGGTTTAAGATTTATGATTTTTGGCATGCATGAATGTGTTGAAAATTCCCAATACAGGAAAAATGTATCTAAAGTTTACTCCTAAGGGCTTGAGAGTTGACTATAGCAAATGTGGTACTCGCGCACTCGCCTCGAAAAAATGCTGAAAAACTAAGAAACGTAGAAAGAAATAGTTTGAATAATATAAAAGAGAATAAAATAGCGCATATGACTGAATAGAGAGCAAGGCATAAGACGAGAAAATGATACTGGAAACGTAAAAAAAAAGAAATACCAACTGCGTAATTAATTTATAACTTTTAATATTCAATTTGACCTTATGCATTTGCAAGAACATTTTTTGTGGTAATAACTGAAAAAAAAAGATTAAGTCTTGAAGAATATTGGAATAACGAATGATTTACTAAGAGAAGCACGGAACACGTTAGGCCCAGGAAACTCTGCTTTACGCACGAATATACATGTGAAAGTCTTTGACTAATAATTGCTCTCTTCTCCAACAAGTAGCGCTGCAAGTGGTCGGTTTCTGTACCTTCACTTTCCCCACTTACTGAGGCAGTCTCGCTTCTCTCGCGAGCGGTCACCCCTGCGCAGAGCTAAGCTGCCAACTAGCAATGCTTAATTCAGCAAATAATTGAATTGAAAAATGGAATTCAAATATTTTCAAAATAAAATTAACTTTGAAATTATCGTTATTACCTCGATGTATCTATGTATGAAGATATATTCGGGTTTTCTGTGACGATATTAGATTAATTTTAATTTTCTAATGTTTTCTATTATTCTAGACGTGTGTATGAAAATGAAAAACGCGCGCGTGCGTGTGTATGTGTGTATGTGTCTGTGTGTGTGTAAACGTATTTTCACAACAAACTATTTACTAAAATATCACAAATAATACTTCAAATATACACTTCAAAATGCAGACTTCCATGTTGCGGCTCCATTTTCATATCAATTCGTTTATCAATGTTTCAATTTATCCAGTATTTAAAGATTAACAGAAAAACGTTACACATGTTTTTTTAAAAAAATCGACAAATCAACTGTAAAAAAAAATATTTTAATTTATTTCTAAAACTACAAAAATCGCTTCGATTATGAATCGTTTTTACAAAAAATTGCCTAATAATCTAAAAAAAATTACTGGACTTATAGTATTTATAATTGGAATAGAAGCAAACCTTATAAAGGACCTATATGTCCGATGTAGTATTATGTCGACTCCTTCGTAATATTAATCTTCTGGGATCATGAAAAGTCTTTCAAAAAGTAATTCTCCCCTAAAATTTACACGACTATTGAAATTAATTTTTTTATGTGCTTCATATCTTGGCAATAAGATTGAAGCCAAAGCAAAAAAAGGAAGTAAAATCCCCATAAATGCCGAAAGCAGAGGCCAAGGCGCAACAGAAGCCTCGTTGAGGCGCCTGGAGAGCGTGCGCGCGTCCTTCGACGGGCGATTGTCCCGTCCCCACGCGCCGCAGCCGCGCCGTCCTGCCGCGAGACGCCTGCTTGGCCTCGTCCTCGGTCGAGCCGCGAACGCCGATTGGCCAGGCCGCGAATTTCGGCGGTTGAGCCACCGCAGGAGCTGGGGCGGGGAGCGGGGGAAGACCCCCCCCCTGGCTGGAGGGGGGCCGAAGCGTGACGACCCGCACCGCAACCCGCCTCGCCGCAGCGCGCCGCCGCCCCCGGCGAACCCCTGGCCCACCGCCTCCCAGACCCCAAGGGGAATACTCTTGTAGGGGACCACTACAGGTCAACATATCTGTCGTACGAATAATATACACAGTCCAGAAAAATATGTAATACGAAACTGCAAATTATGTGCAGAAGTATGTAATGAAAATGATAAGGATGTGTAACAAATATGTAAACAAGTATGTAATATGAAGTATTAAAGTACGTTCTTATTTACAGACATTTACAAAGAAAATGAATTTACACAATTTGAATTGGTTAATTGGTAAATTAGAAAATAATTTTACAAAATATGTAAAATAATTACATAATACTCAAAATATGTAATATAATACAAAATAAGTCAAAATATATAACGAACAATTTGGATGTTGAGTAAGAATTGTCCTGATTCGTCAAAATCATAATTCTGAGAAGTGAATACAGAAATTTTAAAAAAAATGTTAATTACTTAAGAATTCTGACTGTAATAATCACGACTCGCACTCCTGGAGCTAGTTGCGTAATATTTATCCAAACCTGATTTAAAACGTTTGATTTACTTTCTTCTTCTCGTAATTTGAAAGATGTTGCTATTATTTAAACACTTTTTTTAAAATTTCTAATATATGAGTAAAATTATAGATCCTATAAAATATGTAAATGTGAAAAGGCAATTAAGAAGTGGCGGCATGTATAGCAGAATTTTTTGAGGAAGAGCTTCAGGTTCCCATTGCCTCCCCCTGACTTCCAGTGATATATGAAAGAAAAATAGATTTTGAAATTGATATATGTATGAAATTTAGCACATGTGATTTATTCTGCACCAATTGTTAACAAATATATTTAAAAACACTTTTCCCTCAGGGCCAACAACAGAAATATCTTTCACGGGAACATTCGACTCGCAGCTATGATGCAAACGAACGGAGAGAAATGGGTTGGCGGAAAGTTAACGTTCTCACGATTTTTTTGTTTGCATAATCTGAAACTTATGAATATAAAAAGCATTGTTCTAATTAATATAAAGCGTTCCCATATGTGTTTTTAACTAGAAGAATTGTATTAAAGCATGTCAACACCAGTGTGGACCTTTTACTTAGCTCATGAAGTGGAGAGGAAATTTGAAAACGAAAGTTCATCTTAAGGATATATTTGCAAACGTTGTGTTGTTAATAGAGAAGGGAGAGAAGGATATAGAGAAAAATAGCATTTTGCGAACATTTTTTAAAATATTTTATTTTAAGAGTCCCTTTGTCTTATGCAGCGTGGCGGCCAAGGCGCAGTCGCTATCTTGGGTGGGGTGTTTCCAAGTTCGTTGCCGCGTCGAGGGCGCGAGCGCGCGCGGGTCAAAGCTTGAATTCGACCTCGACTCGACGCGGGCACCACATAATCACGTGCTCACTGCTGCGTCACCGCCGCGTTCGCGCAGGCGCGCGATGTCAGCAGCGGCGCTGGGCAGAAGAGAGCAGGTGGAAAGCCAAAGGGAACGGAAGAAAACGAGAGGGGGAGGGAGACTCTCTGACACGGCTGGAAAATGTGCAAACAAATCCGAAATGAGAGATGCAAGCGCTAATCCAACATTTTTTGAGTCGTAAGGGTCGTATATAAAAAGAAAGAAATCTCCCTAATCAGATCCAAAGGGGCCTGCAATTCTAAGAGGATGCGTAAAATTAAGACGTATTGGTCCGGTATGGTCACTCATGGTTTGTCAGATTTTAAGGAAGGAGTCAATGAGTGTAATGAAGTGTAATATTACACAAAAATCTCTATACTTTATCAATTCAAAAGTGTTTAAGTAGACATTAGACAGAAAAAATAAGAATTTTGCTTAAAAAAAACGCACCTGGCACAAGGCGATATCAACGGCATGCCTGAGAATGTTTTATATGTATACACAGTCCGTCCCACAGAAAAGGTGACTGATGTGAAATAAAATACAAGAAGTTGGTTGTTCGTAGTGTACATGCTTTTTTATTCAAAATTGTCTCCTTGTGAGTCAATATACAACTGGAAGCGTTGGAAAAATTGTTCAAAACCATTCTGATAGTCAACAATTGGAATTGCCTGCAAGATCGTTGTCGTAGCCTTCTGGATATCGGAAATCGTGTCGAAACGCCGTCCTTTCATGGCCACTTTCAGTTTAGGAAATAGCCAGAAGTCGCACGGAGCTAAATCCGGCGAATAAGGAGGATGGTCAAGCGCAACAATACCTTTTTCAGCCAAGAATTGGCGAACGATCTTGCTTTTGTGCGCTGGAGCATTGTCGTGCAACAAACACCAAGTTCCTTGGTTGCGGTATTCAGGCCTCACCCGAACAATCCGAATAAACGAGCTAGAACACCCAAGTAGTAATGTACGTTCACCATTTGACCTTCTGGAGCAAATTCTTTATGGATAATTCCATTGGAATCAAAGAAAACTGTGAGCAGTGTCTTGACATGGCTTTTTTGCATTCGCACTTTTTTTGGTTTCGAAGACTCTGGACCTTTCCATTCCGAGCTCTGGCGCTTTGTAAGTGACTCGTATTGAAAACACCGTGTTTCATCACCGGTTAGAATGCATGACAGGAAGTCAGCGTCCTCGTCGGCCGATCGTTTCATGTCTCTGCAGTGTTCCACTCTTCAATGCTTTTGATCGTCCGTGAGTGAGTGGGGCACAAAGTGACAACAGATCTTCTTTTTGCCCAGATTTTCAGTCAATATGCGATGCACAGTTGTTTTAGGAATTCCAGTGAGCTCTTCTATTAACCTGGTAGATGCACAACGATAATTTCGAAGAATTTCAGCTACTTTTTGAACATTATCTTCGACTCGAACTGTCGCTGATGCTCCTGGACGTGGATCGTCTTCAATGCTCTCTCTTCCATCACGAAATCTTGCATACCACTTAAAAACGTTTTTACGACTCATTGCTTCACTACCATAAACACATTGTATCATTTCAAAAGTTTCTGTGGTCTTCTAGTTCTAGTGTTGACAATAGATGTTGCTTAAAACTTCAACGAAGTGTGATAATTATCACGAAACTAGCAGACGACAAGATTTTCGTTCACGCGGCTGAGACGTAATGTGTTCGGTTCCCAAACCCCAATTTTGTTTGATTTGGCATTTTTAAGAGAAACATACTATGCCTCTGAACCTTCCTCTTCCAATATTATTGTGTATTTATTAATTGATGCGACAGTCTTTCTATTGTGTCATATTCTTTTCGATCCCCACTTGGGGATCACTGTACTTGGCGGGTTGTAAGACCCGCGTTGCAGGCTGCATTTTGTAACATTGTTTCGGAAGCTATTGTAATTTTGTGTAATTCTTCTTGGCCCTGAGTGATGCAATTAATTCACTTGTTTTCAAAAATGGAGTACCATCTAAATATATTTGTAGTGTATATTTGTCTAGATGGTTCAGCAACATCATCTGAAAATACAGTGAAACCATTGTTTCAAAATCAAGGATTGGAAAATGTGCTGCTCCGAATTGAATATTGTTTCCATCCAGAATTTTAAGAAGAAAAATAATGATGATCCACAGGTGAACCAAGTGCTAGGTAATGTTCTTATGCAACTAATAGAAATCAGTGACAAATCTAATAAACATATATCTGTTTGGATAACTTCTTTCCTAGTTTTGAAATGATAAAAAGCCAGGAAGAAAGAGGCATTGATGTGTAGATGCTAAATGTCATTTTGAACTCATTACCAAATGCATAAAATTCACAAATGCCGAGGTATGTGGATAAGTTGGGCTTGTGCAGTCACTCTTTCTTACTTCCTCCCAGGGTAATGTGTCCACGAGAAAAGTGGGTTGTGCAATGTAGCTCTACGTCGCTTCCTCATAGCATGGAAGTTAGCTTACAAACAATGAAGGTTGTGTGGTAGCTCCTTCTGGCTTCTATACAGGTTCGGCGAATTCATACAAGATCTGTGGGTTGTAGGCAAGCATCTTGAAACTTCCACGTATGACAAGATGTGCCTTCAAGAAATGGGGATTGTGCAGTAGCTCATTGTATTTCCATGTACGTAGGGTGCAAAGTTTACATGTTTGATAAGTACAGAGCCCGGAAGTTTGGCAAAATGCCTTATTATTATTATTATTATTATTATTATTATTATATGACTTTTAACAATAACAATAATTTAATTGTCTTTCTTGAGTTGATTTAGCAGATTTTCATTTTGCTTTTTTGCCTATTTTAGCTTCTGATGCTTGTTTTTGGCACTTTCTCTTATTTGTGCCTTTTTCTGCCTTTTCTTCAATATTTTCCCTTTTCCCCTCCTAGAAGTAATTCTACTAAGCTGAAAACAGTCCTGCAAGAGTATATTAGATGAAGGCACGGTCGTGAATTGTCATTCTGTGGGCGTGGAGGCTCCAGTGTCAGGTTGTGTTAAAAATATGTAAGGGAAAGGAATATGACACTCTGACCTTTTATATATCCACTGATGCTTACAGACTTATTTGTTCACGAGTAATCTCATTCTACATTTATGAATGGTCTCGAATCCCTTTTGATGACAGAGCTGTCTGTATGATACTCGCTTCTCAGTTCCTTCTTGTTCTCTCTCCCCTTCTGGCGATTACACATATGCGAAGAACGAAGTCTACAATTCCGTTTTCATTGATACTATTTCAAGATTCAAAGTGGTGTATGCTTAGTCGTCATACCAGTGGTCACGTGGAATCAAGATTACAAAGAAATGGTAGTTTCATTCCACGTGCTAATGTAAATTTTTCAGAGTTAGAATAAAATGTGAATAATTTTAATTATTAATTTTTTGCATTAACTTCTTTGAAATTGTGATTTTTTTTTAAAGTTTCCTATATTTTTACTCCCTATTTTAGTAAAAAAAAATGCCTTTTTTGCGTGCCTATTTTAGTAAAAATAAATGCCTTTTTGCTTGTCTATTTTAGGTCAAATAAATGTCTCTATGTAATAGTTATTTGTTGCTCTCACTTGCAGACAAATTCTGTGCTCAATAACCATAGGTTTTGCAGCTCTGAGACACCACTAAAATACCTTCGGAAATGATAGCTTTTTCCACTCCGATTTGTAACAACCCGTAGCACTAATAACCATCTCATCCCCCCATGGGATGAACGTTCCTTTTCGACCTCTTTCTAAGTTAAATAAAACAACAACTCACTGGTAAAATATTGGTGTTGCGGATATATTTTAATATATAAAAAATTATAGCTAGATACAATTTTCATTAATTTTAAATCACTCGAACATTATTCTTAGAAGATGATGCATGTATTTTGCATTTATGGTCAGAATTATTCGACTTTTACCAATTAGCGGTGATCCCTGACCTGGGCCCTGGGTTTATTTACAATCCACACCTGAATGTAAGACAGACATGTGGCAAGTATTAAGTATTCGAATCCCCTTACCTAGTTTATTTTTCCTGCCTGCGCTTTCTTTCGTCACACAGCTATAGAAACTGAGACTAATAATAATAGAAAGTTACAGCTTCATTTTTGCCCCGTTCGGGATATTCGATATAATAATTACACAAAAAAAAAAATGTGAGAATTTCATCCCCTCTCGTTCACTTTTGATACAGTTTTAGGAAACCCCATTCCCCGATGCGAATGAGTACAAGGAGGGTGGGTTGTAAAATGGTAAATATTACTTTCCATGCGAGTCGAGGTGTGCGTACACTAAATGCAGGCTGTGCAATGGTATTTTGCAGCTTCCAGGTGGGCTGAACTGTGCGAATAGTAAATGCGGGCTGTGCGATAGCGTCGAGTAGCGACCGTGCGTGTCGAGGTACAATAAATGCGGGTTATGTAACTGCTTTCACGTGGGTCGAACAGTGCGAACCACAAACACTAGTTGCGCAATAGCACCTCGCAGCCTCCCGGCGCGAGGAGGTGAGCAGTGCGTGCAAGAAGCGTTGATTCGGCAGAGGCCCTCCCCCGCGCGGGCGCTCGGGGCGACAGGGCCACAGAGGGCTCGCGGGTCAAGAGCCGCACCGGTCGCGCGTGGCGGCGTTGGCTGAGGTCGTTAGGCGGCGATTAGCCCAATGTGCTCCCCAGTGGCTGCGGGCGGGCGCACAAGGACGGCCGCCGCCTCGCACCCCGCCCCGCCGCCTGCCCCGCCCGCCTCGCCTCGCCGCGCCGCGCCGCGGCGTCTGCGGAGGATAGGAGCGGCTCCCTCGAACGTCAATCTTCGCTCCGCGCGCGCCGAGCGCCCAAGGCCACCGCCACTGCGACACGTGCGGCCGCAGACCTTGGCGCACACGCGGGCGCGCGGCCGGCCCACAGGGAAGCACCGGAAGGGAGGACAAAAACAGCCATGTTTATAAAACATTGATATTTTCGAGCAGAAACATCGATATTATAACATCCATTATTTGCTTTCGATGTATTCAAAACAATATCTCATAATATAAATAAAATTTCCAGTGTCTATTTTTTTGTGGATTGCTTGGAATCAACAGTCATTCACAAATGTCACTGTTGTCGATCCCCAGACGGCACCACAAAAAGCCAAAAAGATTTGGAAAATTCCCTCTCCTGATGAGTAAAGTAAAGCTTTTTCCTGAAAGTGAAGATCTAACATACTCATTAATGCCGCAAATATGTTGGGCTGTGAGAATGATGAATAAACGTATACCGCTAGACCTGGTCACCCTAACGTATGACCTGATGCGAGTAAAAAGAAACTGACCGAGTAAGGTCTTCTGTGTCTCTTACTGTCTTCGCTTATCGTTTGCCATCTTCTGCTCTCTTCATGAGACAGAAATAAAATTTGACTCTCCGAGTTATCTCCCACCAGCGGGGCACCGCCCCAGCCGGGACAAGCTCTCTGCTCCTGACGGGTCTCCCGGCATGTGTGGTAGTGTAGTGCATGTTAGTGTAAGTGTGCGAGGTTATGACAAATAAGAGCTAGGTGAGATCGCACGCTGTCCGTTGCCCGTTTGTTAGGGTATTAATCCGGCGTTCGCCTGGTGTTGATCGAGAAACCACGGAAAACTACCGAACAGAGCTGCCAGTCGATAGAATTCTCCTTCAGACAGCGACTGAATTCGACCTTGCTAACAAGCTACTGTCGAAAATGCTGCCACAGTCGGAACTCGAACCTGGGACCTCCCGTTCAGAGGGACTGCAGTGACATCCGTTGATGCCCTGAGCCATCCCACCCTGTTTTAATTTCTCTGAATCATCTCAATGTCCGGAAATCACGAAAATATAATCATGAGAAATAATATTTGGGAAAAAATACTACACACATATTTCATATTTTTGCTTATACTCTTCACAGAAAAGTTTTAAAATAAGGGACATCAAGGTCAAATTTTTCTTAAACTCCTGTGATTTGACGCGGAATGACCCATATATGACGTGCAAGGCATCAATCATATGATCAACATTAGAACCAAAAGTCGAATAAGGTAGCCAAAACGTCCTATTAAAATTCTGTGGGATTTGACAAACGGTGATCGTCATAGCGATTGGTCGGTCACAGCGATTGAGTGTAAGTCTTTTTATGAATGAACTTAAACTTACGCTGAGAACAGAAATCATCTAAAAGCGCTTAACTACACGATCTCGGTATTTAGTGGAGACATTGAAGTGTCCTTTGAATTGGATAAATTTTCTGAAATACATCTGAAGAAGGATCAATTAGTCGATGTACTTTATGAAACTTGTGATTTTCGGCAGCTTCTGATTCATGGCAGAAATACTTTAGCATCCAAAAAAATAAATAAGTGATCCACACAAATAAGAAATCGGTATTTACGGAAAGATACAAATCAGAAACATGTAGTGGCTGCACGCAAAGAAATGCTTAAATAACTCAATAATTGCAATTAACCCTTATGATGTACCTGTATTGAAATATTCTTGGGTATTGTAAAAAATTCATACACAGTCCTACATGAGAACTCAAATCACTCGTACCAAATTCAGAGCACATCATCCCAAGAACCCCGTTGAAAGCATTTATCTGCTCAGAAACCAGGGAGGCTGAGGGTTGCTTTGCAGGTCGCTAGAAAGGAAATGAGAGTGTGCTTTCACGCTTCAAACAGACTATTGTTGAAAAACACTGTTGCAGTGGATTGAGAACAACATTGAGTTTTTTCTTCAGAAAAGCAAGCGAACTTACAGAAATAATGTGATCTTACATTCAAAATATTTCAATCCCTTAAAAAATCTAACAATATTGATAAACACACCTATTCCAATGGTTGAAATTGGTATTATTGTTTCCTGAAACAGAAGAGTTCATAATAGCAATTCAGGATGGTGTAATGGAAAATGTAATAATGATAAATATATTCAAAGGATTCACAGATGTCACGTGTGTGTAGTCAGACAAATGAGGCCATCGACCATACTCAAGTGGGATAGGCCCATTGTCACTTTTAAAACTGTGGAATGTAATAGTCCAGGTGTAGAAGTTGTTAATAAAATCGAAAAGAACACAATCATTGTTGACGTCGATGGCCCAAAAACTAAAAATGATATTTTCAAAAAACATAACTAAATATCAGAATTTGGTAGCAGAATTCAACATATATGTATGTCAATTGAGTAAGGTTAAAACAGTACCAGTAATTATCTCAGCCATAGGAATTGTGATGGATCGATTTCCTTCTGGTCTTACAAATCTATAATTGCCAAAAGGAATTGTTATAACTATACTTTAATCCTGTTACCATTCTGAGCAAAAATTCTTAAACTGAACGACGAATATATATACAAACGACGAATATATTTATATCTTCTCCGTGTTTTCTTAGATATTTCAGGACCAGCTGAGTTCTGTAATTACGTTAATGGATCCTAGCGCTTGCCGAAGAAGTATAAATAATAATAATAATAATAATAAGGGAGTAATGTAGAAGATCATAACTACAGAAACATGTAAAAAAATGTAGGCATGTACAAGATAATGAAATTGTTGTTGCTAATGAAACAGGAAGAATATCTTATTCCTCCAAAAATATATTCTTTATCGCCAAAGACTTATTAAGCGAAAACGTAATTTGAGCATGGCTTGGGTTGTCTACCAGACCTTTCACCTTCTACATTATTAGGGATTGGACTTAAGTTTTCTAAGGTTGGTTCAGTGTCATAGTGTACAAGTTAATTATTCACAGTGGTCAGAAGCAGAAATAAGAATTATTCAGTTAAAGGGGGAATTTTCAAGAAAATTAATTATACCTTTGATGTTTTGCATTAGTTCAATCCTGTCACTATTCAGACAATTGTTGCAAGTTGATTTCTGTTACAAGTACCGTGGCGATGAAAGATTAATTACAAATTAGTTTCATGTGGGCAATTTTAAATTCTATGTTAGGAATAAAGCAATTCTTTCTTAAATGTCTGCAGTAAGTGGATTCAGTAATGACATTTGCATCAAATATACCTTGACAAATGTGCAAAAAATTAAAGAGAGGTGCAGTGGCAATGATGGAGAGTATTCAAGTTCATATGCACAAAGGATTGAAGATTTACAGGCAGAACTTACAAAATAGGAGGATGGAGATATTGGAGAATGTTACTTCTCGAAGGACGCAATGAAGGAGAGAATTCGGGGGGTATAGTACAAAAAATAAAATTTCGGCGATAATTTTTTTTAGCTGTACATTTAAAAGAGAAAACCTTCTGAAGGACTAGACTGAACAAGATATTCAAACAACAAAAACCAAAAGCTTGAAATGCATTGTGTCATCCATCCACAAACTGTTGTGCACGAACTGAGTCTCCTGGCAAAATGTATTGCTTAGAATGAGACTACGTGGTAAGTAATCAAGAACACAGTTATGAGGCTGGTCATAAAATCTGACTGAAAATGGGACTACAGGCTTTGTAGCTGTATCATTCCGAAGAAAACTAGCACATACCCGCAAATTTTACAGACAAAGAACTGCTTATAGAACTCGATCTGAAATGTGAGGTACACAATTCATTTGTAAAAGCAATAGTAGAGAAACAAACCACTCCATAAACGATACCTAAAAAGAATGAACAAGATATAGATAAAAAGACCAATACTTAGAAGGAAGAGAAAGAAGCCAGAATCGGAAGCAGTTGTAATAGCTGCCTAAAATCAAGCTTTGCGAACACGAAAATAGGATAAAGCTTTTCTTGAAGTTTCCGAGGATACAAATGCTGTATTTGCCAGGAACATGTGGAAACCATTGATTATATCGTCATTTGATATAATTTTCGCAAAGTCCGAATCCATGAAAAGGCTTGATAGGATCTTTAAGTACCTCCACTAAAATATCTTAAATGATCTCAAAGATCCAATCACATTTCCCAAATGGTATGGACATTCACTAAATCCTGTATCTTCTGTTATGTACAGTACAGTATGATTAACAAATCCTTACTGATTGTACGATAGCAACAAACGGATCGGATTCGTTGTTCGGAATTTTGAGAACAAATCGTGTTACTTGTGGATGTTGCTACGTCATGCGATCAGAACGTCGTAACAAAGAAGGCAGAAAAGTGTCTTAAATGGAATCGATATCTGACGGATGTGAGGCGTAAGGACCCAGATGTACCGATAGTTATCAAAGCTCTTGGATTTATTCCGCAAAATTTATAAAAGGTCTTGCCCAAACTCTGAAGACATTCAACGTCTGGCACATACAAGACGTAGCGTTATTGGAAACAGCTCACATTTTACGCAAAATATTGTAGAGGCACCCATTGTAACTAAATGTTGCTAGGAAGTTGCTTGCAACCTGGAGTATACTCGTATACTTAATGCTACCATCTCTAGTCCCAATCTAGAGAAAATCTAACATCTTAAGTCTCGAATTTAAGTGCTTCTGCTGATGGTAATAATAATAATAATAATAATAATAATAATAATAATAATAATAATAATAATTAGGCAACGGAATTTATTGCAATCAAGGGGTGATTCATTGCTCATACACCGGTACCTTATCCCAAATGTAATATACAGACTGAATTTGGAAAAAAAATTGAATACTCTTCGTCACATAATTTTGTAAATATTTGACTAAATATTTGACGTTAAACTTTGGACAATGCGCTTGTTCTTGTGTAACATGGGCTACAGCAGGTGAGCGAGCGGTTTCACCTCAGGTTAGCGCTATCAACTTCTTTGGAAAACTCAATCGCTATACTATCCGAGAAATCTCGGAAGCAAGTTCAAGGTAAACTAGTGGTGGTAAAGAATGGTACAGACTTTCCCGTATTAGTTTTCTATTTCTATTGGTATGATAGATATTTCTATTTCTATTGGTATGATAGATCTATAGGTATAGGCTAGATATTCGGACATCGGGGTGGGACCTCTTGCCAGCTGCCATCTACCGCCGTCAAAAGTTCATATTTTTTTAAATATTAATTTGTCGTCTTTTTATTAGTAGAATCGAATTATTACTTTAAAAATATTATGGAATTATAAAACCTCGTCCTAAATTGCAATTTTCGTTGAAAAATTTGGAGCCGTTTTTAAGAAAATGGCATTTAAGCGTTACTGTAAATGTTTGTGCGAACACTACTAAAATTTTTAAAAAATGCACATGACCTTAACGAATAAATTCACTATAGATAACAAATTGTATTTGAAGGGAAAATCTCCATCTTTAATTTTGTAATTGTAGAAAGTCACTGAAAAAAATTCATACTTTTGAAATTTTCGAAAATTCATAGTTAATCATGAAAATCGGACATACAGCACCTTTATAAGTGCATGTTACTCCATTCTTACAAGAAATTTAAAGAAAAAATGTGGGGTCTTTTTTTAGAAAATTTTGGAAATATGTCGAAAACTTCATGTAAAGTACCCCCTTCATGTAAAGTAAAAAATTGTAAAGAATGTTTTTCAAAATCTCAAAATGTTGACATGAGACAGATGATAGGGATTTCTTCAATTTGGAAAAAATGCTATGCATGGTTTAGGCGCGTTATGTTAGTGTACACAGACACCAGACGGACGGACGGACGTTCTGAAATTTAAACAACACTTTTTCGGTATCAGGGGACCTCAAAAGTGTATTTCCATTGAAATCTCGGAATCAGCATTACAAAATTTTCCCTATATTATGAATATTACTCCGTATGTACGTACATATACAGTAAAGAAAAAGCGCGGGAGGTCAATGTATCACAGTCCTTCGTCTAACGAATAATTCATTCGGAGAGATTACGACTTTTCCATTTCCAGCGAGTGCAGGATTCGCGCAGTAGACACTAAGGTCGTTTTCAATACAGAAATATATGTACACGAATTTTCATCAAACGTAAGATAATCTTGAATTTATTTTTATAGATTTGTAAATAAACAAAATTCGTTCGTTGTATGTACAATATTTAAGAGCGTGATAACATTTCATTGATTTGAAAGAAAAATGATTTCTGTAACATTTATTGCATATGAAATGTTACGTATCGAAGAATAAACGTATTAAAATGTACACGTATGGAAGGAGGAAAAGGCTGCAGAAAAAAATTGAAATTTTCGGGCGTAATGGAGTAGTTGAAATGGGAAAGTATGAGGTCGGCAATGAAGATGACCCACTAATTAGGCAGCACATTAAATCTGATCGAAGAATGGGAATCAGAGGCATTGTAAGAAGCAAAAAGAACTGCGAACACGAAAGCTACGCAAGAAAAACAGAATAACAAAGAGTCTGAATTTCTGATGCAACTTAACATTAAATATGAGGTACAAAAAATGTTAAAGAAATTGTGGAGAGACAAACCACTCCACGGAGAATATCTAAAAAAGAAAGGACAAGGTGAAGATAAATATGTGGCTTAAAAGGGGGAGAATAAAGCCATAATCGGAAGTAGCAATCAAATAACTGTCCACGTTCAGGCGTTGAGAACATGGCATTGCGATAAAGCGATTATCAGAATTTCCCAAGATGATACATTCTGCATTTACCAAGAATAAGTACAAACCACTGATCATATCGTCTCAGCTTGTCCAATTCTAGCAAAGATTGAATATTTGAAAAGACACGACAGATGTGTAATCACCTCCACTAGCAGATATCTAGATGTTCCAAACACGTGCTCCAAGTGGTACGAACAGTCACCAAAACCTCTGACGTCTATTGGACTGTGTAAAATACTGTACGACCTACAATTTCAAAAGGATCGCACATTAGCAGTAAACAAACCGGATATTGTTATCCGAGATTTGGAGGAAAAAACCTGTCTACTTGTAGATGTGACTGTCTTGCAATCAAAACGTCGTAACCAAAGAGGCAATGAAACGTCTTAAATACAAGAGTTTGGAAATTGAGATCAGCCGAATGTGGCGTATAAACGCACAAGTTGTACCGATAGTTATGGCAGGTCTGGGATTTGTTCCCACGATCTGCCATCCTGTATTAAGTCAGTAATGCGCTTATTTGTGGACGACTGCATAATTTATCGGGGAATAGATTCGGATGAAGATATTATCACACTTCAAAACGATCTTAATAACATTCATTCGTGGGCTATCATTAATAAAATGAAGATAAATGCCGTAAAAAGTAAATCACTAAGCTTTTCGAAATCAGCAAAGGTTTCTTTAGAATACCAAATGGGAGGCGTATTCATTCCACAAGTATCGTGTTGTAAGTATCTGGGTGTCATATTACGCCAAAACTTGGGATGGGGGGAACACGTTACTTCCATTGCCCGAAAAGCGTGGAAATCACTACAATTTTTAATGACAACACTTAAAAAGGGGAACATGGAGAGTCGAAAAATAGGATACACATCTTTAGTTAGGCCGATTCTTGAATACGCATCAGCAGGATGGGACCCATACAGATTAGGTCAGATTGAAGAGTTAGAAAAAATTCAAAAGAAAGCAATCAAATTCATAAATAAAGGATCTTCGTGTAGTTCAAATCCACCAAAACCTATAGAGCCCTCAGTGTGCGAAGAGCCTCAGTGTGTAAAAAAGCCAGATAGTGCTGCCTCTTCAAGGCGTACAGTAAGTCACTTGCATGGGCAGAAGTAACAAAAAGACTAGACTCCCCTTCAAGAGTTGGGAGAAAAGATCACACAAACAAAATAAAAAGTAGATGTCAGAGATCCGACGTAGGGAAATATTCATTTGTAAATCGTACGGTTAAAAATTGGAATGAAATCCCTGCAGCGGTCGTAGAGCCTTTTCCTGGCTCTGTTGGTGTCTTTAGAAGACGACTTAATAAGTACTTGTAGAGGATGTATTTTAGTGCACAGCTCAGAATACATAATTCAAGTGTATTCAAGTGTAAATTTGTAGATTATTATAGATAAAATGTAGTGTAGTGTAGTGCAGTGCAGTGCAATGGAAAGATACTTTAATTAGTTATATGGCATAACCAAAGAAAGATGTGGTGAAAGTGTAGTGTAGTGTAGTGTAGTGTAGTGAAGTGAAGTGCGAGAGGGGGCGGGGAGCAAATCTAAATGCTTAAAGAGATAACTTTAAAAATCAACATTGTGTTTCTATTTAAAAAAGAAATTGTATAACTAGTTAATTTTATGTATATCTGTGCATGTTTACTAAGTGTAACTAAATATAAGTTCTTCATATAAAAGTAGGCATGTATCCTATGTAGGGCAAGTGTGTGTTCGTGTTATGTGTGAACGTGAGAGTGAGCATTCACGTATAATAAGGTGTATGTATGTGTGTGAGTGTGTGTGTATGTGTGTGTACATATGTATATGTATGTATATATGCATGTGTATGCGTGCATGCACACATATATGTATGTCTATGTGTATGTTATATGCATGTGTATGTTTGTGTATGTGTATGTATGTGTGTATATGTATGTATATGTGTGCCATAGATGTATACAAGTCTGTGTATATTTATATATTGAGTGTATGCTCGAAAGGAG
Organism: Gryllus bimaculatus; assembly: GCA_017312745.1. Lineage (NCBI taxonomy): Eukaryota > Metazoa > Arthropoda > Insecta > Orthoptera > Gryllidae > Gryllus > Gryllus bimaculatus. Next base: position 949,637 of record BOPP01000119.1, read on the forward strand.
TCTACTGTAAATTGTTTTTATATGGTAAATTGTTTTTGAATTATAAGTGTTCATATGTTGTAAAACTGTGGGGTTATGGCTACCACCTAGCAATCAGCCAATTGTAGCCAAATAAATATTATTAATATTATAACTCCCAGGTCATTCAAAACACTGGGAAGTCCAAAACATTGCATTATTGGAAACAATAAAGCATTTTTGTTAAACCCAAATTTTGCGCAGAGCACTGAAGCACCGACAGTCCCTAGATCTACTCCGTAGGTAGTTGGTTGCAACATGGACTAAATATTATATTTGATAGGTATAAATTCTAAATATAACATGAAATAAATTGTTATATAAAAACTTAGTTTGTTTCATTAAGGACAAGAAACTTACAATAAAATAAACATTACAACAAACATTAAATATTCATAATAATAATAACAATAATAAATTTCACCAACAATTATATAAAACATTCCTCTCAAATTTAAAGTATGAAGAGGATTAACCTTTTTTATCTCACTGGCGTTGACTCCATATTTCACCCATGCTATTCACAGAGCCTTCCTTCATGAGCAGCGCGCCCACCTGTGATGGTGAAAGGGGGGTGTACGGGGGAATTTGAGTCCCCCTGTGAACCCCAAAATGAAAACTTCTGTTTGCGCAACGTGTCACACCTGCCGTCACCTTTTGCGAAAGACAGGACTTGCGCTCGCTGCCGTTGCTCTGTCAGCGCCTTCGCCAGCTCCAACTTCGCAGGCTCTTCTCCGTCCAAGTTTGTTCCTTGAAATCCGATTGAAAGCTATTAACGGCAGCGGGAAATTATTTGGCAGAAGAACTTCGCCTGAAGTGCTGGTGCTTACCGCTTTCTTGGCGACGACGTCCTGGCGGCTGGTGTCCCTCGAATGTCTTTCTAGGCAACGGATTCATTCATTCAGCACTTTGTAATTTCTTGGCGTCTTCTAAAATATGTTACTATGAAAAGAAATTTGCTCTTCTTGGCAAATATGAGGTACATTTACTCCCAAAAAGAAAACAGTAATTTTCGAATACCCTTCTTCCGCAATAACTAAGAAATGAATCACACTTGTAAGGTCGAGAAAAGTGACAAATGAAAAATAATCATGTAGACCTTATAGAGATTAATTACACAGTCCTACATACAAAGACTTTATTTGATAATTTTGGCTAATCTTGATGCTTTTTCGTGTGCTGAAAACGAAAACGATGTCCGTCCTTCTCCATCACAGATTTTTTCAAATCCGTATAACATAATTCCTATTTTGTAGATATGCACTTATTTACATTTGTTGCCAATATTTTTTCTTAATCTATTTCTAACATTTTAAAAACTTATTATGTTCTAGTAAAATTCTGTCTGAATAGGAGGTGTGAACATGAAGGTTCTGTTCAGGTAGGAATGTAATTGTTATCTTTCCTGGGTAGTCCCCTTCTGAAGATAATCGAGATAGAAATGGTTATATCTGAAAATTGAAACCGACTTTGTTGTTCATTCTCCTAGTCCAAAAGTGTCAATTGGAGTGAATACATTCACGTACGTCATTTAGTTGCGTTAAAGTGATTAATGGCGTTTCCTGTAGTTTGAAAGTGCATTTTCAAAAATGTCTCATCGTTGTTACTAGTTCAAACTATTTCTGTTTTATCAGTTGCGAGTACACAATCAAGAAGTACCAAAGAAGTATAATATATTTCGTCAAAAAGTGTATTTTTCATACGTTGGGTTGAGAATAGGAGATCAAGATAAAGTACGGGCTCCTCACAAAGTATGTCACGGCTGCATAAAAAAACTTCGCTTATGGTACAAAGGAGAATTACAGTCTTTTAGATTTTCTATCCCAATGACGTGGAGGGAGCAAAAAAACCACGGGGATGACTGTTACATTTGTACTTGTGATGTTCAAGGTTACAATTCCAAAAACCATAAGTTGATTAATTATCCTAATCTTGAATCTGCATTTCGTTCGGTATCAGTCGGCCTTGGATCGCCAGTTCCTCAGTCCCCCTCGTGGATTGGACAATATTGACTGGGAAACAGAAAGAGAAGCTCGTGTGGTGAAAAAGTATGAAACAAACAATGAGTTCGAACCAGACAGTTCAACGAACGAACCTGAGCTTTTTTCTCTACATGAGTTGAATGACTTAGTGAGAGATCTTGGACTTCCGAAAGATGTTTCTCAGTTACTTGGATCGTGTTTGTACCATACTTTTCACAAGATGAGAATCTTGTTTCTTGTAAAGACATTCATGGACTGATGGGTCAATTAGCTGTACAATATGATCCGATATATTGGCGTCTATTCATAGACTCATCAAACCGAAGTCTAAAAGCCGTTTTGATACACAATGGCAATATTTATGCTTGAGTTCCAGTTGGCCATTCAATACATTTAAAGGAAACATACGACAATTTCGTATTAGCACTCGAACGAATTCGTTATAACGAGCATGGCTGATTGGTGCACACTTGAAAGTCTTCACCGTGCTCTTATGTCAACAATCGGGATACACAAAGTTTACTTGTTTTTTATGCTTATGAAATAGCCGTGACATTCTCACAAGAACAAAAAAGAGTGGCGAGAAGCTCTGTAGTCAGGTGAAAAAAAGTAATTAGGAAACGTTTGGCTCTTGTTTGTGTTACACCTTCGGTACTAAAGCAAGATATATTTTATTAATGAAATCTGTTCTTAGGTATTAGTTTTTTAATTAATTTCGTGAACAATTTTTTCAACATATGTAATATTAAGGAAAAGTTCTACGAATCCTTAGGATACATGTGAAGATTGGTTGGTCGGTAGATTTTGCTCAGTAGCTGGTATGAAGAGCTACGAAGGTCATTCAATAATTAAAGAGACAAAGTTATCTGGAGAAAAAACAGTAGACAAGACAAGTTTGGTAATTTTAGGACTTTACGTTGGCATCACTAGAATGAGCCGTGACCATCTGCAGAATCAGCCAATGCCATATTTTCCAGAGGGCATTGGGTCAGCTTTGTTGTGTTCATAACCTCAAAATTAAATTGAACGATGGCGAGTCAATTTGAAAATCCTACATTGGTTAAACAACGTACTGTGATTTGTTTTTTACTTTCTGAAGCAAATATATACTCTAGAATGACTAAAATGTGGTGAACGTTGTATGAACTGCGGCAATTTAAGGGCGAAAAAATCCTTCGTACGCCTTCCTTCGGAGGGGAAGTAAAGCCGGCTGTCCCATGTTCGTAGATTTACTTGCATGTAAAAGATCCTCAAGCCTAAATGACGCCTTTGAGCTAAATTCAAATCGCCCGTTTCTCGCCCAAGAAATACCTCCTTTCTCTCCTAGTTGGTGAAAGGAGCGTAGCGAAATTTCCGTGGTCAGACGGAAGAGCGGGCCTGATGGCCCGAGTCTCGCCACGTAAAATAAGGCAAATTCAATTCAATTCAATTTATACTAGTGGGTAGAACAGTTCAAAAGTGACTGGCAACCACCGTTCTGGCCGCATCAACAGGAAAAGTCACGTTGACAGTGTTTGGGGATACTGTATGTGCGTTTATTTGTGATGATCTAGATGAACAGCGTACAATAAACAGCCAATACTACTCAAATATGGTTTTGAACAAAGTGAAGGCAGACATGAGAGAGAAACGTCGTGGATCACAGAGGACCGAGGTATGATTCTCGAGCAAGACAACGCACGTACTCACTCTGCTCAACAAAGCTGTGAAATCATCAACAAAATAGCTTGCGAGGTAATGCCTTATCCCCATTAAAGTCCTGATTTAGTACCATCTGATTTTCATTTGTTTGGTCGTCTGAAGGAGGCATTACGTGGGAAGAAGTTCCAGCAAATGAGGATGTCAAACAATTTGTGGGAAATAAGTTCAAACACCAAGATACAAAGATCTTTGCAGCCGTTACAAAAAGCTGGTAACCTTTTGGGACAAGTGCATAATGTTATTGGTGATTATTAAAAAAAAAAAATAGAAAATCCCCGGTTTTGTAAAAATAAACGTTTAATTCTTCAGACCAATTTGTGTCTTTAATTATTGAATGCCCCTCGTAGAGACCTCCGGTGCGAATCCTTGCGAGCGTAAGCATTTGATTCTAAAATATTTTGTAAATGTAGAGCAAAATCTCTAAACTCAACTGAAAAATATGTAATTTCATTAAAACTTTTGAATTTTTGGAAATTAAATATATGATTTTTTTTCAGTCTTTCGGGATCGTTTCGTTAGTAATTTTTCAAACGCAGTACGATGTGTTACTACGATAGAAGTTACAGGTGATAATACATTTCTCTTGTGATTTAATTTTGGAAAGGGTATTTAGTTTTGTTTTCACGTCAGGATTTATTTCCAAAAAATAGTTTCCAGAAAAGATACCCACTGATATTAAAAATATCGTTAGTTCATATACGTTGTAACAGACACTATTACAAATTCTCTCCAACAAAATATTAATTTCAGGTCCACATAAATAATTCTAACAAAAATACAATAATAAGGTACTCTTCAGTTTCATCTCTTTTTTTAAATCTTCCCCCCTCGGAATTGGAATAACCACTGAATGTTCTCTTGTATTAAAAATTGATGATAAGCTATGCTTTTTCTTGTACTACTTTTGTAATCCATTTCCACTCTTTAGCTCTGAATTATTCAAAATAAATGAATATCGACTGAATATGGGAATTAGTGGTGCTTTATGTTTAAAGCTTTTTCATAGAAATCTCATGCAGCTGTCATAATTTTATTGATCTTACCTTGCTCAAAGTGTCCACTTTCAAATTGGAACGACATATGTTTCTGTTATATAAAAATACTGTGTCATAAACAACATGTTGCACATTATCTCTGTTGACGTTATGACCTACTTACATTTGTTTATGTGTCTTAATGATTGTGCGCCGTATGTGTGAATGACAAGTTGTAACATGGAATAATTAGGTCAACATACACGCGTGAACAACAGTTTCTATTCACTGAGATTGAAGCAAATATTTTTTCTTAACATGTTTGAAGAAAATTCTTTGTGTGCATTTGTGATGACGTTTACGAAAACTAATTCGAGAAACGTTTCGCAACAGCACTTGAAATACTTCCGCAAAATCATTGTAAAGATAATTATGTTTTTTTCAGACCTCTAGTCGAAGTCTGTTATCGTTACTGTTATCGAATGTGAACTAGAAGTGGATCATTCCTTTAAAGAAAATATTTTTTCAGTGGTTTAAATTGCAACAATGAAACTAATAAATAATAATGTGTATATTTAGAAACAACTTTAACAAACTGAGAGGTGGTAGAGGAGACTTCCTCGTAGAAGTTAGTTTCCTAGTCTGTTGAATCTGAGCTAACTTTTAGTTTTTTCCACATCCTCTTCCCACCTGCTACCTATCAGTGCCTAAAATCTATTTCTATTTGCACATTTTCTCCATTTTTCACGCCCCTCCTAGTAGAATACTGCTTTAAGTACATCATAGAAGAGCGAAATGTTTTTTTATACGCAAATTTTCATTGCAAAATTTGAAGCTGTTGTTGAATAAACGTCGTTTGAGCGTTTCTGAAAATTCGAGTTCATTTTCACAAAAAAGTCTTGAGTTTTCGGGAAACTTTACAAGATATAATTGGAACCACTCTTACAAATACGATAATATATTAAAACGCCAGTAATGTGACAATGTGAAAAAATGCATTTGTTTAATTTTTGAAAAACAAAATTAAATATAAAAATGACGTTTATATCATGTTATTTAGTGAATTCAGATCTATTTAGAAAGTTTAATGAAAAAATTAACTGTTTTTGAAATTAGTTTTTTTAAATTGCTCGTTATTCTTTCAAAACTACGCGAACACTACTAGTATTTTTTTTAAAGGCTGACTTTAAAGATCAAACAGGAAATAAATTTCATTTGAAGAAAAAATCTTTACCTACAATAATGTGTTTGTAAGAGTCGGTTAAAAAACTCTCAATCTTTTTTTTCAAAATTCAAGGTTGACAGTGGAATTCGTATCTTTGCAATCGTTATTGGTAAAGACCATATTTTCGTACATCAAATTTTTCTAAAACGTGCAGTAAAAACACCAAAACGTGCAAAAACATGCAATAAAAAGATCAAAACTTCAACTGTTTCCGAGATTTTTTTCCAAATTTCTGGGGCTTTGAGCTGTTCAGTTTGACCGGGAAAAATTCATTTTGGCGAAATTTCTACTACTAGTTTAGGCACATTGTTGTTCACAGAAGGATAAATGTTTTGAAGGAACTCACAGAACAACACCAACAACGAAAACAATACAACTTCCTCGGCATTAGGAGACCCCGAAACCAGTATTTCCATTGAAAGCTGGAAAACTATTTTCTTTGGGTGATATTGCAACGGGATGCCAATATTGCTACTTCAGTCTTTTACATAAGTTCACATAGTTATATCTTGCATAATCTAATTAGCTTTATTTTGAATTGAAGATTATATACCATGGGCTTAATTTTTCCTGCCGTACTTTTGATGTAGAGGGCTATATGCGAAGGCTGCAATTTCTAACAGGGAAAAATGCATTTCTCTCCTGAGGTATTCTGTATGCTATTTTCCACATCCACATATTTTGCGAATCCACGGATAAAAAAAAACATAAGATTCTACATTCTATAGAAATACCGTAGTAACTATCAATCAGCAATTCAGTGTTTAATATAAGATATCGCAGTACCGAAGTATTTTGTGCATAGGCCTGTTTTCTTTGTTCTAATGCAAATTCGTCTGTTTCGTCAAATGGTTTCATCTCTATTTCATTGAATCGTTTTTATATCATGTTCATGTTTAATTTTATGAATTATGATATAATTGCAACGTGTAGCGTATAGTTTATTACTTGAGATAGAGGAGAACCACTTTTTTATTTACTTCCCTACGTTTTGAACTGTTGTTACACTAAACTAAAGTTCAGTAAGATTTTTAGTAGTATCTTTTTATATTTTTCTGCCACAGCATGAAATCGCTGCAGTGGAACAAAACAATTCGTGGCACTTTCTCACTCAAGATTATTCATGTTTTTCTTGGCTTGTATCTTTTATATAATTCTTTCTTGGTTTGCACTTTTTTATGGTTCTTTCTTGCATGTCTGTGTAGCGAATTCGATATATAATAATTCGAATTATTAGATAATTCGTTGAAAATTGTACTCTTTTTGATACGTTTATTTAAGAAAAGTAAATTTATTTTTAATTCGCATTTTCAAATTTTACTTTTGAAATTTGCAATACGAAGTCATGATTTTGTAGTTCTCTCTGAGACTTATTACAGCAAGATAAAGCTCTGTATATTTAATTAAATAACAACGGTTACTTAACAAACGATCTAAATCCTCAAACCCTCGATGAAAAAGACTGTTCGATGAAGAAACAAAAATGCTGAATGTTATACAAACGCTATAGTGAACATTGATTACTACACTCACAATCAACATTTTGCAATCATAACGTCACAGATATTGGATGAATATGATGGGCGGGAATAAGAGTAGAAACTATTTTTCCTTGTAAACTCTATTCCTGTAGCTCCAAGCTCTTCTCTAACTGTAATTATATAATTTTATCATGAAAATTTCAATTCCTTGAATTGACGTTCACTCCTGAGGAGAGTCACAGATTGTGCGCGGCAGATGGGTATACACACGCAGTTTACTATGCAACATTGAGAGGTCATAATGACCTGTTTTTTTTATCTTTCGCTAGCATCTTAAAAAACTTAATCGAAAAAAAACAACACATTATTTGTAATGAAAGAAAATTCTTTCTCAATTTTACTTTTATCATCGAACCTAAACGTTACCGTCTGACAGAATTAGTTGGCAATGCTGGTTGAACCTAATTATTACACGCCTTCGTAGATAACGCATGGGTGGGGCTAATTTCAACGGATGTTAAACGGTTACACACACACACACACACACACACACACACACACACACATATATATATATATATATATATGTGTGTGTTCACACACAACAGTATATATATATATATAGTAATATATATTATAT
>BOPP01000119.1:957786-973276 GCA_017312745.1 Gryllus bimaculatus
TAAAGCCACATATGTTATATTTGGTCTGCTGCTTGATTTGCAGACCGCAAAGCTACAAATTCATTTGTAACTAATTATTTTATTCTGAGTATTTTTTAATTTGTTTTCCGGACTAAATTAAGTTGTACCCTACATACTAGCCCACGTTATGTAGCACTACAGAGGTCAGCAAATCTGCAGACAAATCTGTACCCGTTTTTGTGTTGTTTAGCTAAAATCTAGCCAAAATAGAGAATAAAACTTTAAATCTACAGTGTAATTGTTAAGTGCTTACGTGCAAATACATACATACATTACCTACAGTGCGAAATCTATAAAGATAAAAGAATAATATTGTTCTGTTTAATTAGAAAATTGTGGAAAGGAAAACTACGTTTTTGCTGTGGAGGTGGTGTGGGAACGAGTGCATGAGTGAGTATTTGTTTAATGCTTACGTGCAACTACATAATATGATGCTTAATTGACGATATCTATACAAAAAAGAAGAAGAAAATGTCTTTAATTAGAGGATAGTTGAAAGGAGAAGTGTGCGGAGGTGGTGTGGGAACGCGTGCACGAGTGCGTGCTAATTGGCGTGGCGGACTGTGGGGGTGAGTGGGGGTGTGGGGGCGCCGGGGAGCGAAGCGCGACCCGCCGGGCGCGGGCGTCGATTACCGCCGCCGCGGCGCGCTGCCGCCTGCCCCTGTGCCCGCCCGCCGCCGCGCGGCTGCCGGCGCTGGCGCGGGGGTGGAGCGCGAGCGACGGGCGGCGGCGGGCCATACCTGAGACCGCGCGTACTCTAGGCAAAGCGGTACCGCGTGTGCGGCGAGCGGACGGCGCGGCGCGCGGCGCGGCAGGCAGGCGGCGGGCGAGCCCCCGGCCCCGGGCGCGACGCGAGTCGGACGCGCGCGCCAGAGCAGGCCTTGCGCAGGCGGGAGACGGAGGCGGCAAAAGGCACACGAACCTCTTTATTGCAGTCAAAGGTAAGCACGCCTCGACACTAAAACTTCTGGAATAAGGTTTAGCTTCTGGATGCAATATTCCCTCTTGTTTTTATGCCGTTCGCTAATATTCTTCAAAGCATGCCATGCTTTCTTTCCACAGATTTCTAAGTCATTCTTCTTTGTTTAAGTTTGTGCTTCATATAGAAGGGTGTTATTTTTGTGTGATTCTAAAATATTCTAACGTTTGAGGGACTGTTTCAAAATCGTGTCCCCACCACCTGAATAAAAAGTCGGCAATTGGTGTGGTGGTTGGTTCCTTTGTTTCGCTTGCATTTTCGGCGAGTGTTTGTGACGGGCGTGGGGGACGTTCGCAACCAAAAGCGGCGCGTCTTGCGCGCGTCCTATCGACGCGGGCGCCACGTGGGCGGGCGGGGCGGGGGCGGCCAGGGCGGGCTGGGCGGGGTAGCGGAGGCCCACTTGGAAGCGGCGCCAGCTCCCGCGCCGCCCCCGCGGAGGAAGGTGCGCCCTACTTGCTCGTCGCCCGTGAACCCAACCGGCGCGTGGCACGGCCGCTTTGGAACCTTTCGCGTCCCCCCGACCCCCCGATGCCGTGGTAGTGTACTCACACTTTCGCTGGCCGATCTGACAATTTTGCGTTGTTGTTGTTTTTTTGTTGGAGTTGTGGAGATTGATTATTTGATTATAAAATGTTTCGTTTGATGTTCCTAATTTTATTTTTATATATAATGGAATTATCAATTACTTTCCAGATGCTCATATTGAGTCTCCTTGTGATAAGACAGAGGAACAGCGGTAAACAGGATCGAACTGGACAGCTGAAGAGATGTTTTTTTGCTACTAAAATGTAATGAGGTACTTTTTTGTAATCTTTAAAATTATCTTTGATCAAACTTCCTTGAAATAATGTAATATTTCTTGTTTCCTAACACTAGTATACGCACGTCGTTATGTTTGATATTCCTAGAGAGTTAAAGATACTCCAAAATAGATTTTTGAAAATTGATTTTTTTCACTGGTCTGAAAACGACTGAATGGGTTAGACAGTGGCGCCGCGTATGTACAGTGGAGGAATTGTAAACTACGTGTGATGAGAACGCACTGCCATCTGCCGCAGTAATGGAGAACTACTAGCGGGCTGGTCGTAAAGCCGTTTTATCACTACGTCCGGGTTTACGTCGACTCCCTTTACGAGATATTTGCGTGAAACAGAATGCGCTCAAACTCTTGTAATTAGGTCAGGTTATGTTTATCTCACCCGTACTAGGTAGTGTAATCTCTCGTAATAAAGCCTTCAAAATAAATACCAGATTCACATTAGCAAAATGATCTGCACCTAGTGCCGTGCTTTTTTCCATTCTCAGTGATTCTAAACCGAATTTTGCACGTGTAACTTGTGAAAACATTTAAGTAAACTTTAATAAAAAAACGTCCCTAAATAACATTTTGAATAACATAATTATTAATTTATTATTTTCATTTCTTACCTTACGAATTCGTAATTATATTCTACATGTAATGGAAACATATTCTCTTAAGAAAACGAACTCTTCAAATTTCCGAATTATTTAGGGAATAGGCTTGGAGCAGTGGAAATCAGCGTGGACAACTGGAAATATAGATACCACAAGATCAATAAACTAAAAAACAGCAACTGCGAAAAAATGTATGATTTTGTATGAGGCATAACATTTGTGTCATTGAAATACTCTGAAAAACATGTTTGAAAATTGATATTGAGTAGCCTTCGTTTCATCTCAGTCTCCTGAAAGTTCTGCATTTCCATATATGTGGTGTACAAAAAAAACAACAACTTTTTTTAATGCCAGAAATTGCGTCAATGTGGAGTTGTCATGCGAGATAAATGACTTGAAGCATTCATTTTTGTTCTTTCGCTTCGCATGGTGTCAATGACCCTCGAAAACGCATGACCTCGGTCGTGGGCTCTGGTGCTGCTCATGATTAGGATCTCGGGAGAAGGGGGGGGGGAGTTGCCATCTTTTGAACCACACACCTCCATTCTTGGAAGTTCAAAATTCCTAATTCAGTTATATTTATGGGTTTTAAATAAGGATTATTTCAAAATATGGTTTACGATCCAACTTGAAAATTCAAAATAGGATATAATTGGACAAAATATTCACTTGTGGGTGAACTTGAAAAAATACGTATGCATTTGTTTATGAGTGTCTAATTACACAAAATTTTAGAAATTTAATAGTTAATTGAAGTGGCAGAATATTTTATTTATTGCACAATTATTCGGTCTAGAATATTGAAAGTATATTATGTAGAGCAGCCGTCTCAGATTATACATGCTCTTAGTTAATTAGATATTTTTCCGATAGTGATCAGTTGTAACTGAACTATAACAATTTTGCATTTCAGAAAGAAAAGTTTGTTCTTGGGAGCATCATTTACTTCGTAGGTACTACATTTTATTTTAATGTTTTACGTGTACAATAACAATTTCGATTAATTAGTGTCCTCAGCCACAGTGACCAATTTCTGAAAAAGCGGGGAACGTCAGGAATTTTCCGTTGTTGTGGAAAAGTCAGGAAAAATCAGGATATTTGTGGGAAAATCTTTAAAAGCCAGAGAACATTTTGAGATGCTTATAAAACTAGATATTATTCCTAAAAAGTAGTTAAGTATTATTTTTTGCTCAATTTCTATTCGTTGATTTTTTAAACAAATTTTATGATGGCAAAATCAAAGAGCTGAGAAATTAGTTTCCAGCTATTTCCTTTAAGTGGTGTGAAATACAATTATTATTGAAAATCGTATCAGTAAAAAAATTAATCAATGCACTGGAAAATTGGGAAAAGTCGGGGAAATTTGTTACAGGAAATGAGTGACCACCCCCACCATCGAGGAATAACCGAGTTGCTGTGACCGAGGCGTCAGCGAGGTTCGTCTTGGCGCGCGGGGGGCGGCAGGCGCCCCCCCCCCCCTGCGGTCTCTCGCACGAACGCGTATTTCGTTTTCGAGAAACGCATGTCCAGATCATTGTGAAAACCAGTGAACCAAATTTCATGAAACGAACCGCGTGTACGGGAGAAGGATTCACACTGCAGCCAAAGATATTGTTATTGAGTTGTATTTCAAATAGATCGCTCATTGAGTCTGCTAGCCACAGAGGAATGACTTTCCTCTACGGAGTACATAATGCGGTTCGTAAGATATAATTCTCTTTATATTAAAGATCTTAAATCGAAAGCTGTTGCCCGATGATTACAATTCAGAACCAACTATCACGACTAGTCTATGCTCATTTGACGCACGCATGAATCACATGATTTGACTAGCGATGATCTCATATGAGATTACTACACAATCAACAGTGCGTGTCACCTGCACAATTGATACGATTGTTAGTCCGTTCGTGTGAAGTTTTTAGTAATATAAAATAAAGTGTTGAGAAACAGGGCCCAGTATAGATTTTTGGATGGGTTCCATCTGTTTGTTAGTTCGTACCGGTTTGTAGCTTCTTGAGATATTGAACTAATATATTGTAGAAACTGATTCCAGGGTGGCCAACAAAAATCAGAGAATAGTCAGATATTTTGACACTGCCCGGAAGAATCCTAAACGTTTGACACGTATTTCTACTTGGCATAGAGTATTTTCTCAATCATGACATTTTTTTTGTAAATCATACGTCTTAAATTATTATTGATGTTGCATTGCTTCGGATAAACTGAAAGCAATATAAGGGTAACCGCTCTGAAAAAATAACGGGAGAAGATCAGGGGAAAGTTCTAAGAATTTTTAGAAGTCAGAAAAAAATCAGGGGCTTATAAAATTACATATTCCTAAGAACAATTGATTATTAATTAGTACATTTGTGGTCATTGTTTAATTGTTGAGAAAATATTGTCAATTGGTACTTTCTCGTGGCGAAATGTGAGAGCTGAATAACAAATATCTGGTTTTTAAATTTTCTTTAAATAGTGTTATAAATCTTATTAATGAAAAGATTGAAAAATCTACTTAAAAACAAAAACAACAAAAAACAAAACAACAACAAAAAAACACAGGAATATTCGGGTAACTTCCCCAGGAAACGGGTGGCCAACCTGAATGTAAGAGCAGAAATGCAGCGTCAGCAATCTGTCCGCTCTGCTGCTTGCTTGCGCCTACTTTCCTCCTACAACGCAATACAGTGTTTCTATTATTTCAAGGTCCTACCACCTTAGTTTGTAGAATAACAAATCAAAATTGACAATATACTACACCAATCCTCTTAACTTTTAGCAATTGCGTCACAATAAAAAACATTAAGAATAGAATCAGGGAAGGTCGACAGGAGAGAGATCGATCCTTTGGCCTCCGCAGGGCACGGAGCATAGGGAGGACAAGTAGACTCACAAGCAAAAAGACCTTTATGTTGTATATTCAGCTCATGCCTTTGATGCAAGTGAGTAAAATGAGTTACAAACATGAATATTCACGTAAGTGAACGTCTCTTAAAGTGGACTCCGATAGTCGTCAATTTGTCAATGTTCATGTAACACTGCACTGGTGCCAATGTGCATCACTGGTCGCAATTGTATAAAAGTAAGAAAGCGTCACAACGACGTCTGATTTTATTAGCAATTAGCGAACTGTAAGCTGAATAGATGATACTCAAAACCTTTTCAGGTGTTGACGTTGGTAGCACTGTTGACGCTACGTTGCGTTTCCCGCCCGTGGCGCGACCGCCCTGTGACCAAGCAAGGATTTCGTTTCGGTGCTCTTGGATTGCAATTCAATCTCCTACCTCACGGAAACAAGTCACTCCTGCGCCCTATATTTCGTAAACATTTTATTTCCAATCCAATATCTTTGTAACTGACTTGTGATAGGTTCATCCTCTGCGCGCTGACGTAGCGCTGCGCGCTGCGTGTTGACGTTCATCCTCTGCGCTATGAAATACACGTTTCGTTATTCTATTTCGTAAATTGATATTCAAAAGTACACCGCTGCTGAACCGTCGATCTGACACTACTTGAGGGCAATCGTTTTGCAGGGACTGCTATAATATCAAGTCTAACGTTCGGGTACTGAAAAATATTGTACGACACCCCCTGTTAACATCAGATCGCCAGTTCTCTTCGCAACAGCTTGATCTATGATGGCCGATGGATGATTACGAATGGCGAAGAAGCTGTGGGTAATTCCAGTCCGCTGCCCACGGTGTTCGTATCTCGAGAATCGGTATCTGCGCCGCGACGTCCGCAGAATGCCTTTGCTTCGCGCGCGCGCGCGCGAGCGGCGGCGGGGGCGATGCTCGTGCCCGTGCTCCCGGGAGCGCAGGGGGGGTCAAGGCTGGCACGTGGAGGGCTGCCCGCGAGGGCACTGAACTGAACCAACCGCTGCCGCCACCGCGAGAGCCCGCGCGCGCTCTCTCCCCGCGATCGTCCATTGTTCCGCCACGCAGCGATGCGGCGCGGGGCAAAGCGGCCGATGCGACGCGACGCCACGCCACACCAGCGCCGCGTGGGTGCAGCGGACGCAGGCGCAACTAGCGCGCGTACGCCGGCGGCGCCCCGCGCTCGCGGAAGGTGGCAGCCCTGGGGTCAGAGGACGCCGCCGCTCCGTGCGACGTAAACAGTTGCGAGGCGCCTTCCCGATCCCCTACGTCGTCAGCATGGAGTGTTTATCTACGCGCGTTTCCTGGAGCTCCGGATCCCTAGCTCCCCAGGTGACACTGGCGGGAGGGGGTGACCCCTTTCGTGTTTTTAAGTACATCCAGAGGCCTTCGTTTTGTATTTTTCGTTTCAAGTCTTCATTTATTTCATTTCATTTTTTACTGAAGTCCCTTTCAGTATAAGTGACTATGTGCAATAAAAAAAATGTTTTGACGTTCATAAGTCAAAAAGTCAAATGTGCTTGGAAAAGGAGTATTATCTAGAATACACCCGAACTCGCGGGTAGATGTGGGGATAACCCGCGAGGATCCACAAGACAAAGTACACAAATAACTCAATTTTGTGCCACAATTGCTTGTCTAACATCTGCCATCGTCTCCGTACCTGCCGTTGTTTTTTACGTTCATTATCAGAGTATTTTATTTAATTCATGTATACTTGCGACATAACTTGGCTTTTTTACATTAGTCTGCATCTTGTTAATTTCAATAAAGCAATTAAAAATTTCTGACTTCGACTGAAATTCCGGGAAGGTGCCCTTTCGAGCCCCGCCCCCTTTCCAGAGACAGCCATACCTACCCCTTCTCTTTTACCACACTTAGATGAATTATGAACACAGGATGGTTAAGAGCGTTGTTGGCACTGTTCATAACTGGGCATGTTCGCTTCTGCGAGCTATGAATCTGTTCGCATCTGCAAAATAGTTATAGCTTTGATTTGGTAGGACTACCGACGAAATAATGCCAAATTCCAAACTTCAGTATCTAGGAAAATAATAAATCAAGTAAACGTTTCTACATATCATTTCCTTATACTCTTAGAATGGGTCGTATCTATTTTTTGTGAAAAAATAGTGTTTGTGAAAAATTAGGCGCTAAAAGTTAGGGGAAAAAGTGGAAACCTTATTTATGGGCTTTACTTGACTTGCCTTTTAAAAGAAAAGAACTTCGATCATAATTTTGATAAAAAGACTATTTGTACATTTTCTTCATTCACATTTTTTCGCATCATCGAATTTCTGTAGAGCCGGATATTGAATTATTTCATTACGATAGAAACATCAAATTTTGATAATGTGAAATTTTATTTACAATTTCATCGTGCTGCAAAGCACATGTTTGAATTGTATAATTTAATATAATATAACTCCTATGCCAATAAATATTTACAAATTATATCAATTTCTACAATATAGTCTCCGAATAAATGTTACCAACTTCTAGACCATGAAGAGGGTTAAAAATGTTAACTTTTTGCTTTTAAATATTAACTGTGATGAGAAATAGCACGTAAGGGAGTTACTAATGTGGATTTGCACCTGATTGTTAAGAAACTCCATGTCCGTAGATGTTCGGCGAGTAAGTGAAATCTTGACTGCGTCAGAACGTGACTGCCAATCTGTGCATAAGGGGAATTAGGGGGAGATGTCAAGATTAATTGAAAAATATAGATTTTGATTAAAATTCCTTGTTGCTGTCACACAAACTGTCAAGTAGACGAACAGATTTGCTAGCAGAGGCCCCCTGAAAACGTGCATTTTCGGCAAAATCTCGACCTGGATGTTCTGCAGCATTACATTAGTTTGTGTACAAGACATTGACCGCTTTTTCGTGTGAAAAGCAGCCGCCGCCGTTGCCCGAATTTCGTGGAGCGATGTTTCTTCTGGGAGGGGAGAAGGGGGAGGGAGGGCGTTGGTCGCACGCGCCGTCGGGGTCAGCGCCCTGCGACGCCATCTATCTGGACGCCGCCGCGGCCGCCGCACCTCAGCCGAGGCGTCGTCGCGTCGGCGCGGCGGGACAGTGGTTGCAGGCACAGGATGAGTCACGGGCGTATCTTCGGTTCGGCAGACATGGCACGTGCCATGGATGCCACTCACATGGTGGCCATGGCCCTCCACCCACCCCATGGTCTAGAGTTTTTGCCTGTTACTATCTATTATTTGGTAGAACTGATTTAAATATTAATGTTAATTTTATGAAATTATTTAAAAATAATATTGTATAATAGCGTATATACTAGAAAAATAATTTAAATTTAATTACTAATATGTTTATTATTAATTGCATGCGATTGCATGCAATATTAATGCGATAAATAGGCTCGGGGGAGAGCCTATTTTAATCGCCTAAACGAAGTGCGAAAAGGGGAAAAGAGGCCGAATTGTTTCATAGACACGCAGAATAAATGGTCATAAAAACAATTTTTGCACATAAGCTTTGTTTTAGTTTGAACTTTTTTATTAAATACAGAATATTTAAACAAACACAAATAGAAATGACAACGGCAGCTGTAATGTTTTTCACTCTTTCTCACTCACTTCGCTCATTTTACGCATAAAATGATCTTCCTGTTTCAACACTCGCGAGAGGATCATATTTTATTCTTCATGAAATAGACAGTTGTTTAATTGTCGCATTCACTTTTTTAGTTTTTTTTAAATTCTGCAATTAAGTGTGGTTACTTGGTGGCAAAACATCTTAACTTTACATGCATTACCTTTATAGAGACTAACAATAAATTACAAATGAGTAGTTAATTACGAAATAACAATAAAAAGTAAATAGAAAATAATTTCGGCGCTCAAGCCTTACTCCACTTCACTGCACTGCACAACACAGAACTGTGCATTACTTCCATATTTCTGTGCGTCCACTTCATAACAAAACACTGCACACGCATAGTAATAAAACAATAATAATAATAACAATAATAATAATAATAAGAAAAATAATAAAAATACTGCTACAACTTTCATACAGGGTACAGCCAAGGTAATCCAGGGTTTTTATTTCATACAGATTTAGCCTAATCTTCAATAATATCTACATGGAGGATATTTTTCGTTTAGATATTAAGCCTTGGAACGCTTTCAAGTTTATAGCACGGCATCATTTATAAGCGTCAGGAATTTTTAGACTTTCCGTGACAAATTAATATTTTGAGACTCTAATGGTAAAATGGGTATTTTAAGCAATAAAAATGGTCCCTTGATGTAAAGACATAAAGTCTGACCAAACTTAATTCTGACTGTCTACGTCAAAAGGAGTATATAGGCTTAAAATCCGAAGTCTAGCAATGCACTTGATTTGAAATCGTGGGCTGTGGGATTAACGGTTATGAGTTTCGGGCGTCTAGCATGAGTAATTCAAAACGACTTTGGAGGATTTGCAACGACTGGCGTCTGAGAGTTCCATATGACACCGCATGTCTATTAGATTGACGGCTGAGAGGTCCCAATAGACTCCTGTATAATGATGAGGTTGGGAGTTGCATTCGACTTCAGGATTTTGCTACTTACGTCGACACGTCATGGCTAGAAACGAATGCGGATCTGCACTGATTCGTGTGTGAACTCTCGCCTGTCAGCATTCTTTTGTTAACGAAATGCAAAGGCTGTGCTATTGATAACACGGAACAATTAATGCTTATTCATATTCGTTGATTTTCATTGTGTGGTAATAGCTTGCTAATCATGTGGCCATACAGCCGCACCAAGTAATGACTACGAATGTTAAGAGTACGAGCTTTTTATGTAAGCAGTGGATCTCTCTTCTCCCTCATTTCAGGCTGTTGGACTTGGCAGCTGTGACGCTAATCACTCCGAAATTTGTTAACTGCTATTTCTTTAGTCCGCTCACCACTCGCTAGATGATTCCTTCCACTTCGGACGTTCGCAAGAACTGCTCGTTCCGCTGCTCGTGGAACTCTCAGTAGCCACATAGAAGGGATTGCGGCCCATACCATTGGGACTACGGGGGCGTTCATAACTAGGGGTGTATTTTGAGGACCTAAAAAATCGCTAAAAATGTTCAATAAAATGCTTCTAAAATGATTTTTAAAATTCTCTTAAAAGTAAAGGAAAATGACGTAAAATGTTTTATCAAAATCAGTTCAGATGAATGACTCAAGCAGTTGCATATTTTACTAATGTAATAGAGGCGTCTTTCTTTTGTTCAAGTGAGCTCAGCTTGCAAACTTTTGGTTTGGACGTTCTTTAACAGGTCTATTCTTTACCCTCTGTCTTTAGTTACAGTGAAATCGGCCGAATCGACAACGGCACGGATAGGTGTCACAGGAACCTTAGATGACATACAACGGCTGAAATTACGATTTCTGAGCGAAGAAATCGAATAGGGACAATAATACTGTGCAAAACATTTGTTGTAACTCTTAAATATTATTTGAAGCAAGTATCATTACAATGTTATTGAAATCGATTAAATTAGAGAAAAAATGCTTTAAAATGACGGGAAAAGGAAAATTGACTTATTAGTCGTAATCAAGGGGAAAAATCGTATAAAAATGGGTTATTTCCTTTTGTCAGAACACAAAATTAATATCTATACTAAAAGACAATATTGTAATGAGAAAAAAAAGAGAAAAAGCGACTATTCATTAAAATCAGCACAGCATAGCTCAGAACAAATAGTTCGGCCGAGAGCGCCAGTAGACTCACAGTCAGCTCACAGTCAGCTCATAAGCGTGCAGAGCCTAAAAAAGAGTGACTTCACTTCTGATGACCCTTTTGCCATTGAACTTTTAATTAACAAATGACATGTTTTACTAGTTCATGATTAAAACTTACTACAAGGAGTATGGAAGTATAATTAATGATACTAGTAATAAATACATTTGATTTAATGTTAAAGAATTTTTACCAATTATCAGTAGTGTGAAGTATGTGGTAGCTTAGTCCAATAGACATTTCAGTATTAATTTTATAACAGGAAAAGTCATTTGGTCGAATGGTGTGGCTGGTGGTCGCGCTGCCACGTCCGCCGCGCGGCTCCATCTGCGCGTGCGTTGCGTACGGCGTGGCGGCCAGCGGCCACGCCGCATGGAGGCCAAGTCGCTCCTCTATTGACACATACGACCGGACCATGCACGTAAAAGGAATTTGTGCCCTCATTTATTACATGCTCGTGTACGTGTCATGTAGTATATGCAGTAATATAAGTAGTATAGACCAAAATATGTATGCTGCGGAAAATCGATTTGGACATTTTAAGGTAAATATTCTTTTGGGAGTTCCTTGCTACAGTCCGTCTGTGAGTCTACGTCAGTCTGTGTGTCCTTCTGGCTGACCCTCAGAGGCCCTGAGGGTCGAAATAGGTGGGAGTGGAGATCTCCCAGGAACCGCTGCCACTAAGGACACTCGCGCTTGGCAGCTACTTAGCGCGGTGCCGTTGGACTGTTTTGTAGACCCAGGGGAATTGTCCATAATTTAAGAGGATGGGGTTGAGCCCAGCCAAAGGACAGGAGCGGGGAGTGGGTGGAGAAGGATCTGTTGGAAAGTGGTGCTTAGCAACCGAGTCCACGCGGAGGAATCGGAAGAAATCTTCTTCACTGGCATTTATTTACGCAGGTTATAATGCACATTCATTACTTCTTTGTCAGCTTTTTAAATGTTTATTTCTAGCAAGAAAATCTGCAATGAAAGTAATGGTCTGTCTTTTATTTTAAAAACAAATTAACCTAAAAAGGTGTGTCCCTGTCTTGTAAATTCTATGTATTAGATTTAAATATTTACTACGAGTAATAAGATATAGGCTATACACATACATTCATATTATATCACGGTGACAGGATTATTTTAGAATGAGAAAACCACAATAACTTTTCTTTAAGGTCCCCATGCTACTCGAAAGACCAGAGTGGTACATGGGTCCGCAAAGATTGAGAATCACTGGTCTAAGGTTCAATTCCGCCCTCCAGCAGGCCAGATTGCGGACATATGCATACGTTATGTAGAATACTTCGTTACACAATGCAGGTAGAATTGAAACTATCAATGTGGAGACATCTTCGTCTGTCTATTGTCTGTAGTGTAGAATAACTTTGGTTTTAATTACAATGTAGTATGAGCGAATGATACGTGTAATGAACAGGATGGCCAGTTTCTGGAGGGAGGAGGGAAAAAAAAGGAAAAATCAGGGAATTTCTTTGGGCTGGAAAAGTAAGGGAAATTGAAAATGAATTGTTATAAATCAGGGAAATTTTGAGTCAGTTATTGTCTATATAGTATTCCTTAAACAATTAGTTCTGCCGAAAACAATGACGCGATTTTTATTTGGGTATTTTTTAATTTAAACTTCATCACAATGATATCAGAAAGGAGACAAATTTGTTTCGGCCTTCCTTTAACATTATTGCAAAATAGTGCAAAACATTCTACAAACATCAGTGAAAAGTATTTAAAAAATGCTCTGTAAAACCTGGAAAAGTCCTGGAAATTAGTGCCTGATGAATGAACTACTCTCTACAAGAAGCCCACCGTTCAGTGTAGAAGGTAGAAATTCAGGAACGACTAGAGCGCACCGCACCTAGGAGCCCCGTAGAAGCCTCTTCCCATCTGTTTGGCGGCGGTGTAGTTGTAGTGTCTTAGATGCCTTAGAGTCCGGACCTTTTAGGATGAGTGAAGATCAAGATGTGTACGGTTACATTTCTTTCTTATTGAATCTTATTATGTCATCGGGGTGGATGACAACTTTTGTAAGTTATTTATTTAATTCAAAACTTCGGAACAGTTAATGTGCATGGTGATTAAATTATATTATTTGTACGATTTATTTTGAACACGAAATTAGCGTTGGAATAAAAAAAAGAGGCTTTTAGAGTGCAAATCTTCTTCTTCTTCTTCTTCTTCTTCTTCTTCTTCTTCTTCTTCTTCTTATTATTATTATTATTATTATTATTATTATTATTATTATTATTAATATTAATATTATTATTAATATTATTATTATTAATATTATTATTATTATTATTAATTTTATAGGCCTATTATTGTTAACTAAAATAATTATGAGTAAGGGCATCCTAGGAGAGGACAAGTTTGAACACTTGCGTTTCCCCCAAAATTGAGTAAGAAGTACAAAACGTTTTGTTTCTACTTACAAAATAATTTTCAAAAAAACGCTTTGCAATTAAAGAACACACACAGATTTAAATATCAGACAAAATATATTCTATTTCTATCATTCATTTTCTCAAAAAATGTATATGTTAGAATATGGTACACGCCGCGGCAGAGTGGGCTTAATAAGGTATGGGTTACAGGAGTTCCATACTCTTTTGCTAATGCCATTAAAATTTTTGTAGGGAACAGACTTATCGCATAGTATCTAATTATTTAATATATTTTGTTGCCCAGCGGTAGATTATTTTAGCCTCTTTTGGTTAGATTAATTTCTCCTCTGGGTTGAGGTGTGGTTCGGGAGCCATTGCGTGATGTTGTGATGGGCGGTGCGGCCCGCCCTAGCAGGGCCGGCAGGCGCCCTTGGCCCGCCCATTGGCCGGAGGTCGGGCGCGCGGGAGCGCCAATGGTAGTTCCGAAGGGGGGGGTGGCGCGGGCGGCGCGGCGCGGGACGGGACGGGGCGCGGTCGACGACTCTGCTGGGCGGCGTAATTATAGCCGGACGCGGATTCCGCCGCCTCGCCCAAGCGGAGTGTTGACCCCGCGGAAGGCGCGGGCCCAGACGGCGCGCCGCGTGTGCGTGTGTGGGAGTGCTGCGCACGCGTCGCCTGCCTCGGGAGCTCTGGTGCTCGGCTGCGGCTCTGTTTCTTTGCACCTTCGCCCATCTTTTCTGCCTCAAACCAGAATCCAAAAAGCATTCCCCTCCCCGTATTCATAATTTTATTTGGAATGAAATATATTTTTTTATTGTTAACATTAAATTCTAAAAAATATGTTTATTCAAAACAGTAACACTGATTTGGATGTGATGTGATCCATATGTAGTGTACTTGAACTAATTTTTGGCGTTCAGGGAAATGTCAGTGCTCATGTTTGTAGAAGAATCATTAGAAGTGAAGGACAACGTGGAGATTTTTAAATAACTAGATGTTATTCCTTAAACAAATTAGTTCAGTCAAAAATAATGACGCAATTTGTATTTGTATATTTTTTAAAATTTGTACTTCAACACAGTGAAATCAGAAAGAAGACAAAACTAGTTTAGGCTTCGTTTAATATTCTTTTAGTAAAATAATGTGAAAAATTCAACAAACAATATCAGTAAAAAACAGATTGCTCTATAAAACAGGGAAAAGTCAAGGAAATTTGTTCCAGTAATTGAGTGGTCACCTTATAAAATATTTATTTTTCGCGTTCATATTAATATACCACTGTAATATCACTCTTTCTTTTACATTTGAGTGTACTTGTGTATACATTTTGTATGATTGTAGACGTTTTGTGTATATATTTAATTCAATTAGGCATGAAATTAAAAGAAACGTATTTTCGTTTATCTCTAGTTTGTTTCCCGGTGTGATTTCACCTCCTGCCAGTTAATGGAGCAAATGTGGTGTTTATTCAATTGATAACATTTCATTCAAGTTACAAGTTTATTCCTGCATAAAAATGTTTTGATTATGTTGCACTCAAATAATGTGCCGTTTGTTCCATGAGTGTTGGTATAATTGGCATGGTCCTTGCGAGTGGACGATTATTTTCACAGGTTTTAAAATAGATGAGCATTTCCGCATTTCTCTGCAAAATATATTACTCCTTCACCAAGTTGAGGCGAGCGCTAGATGGCACTGCCTCTGAGGCGTCACTTCAATGAGTCAGTTGGGGGTGAGGGATGTTTTACCAACAATTTAATTTGTTTCGATATTGCCACTGAGTATAATCATGCTCTTACACCTTAAAAATACCCTCAAAATGCGAGTACGATGTGACTGAGCAAATCACACACCGCCTAGCGAGCGAACGAGTGGGCGATGCAGCTCCGCTGGAACGAGCTAAGGAATCTGGGCGTGCGAATCGGCAATTGGGCGTCCTGAAAGCAGATTCGGGGCGAGGAAGAGGTGAGGGAGCGGAGCGGGGAGGGCGAGGGCGACATTGGGTGAGGGAGGCTGAGGTTGCTCGGAGCGCAGGGCGGGAGGCTCGGGGTAGGGCGGGTGGTAGGG
>BOPP01000119.1:980972-1008730 GCA_017312745.1 Gryllus bimaculatus
CCAAACATGGTTTGATGACAAAAATGGACAAAAATCGCCGTTCGCCCCATGTTCATTGGGAGGATCCATATAGAAGAACACTGCGGGGCGACAGTGACAATTGCAAAGGCCAGCCCTTGACCCCCCCCCAAAAATTTTTTTTTTTCTTTTTCTGTTTGTAATCTAACTCCTCGGCAGCTGCCCGCACGCGCCCGCACAACAGCACCAGGGACGGCTCACGCAAAAGGGCCCGGGGTGGGCAAGGGCGGGAGGGCCGGCGCCGTAGAGGCCAGTTGACCCACGCTTTTTCTTTTTTTTTGCCTATCTTTTTGTTATATTGTGTGCGCTCCCGCCTCCCTACCCCACCCTGGTTCTTCGGCAAAAATTTCCCAAATATGCTCGCCTGTCAGAATTGACAAAGTGAGACGTGAGTTGCCTTGAAATGAATATAGATAGGCGCAACAAAAATACGATGAACTCGAGCTTATTTTGTTATTTAAATAATATTATTTATCTGTGGGTCATATACATTATATATGAGTTATACATATATAAATCCTGATATTGTAACGTGATATATTGTTATATATATAATTGTAGTTATAATATTCTGAATTTATTTATCCATCAGCCCTTTTTGGCACATCCTATTCGGCTTAGGTGTGATTCAAGTTAAGTTAATTTTGATTACTGTTAGAGAGAGACAAGACAGCCCCCTATACGCGTATGCAGTTAACCATTCTTAAACGCTGGAGCCCACCTTCGCACTAGAAGCGCCGTTTTTATATTGCTTGCATTGCAGATGAATGTGACTGTCCCCAAATTAATTTGAAAATGGTGGCGTCGGCGAGGACAGAATTAACGAACTTGATTTTTTTGACTAACTATTATCTCTTGGTGTATTGGTTTTCCATAAAATTATGTTTGGGTGTTGGCGTCAAATTTTCATTATTTGTTCTTTTATGATATTTTGAATTACAATTATACTAGTATTATATTTATATGTGCATTCTATGTGAATGAGTAGAATATTTTGGAGGGTATCCCCACGTGTTGTGTGTGAAGCCTCTGCTAAACGAGGAAGAAACGAAACTTCTAGTAACAAAAATATATTTATTAATACTCGTGTATCTAGAATAGAGAAAAAAAAGATATAAAGTTAATTCTGACAAGAAGATAAACCGATGTCGAAAACATTTTGGCAGTATTGAATCGAACCAGGAAGATGTTGCTAAAAACTATTCGGAAATCCATCGCACGTCGAGAACTCCTTTTCTCCCGGATAGAATCAAGTAAACGTTGTCTATTTTTGGCTTACCATTCTGTTCCCCTCGAGGTGATAAATGATGAGATTGTCGATCTGCTAGATCAAAAGCAGCAGCACAAAAGCAGAATTGGAAGACCCGCGGCGAACCATAATACTGCAGAGTTTTTCGTGGCGTCTCGCCGGAAGGAAGAGATGCTCACAGCCAGCTCAGGCGCGCAAGTCGCATTCCGCTCTCGGGGCGACGGTGCGCGGCGGGGAGGCGAGAGAGTAAGGCACGGCGGTGCGCCTCTCGTGCGATCGCTCTCTCCGCTCTCGCGGCGCCGCCGCACGCCCTATCGCGACACGCGGCGCCGCCAAAAAAGTGTCGGACGAAAAGAAGATTGTGTTCTGATGAGGGGAGCACACAAAACGCCGGACTGCTGCGGAGGACATTTGGTTTCTTAGCGCAGGAAATTGAACGTTAACATTCGTCGACCGGTTAGCGCGCCCGTGCAAAATAGACATTTGGTATGCTTTATTGCAAAATCAACTTTAACATTCACTAGCTGAACAATGTGGAATTGTTTGTCGTAGTGCTTACTTCCTGCATTCTGCACAGTTGTACGTCAGTGTGAGCATCGTTCGGGGGTTGTGGTTTTTTTTTTTTTTTTTTCCGAACGTTGCGATATTGAGTTGAGAGGTAATGCCCTAACTTGTCATGTATCTCCGGCTGATTACGTTGGCAAAAATAATTGTGACGGAAGAGAAAGATGTAAGGCGGTGTCCTAAATTATTGCGAGTATGCTCAAGCAGAAAAAGTATATTGTTGTTTCGATGGAAATGAATTTTGTTGGACTAAAAACTGATGAAAAGAATGGATATATGGTTTTTACGCATCTAAGCTAAATGGAGAATTCAGACTTTCAAAACACCGCAAGCATTTATTTCTAAGCGATTGATGTTACAGACGTCTGCGCAATTTTGCTTCGGGCATTGAACAAATTACTTGAATATGCCATGAGGAATTTGCTCGTGAAATCTTTTTTCAGTACCATCGCTGAACATGGAACTAGAGATTTTCTTTTTCTTGTGGTTGTATTGTGGGAAAGTTGTCATTACTTGTGACCTTGCCGTATAGACGCAAAATAAAAAAAAAAAAAAAGCATTAAAAGGGGAGGCCATAGGGGGAGTTAAGAGAGAGACTGGATATATGAGCAGATTACAATAACACCTGTTGTTTCTGCCATACGGAGGGCTCGCAGCAAGGAGAAAAAAAAGAGAAAAAGAGAGGAAAAAAAAAAAAAAAAAACAAAAAAAAAAACAAACCCTGCAAAAATTTTATACTTACATACGTGTGTTCGTGTTTTTTTTTTTAAAAAAATATACTAATATAAGTATCACATTAAAATGGTTCTTAAAAATAGATGTCGACAGCTGTATAAAGAATGTCTCTATTGTACTCATTTCAAAAAATGTCGGCCATCTACTCTATTGTCACACTGGTACGATCAACGTTTCTTTATGTACGCCAAATGACTTGTTTCCATGAAACTAGTTTACGCAAATAATTATTCTGTAGACTCCATAAGGTTTTGTGTTTAGATTGACTAATTGACTTAATACATTGAACGAAATAAATGTTGTAATGAAGCAGCTGGCGTTTCTTCCACATCCATTTCGAACCCAGCCACAAAACCCGGAAAAGATATATAATTCTTGTTAGGCCAATCCCCCTCCTGGAAGTAGGAGTCTGGTTGGGTTAGAAGGCGGGAGCGGCAGTGAAAGGGGGGAAATACTGAATGTTTTTCAGAAGCGAGGTTTGATATCATTGACAAAAATTTATGGGCGGACAACGACGTATCGTTTAATCTAAGTCTCTCTTCGCGTTTGGCGGACGTTTTCTTTGCCTCAAAGAAGAGCAGCACCCTGTCATGAATTCTTTTACAACAGAAAGGCAGAAAAATTCGTGGCAAAAAATAAAAGGGGGCTTGAATAAGACCGAAAAAATTTTAATACTATACAACTTTAAAAATTGCACGAGATAACATCCTAAGGTGCCTAGCTTAATTACAATATTCGACTTTGAATGTGTTCTGCAATAGTTTGTTAGGAATATTCAATTTTGAAAAGTAGTTTGCCGGTAAATTCTAGTGAATGTGGCATTTCAGCTGAGTCATGCGTACGTTTTACGTCGCACAAGACTCTCCACCTCCCCTTGTCCATGCAGAAATAGAAGCTTTTTGTATTATTCTTCTTATTTACGTCTTTTTGAAAGGTTGCTTTGTGAACTAGTAAGGGGATGTCATTTTTTTTACTACAGCATAGTCCGGCGTAACGTAAATAAACTGTATATAAACTACTGAATGGTTAGGAAGAAAAAATTTTTTTTAAATATATAACAAATATAATATCATATAATATTTAATATTTATTATAATTATATATAATTAACTAATGTTCAAATTTTTTATATCGACACATGTATTTCAACGACAGCCCGTAATGACAATTATATAAATGTTACTTAATACTTATAATTACTATTGTTCTCAATCACGTTACAATACGTGTTATTGGTTAATGATAATTTATTATGTTCCTTTGTTTCCGATAAGGAGACACGTGTGTGCTGTTTATAGAAATTTTCGACTAACTCTGTTATGATGTCGTTTCTTCTGAAATGTTGATTTCCAGTCTATCGCAGAGAATTGTTGTTCTACATTGCTGTAGGATAATATTTTATCTAATTATTTAGCAATAATAAATTGTTAATGGTAAAGATAACAGGCAGACTTTTCCAAACACCGTTATCTTAAGAGTTTGGGACGGGGAGGAGGCGCGAGAAGAATAGGCGGCGCGGAGGCCACATTTATTTCATAAAAAAGCACGTTATGTGGTTGTTGGTGAGGTGGGGGAGGCGCTGGGCGCGAACAGAACTGCAGTAAAAAGTAGGACGCGAGGTTGGTGTTCGGGGTTGATGGGCGAAACCCAAATACATTAAAGCCAGCGTTTTGTCCAAAGAGAAGAAAGTGGATCTCATGTTTTATCATTCTTATAAAATAATTAGAATTGTTTAGGCATGAAACACAAAGTTCCTTTAAAAAAAAAAAAGATAAGAAATGTTAAGTTAGGGTAGTTCCTAATTTCTATTTTTCTGAAGCTTCTTTTCTATTATTTCCTGGGTAAGGTGTGGTAAGGCGGAGGGAAAATTGCTTTGAGTTGAGAGGGATAGAAACACTTTTACAGGTACGCCTACTTTGAAATCCATGTATCTTTTTTTGGTTAATTTGTGTCTTCCGCTGTGTGAGAGAGAAGATACTGTAAGATGTCAACTTAAATTAAAATAAGGTACTTACATAGTTTTGGTCGGTTTTTTTGGATCCTGTTTTTTTTTTTTTTTTTTTTCCTTGAAAAAGCCGCAACATTTTTTATCGTTATTGAGATTGGAGGAAGTATTGGGGTATAGTCGCCTCGGCTGGCAAAGGGTCCCTGGCCCGCCCTTTTGCTCGCCCTTACAAATTATGCAGGAAGAGAAATCAGGCAATGAAATGACCCGAAGAGTTGCACGGGTTTTTTATTTAGAGGTGGAATGAGACGTTGGATGTCCGGTTTTAAAACGTTCAATATACGAACATTTTTGGAAGATTTATATACTTGAGGCTTCAAATACCGCGTTTCATTTCTCCTTTTCTTATATTTTAATATTATATTTCCGCTGTATATAGAACGTAATTGCTTAGCGGCTGGCGGCGGGCGGGCGGGCGGTGGTGGTGTAAGTGTGGGTCTGATTTCTATTTAATGTCTTGTCAATTTTATAATTTTATATGTTAGCTTATACTCAAGTGGTATTTTGATATTTAATTTGTAACTATTGTCACATCCTCATTGTTATTATTGTGATCATTTTTGAATATAGAAGATAGAATTAATACGGAAACCCATGCGAGACGGCGGGAGCTGAACTGAAGTATGCGTAATATTGCCAATAAAATGGACTCAACGACAGTGAGTCGGACAGGCATAAACTGCGCTATACGCTTAATGAACTGTGAAAGACTGAGAGATTAAATCAGTGACGAATTTCGAAATAGATTGGAAGCAACACAGCATTACAGAGATTAATCTAACAATTTTCGCGTGCGCCGGTGTTGCGAGTTGAGCATGCGGGGGCGAGAGAAAAAAAAAAGTATGAACATTCAGAAAATGAGAAACTAAGTCCAAAGAACAAGATTACTTTTGCATCAGTACATCGGAAAAGAATTCTGCTGGTTTGCCATTGCAGGGTGAATTGACATTGTGCAGAGTAAATGTTGTTTGCAGGGTAGCATCTGCGCTCCAGTGAATGGCCTATAACACAAAGACCATATTCTTAGAAATACCATTGTTCATACATTTTGTGGGCCTTTGAAAAGTAATTCGGATGGCAGGGGGGTTCGGAAAAACGACACGGGGTGTTTTGTATGCGACGGGGTGTCTTAAAAATGTACAAAAATATTCGTTTTCCGTTTCAATAGATAGTGATGGTGCAGAGGACACAGCGGGCCGGTAGCGTTTCGGAGTCGCGGGAGGCGCCGGGCGAGAAGCAGAAGGTTCGCGTTGTATATGTCCTTCTCGTGGGCGTTGAGAAGAGTGTTCGCTTTATTTCTCGTTCTTTGTCGCGGGCTGATTCTGCTCGCCTTTTGTGGAGTCGGCTATGTGTGCCCTCGCGTTCTTCGAAAACTGTGCGATGTGTTTGTTTTTTTTTTTTTTGTTAAGAACCACGAATCTACAAAATCAATATTAACATGCTTGATAATACTCTCTTTTTTTTTCCCTCCTACCTTGTGACCGATCTAAGACTATAACCAAATATCTATCTGTTAACTCCTGTTGTGTATTTGTCTGCCTCGCGCGGGGTGTTTGATGCGGGGGGGGGGTAGAATAGGATACTGGAAAATGGTGACAGAAATCGACGTAGTGACGATAGCCCCGCTGTCCTCAGTTCAGAGGTGCCAAGGCGGCGAGGCGCGGAGCGCGAAACAAAAACACATTTCAAATAGTCCCGAGATAAAGGATGTAAATCTTAAAATTAGCGAGATGGAACATGCGCAATCTCTTTTCTGAATCTAGTGGCTCTAACACAAGCGCGCGCAAAAACGATCGCCGGTTGGTCGCCAAGCGCATGAGGCACCGACGGGAACAGAAAGGACACGCGTTTTATTAAACGCGTGGCGCAACGTCGGCAGCCGACGGACGTTGCACAAGAACGCGCGAGTCGGCGTTGGCAAGGCAGGACGACGGACAGGCGGCGGGGACGTGGGGGCGACGCCAGCTCTGACCGCATGGCTTGCGGACTCGCCCGGGCTATTCTGGCCGCCCGCGCAGCGCCACACCGTCCTCCTCCTCACGCGCCCGCCCCGTGGCCGGGTCGTCGACCTCGCCGCACGTGGCGGCGCGGGTCGGTCGGGCCTTGCAAGGAACGCATGCGCGCGCATGCCCCGCGCAGAAGCCCTCGGCTGTGGGAAGGAGCATAGACTGCCGGATGCGTCGCCGCTTCACGTTTCGCCACGCGGAGTTGTGCGGTGACGTTGCTCTGTGAAATACTAGGTACTCAGCCATCATCTGCGCTTCTTATCTCTCAAACGTGCGGACGGTGGGAATGGTCGAGGAAGAAAATATACAAATTTCCACTTGAATTTGCGACACTCTCTTCTTTAATAGAATTGTTTAGCTAACGACCCACATGCTTAAACATACTAACAGTTTATTCTATCTTTCTATTACTTCGTTCGTTCTGTCTGGTTGGAAACTCCCCAACAAAATCCAGAAAATAACTAGGAACCTCGTATTCAAAATTATTGATTTGACTAAACGATATGATAGTTTACACAGAATACAAATTATAATCAATCCTATAATCACAACTGTAATCATCCTTTAAGACCGAAGATATCGTATGAAGAAAAATCACCATTTTTACATCACGAACAAATTATTTCAAGAAACATAGCCCGCCCGCGCCCGCCCGCCCGGGACGGCTCACGCGGTGCCCGCTGGGCAAGCGACCGCGCCGTGAGGCCGTTGACCCCCGCGGCTGCCATCTTGAATGGCGCTCGTCCCCTACCACTGGTTTTTGGCTTTCCCAATAATGCTCGCCTGTCGAATTGCAGTGAGACGTGTTCGCCTTGAAATGAAATATAGATGGCGCAACCAATACGATGACTCGCTTATTTTGTAGTTAAAAAAAACGTGGGTGCAGACAAATAGCGTATCATTTCGATGTAACGAGAAAAAATGTAATCTGAAAAATCAATAGCTTTGGCAAATTTTCCTTAGCATTTTATCAGTTAATTAATTTTGATAATGTTAAAAAACAACAGTATAGCGTATGCAGTAACCAATTCCTTAACCGGAGCCCACCTTCGCACTAGAAGCGCCGTTTTTATATTGCTAGCATTGCAATGAATGTGATGTAATAATTTGAAATGGTGGCGTCGGCGAAGGACAATTTCACTTGAATTTTGACTATTTACTGGGGTATGGTTTCCAAAAAGTGGTGGCGCAAATCATATTGTTCTTTATGACATTTTGAAACAAACTAGAAATATAGCACAATGAAATGAGAAATAATTTTTTATCACACCTAATTGTGTTCAAACCTCTCTAAACAATAGAAAAACGAACTCTAGTAAAAAATATTTTTTCTCGTGTATCTAGAATAGGAAAAAAAGTTAGTTAATTCTGCAAGAAGTAAACCGATGTCGACATTTTGGCAGTAATTGAATTCGACCCGAGAGTGTTGCTACTTTCGGAAATCCTCCGCCGTCGGAACTCCTTCCTCCCGGTAGAATCAGTAACGTTGCAGTTGGCACCACTGTTGCCTTGAGGTGATAGGATGTCGATCTGCCTGTTCAAAAGCAGAGCACAAAGCGTGGCCCGCGGCGCCTAATTCTGCAGATTTCGTGGCGTCTCGCCGGAAGGAAGAGAGCTCCACCGCGGCGCGCAGTCGCATTCCGCCGGGGCGCCAGTGCGCGGCGGGCGAGAGATAAGGCACGCTATCCGCGAGCACGCGGCGCGCCAAAAGTGTCGACGAAAGAAGATTGTTGTTCGATGAAGCAACACAAAACCCGACTGCTCCAAGGGACATTTTTCTTAGCGGTGTGACGTTACATTCGTCGCGGTTAGCGCGCCCGTGCAAAATGCATTTGTAGGCTTTATTGCAATATACTTAACATTCACTGCTGACAACAAGTGGAATTTGTTTGTCGTAGTGTCTTACTTCCTGCATTCTGCACATTACTCATTGACATTTCTCCGACATTGCATTTGAAGTTGAGGGTATGCCCTAACTTGTCATGTATCTCCGGTGATACGTTGGCAAAATATGTGAACCGGAAAGAGAAAATGTAAGGGGGTGTCCTAAATATTGCGAGCATGCTCAAGCAGAAAAAGTATATTGTTGTTTCGATGAAAATGAATTTTGTTGCTAAAAACTGTGAAAGAATTGGTATATGGTTTTACGCATCTAAGCCTAACATGGGATTCAGACTTCAAACACCGCAAGCAAGCAGCGATTGATGTTACAGACGTCTGCGCCAATTGCTTCGGGATGAACAATTCTTGAATTCCATGATGAATTTGCTCGTGAAATCTTTTTTCAGTACTCGTGCATGGAAACTAGAATTTTCCTTCTCTGTTTATTGATGGGAAAGTTTTACTTTGTGACCTTGCCGTATGCGCAATTTAAAAAAAAACAACATAAAAACAACCATAGGTAATTAAGAAAACTGGGTTTTGAGAGATAAACAATACACGGGCGATACGACTCAGCAAGGAAACCTCGCATGATACTTACACGCGTGTATACTTATAAGTATCCATTAAATGGTTCTAAAAATAGTGTACGCAGCTCGTATAAAGTGTCTCTATTGTACTCATTTCAAAATGTCGGCCTCTACTCCTATTGTCACCTGGTCGTCAACGTTTCTTTTGTACGCCAATGACTCGTTTCCTGAACTAGTTACGCAAATAATTATTCTGTGACTCCTAAGGTTTTGTGTTGTGACTAATTGGCTTATAATTGAACCGAAATAAATTGTAGAGCAGTGGGTTTCAATCATTTCGAAAGAAAACGGAGTATTAATTCTATGTAGGCAATCATTCAGTAGAGCTCTCTTGTTAGAAGCGAACCATAAAAGAATACTGAATGGTTTTCAGCAGACGAGGTGATTCATTGACAATTTTATGGGCGGACACGACGTTCGTTTTCTAAGTCTCTCTTCGCTTTGGCGGACCGTTTTCTTTGCTCAAAGAAGAGAGACCCTTCAGACATTCCCCAGAGGCATTCGTGGCAAACATCTCTGAATAAGCCGAAAAATTAACAACTGAATTTGCCGTCTTTCTAAAGGTGCCTAGCTAATTACAATATTCGACTTGAATGTGTTCAGCAATATTTGTAGGATAATTCAATTTGAAAAGTAGTTTGCCGGAATTCTAGAATGTGGCATTTCAGCTGAGTCCATGCGTACGTTACGTCGCAAAGATTAACACTTGTCCCATGAGAATAGAAGCTTTATGTATTATTCTCTATTTACGTTTTTTGAAAGGGCGTGAACAGTAAGGGGATGTCAATTTTTTTTACTACACATAGTCCCCTAACGTAATAAAACTGGTATAAACTACTAAGGTAGAAGTATATCATTACCGAATATTTTATTATTTCTTAATACTTTTCAATTTTGTTATATCACACATGTTTTCAACGACAACCCGTATGACTATATAATTGTTCTTATCTTTTTCTGTTCTCAACACGTACACGATTGTTAAGAAATTTATATGTTCCTGTTTCGATAAGGAAGACACGTGTTGCTTTTTAATAGAAATTTCCGACTAGACGCGTTAGAGCGTTCTCGAAATGTTGATTCAGTCTATCGCGAGATTGTTGGCACAAGCAGAGGAAAAACAAAACAAAAAATGAATGGTGAGAAACAGGCAGACTGTTCCAACACCGTTATCTTAAGAGTTTTGGACGGAGACCAAAAATACGCGGCCACAGTTTTCATAAAAAGTACGTTTGTTTTTGTAGTGGACCTGCAAACAGAACTGCAGTTAGAACACAGTTTTCCTTTGCAACCCCATCATTGCCGCGTTCAAAGAGAAGAAAGTGGTCTCTGTTTTTCATTCTTTAAAATATTGAATTGGTTTAGGCATGAAACACAAGGTTCCTTTAAAAAAAGTAGAAATTGAAAGTTAGGGTTCCCAAATTTCAATTTTCGAAGCTCCTCAATCCTAGAGTAAATTGCTTAGAGGGGAAAAGAAAGTTTGGCTTGATTAAATGAACCTTACAGGTAGGTATTGAAATCCATGATATCCTGGGAATGATTCCTTTAAGCAAGAAATAGATGTCCAATTAAATTAAAATAGACGTACAAGTAGGTCGTTTGGATTCCGTTATTCCTGAAAAAGCCGCAACATTTTTTATCGT
The DNA here is from genome assembly GCA_017312745.1 of Gryllus bimaculatus. Taxonomy (NCBI): domain Eukaryota; kingdom Metazoa; phylum Arthropoda; class Insecta; order Orthoptera; family Gryllidae; genus Gryllus; species Gryllus bimaculatus. Next base: position 991,664 of record BOPP01000119.1, read on the forward strand.
TATTGATATTGGAGGAAGTTTGGGGTAAGTCGCTCGGCTGGAAAGGTCCCTGGCCCGCCCTGTCGCTCGCAATTATGCAGGAGGATCAGCAATGATGCCCGCCATTCCACAGTAGTGATACGTATGGTCACGTTCTATACAGAACATTTTGGAATTTATAACTAGGCTTCAATACACCACCCTTATTAATTATTCCTGTTATGCTGAATGCAGCGCGCGCGCGCGCGTGTGTGTATGTGGTCTGAATTCAGTAAGCTGCAATTAAACAGTAGCAACAAGTTGGATTTGAAAGAACATTGCACACATTGTAAATGATCATTTTTAATATGAAAGTAGATTAATACTGGAACCCATCGAACGGCGGGAGCTGAACTGAAGTATGCGTTATGCCATAATGGCTCCGTATCGTGCGTCGGCAGGCTAACTGCGCTATACGCTTAATAACTGAAAGACTGAGAGATTAAATCATACAGAATTTCAAATAGTTACACAGCTTACGAGATTACACTTTTCAGCTGGCCCGTGTTGCGAAGTTGGAGCATGCGGAGGAGTTGAACATCAAAAATGAAATACTAAGTCCAAAAACAAATACTTTTGCACAGTACATCGGAAAAAGATTCTCTGGTTCCTTGCAAGTAATTTGACATGTGCAGAGTAATGTGTTGCGGGTTGCATCTGCACTCCATGAATGCCTATACACAGCCTTTTCTACAAAATTACATTTGTTCATACATTTGTGGCCTTTGAAGTAATTCCGCATTCAGGGTTCGCAAACACACGGGTGTTTTGTATCGACGGTGTCTTAAAAATCGTACAAAAATATTCGTTTTCCTTCAATAAGATAGTATGTGCAGAGGACACAGCGGCCGGTAGCGTCGAGTCGGGAGGCGCCGGACGAGAACAGAGGTCGCGTGTAATGCCCCTGCGTGAAGAGAGTGTCGCATTCGTTTGCGCCGCTGACTGCGCCATTTTATATCCTATTTCCTCGAGTCTTCGAACTGTGCGATGTGTGTTAAGAACCACGAATCTACAAAAAGTCAATATTAACATGCTTGAAAACCTCCCTAATACCTTTACTTGCTACCATTTCTCTGTTACTCCTGTATGCTGCCTGGCGGTGTTATCGGGTAATAGGATACTAAATGGTGGCGGGACTCGAGTATACGATAGAGTCCCTCCATTCACATCCAACGCACCAGCAAACAAACACATTTCAAATGTCCCCGAGAAAAGGATGTAAATCTAAAATGGCGGATGGAATGCGCTCTCTCTGAATCTAGTGGCTCTAACACAGCGCGCGCACGATCGCGGTGGTCGCCAGCGCAGAGGCACCGGACGGGAACAGAAAGGCCGCGTTTTTGGTGGCGCGACGCGGCCCGAGCGACGTTGCACAAGAACGCGCGGTGGCGTTGGCGGCGGCGGCGGCGGCGGGGGACGTGGGGCGACGCCAGCTCTGCCGCTGGCTGCGCTCGCCCGGGCTATTCTGGCCGCCCCGCGCCGCGCCACCACCCTCCTCCTCCTCCGCGCCCCGCCCCGTGGCCGGGTCGTCGACCTCGCCGCACGTGGCGGCCGGGTCGTCGGCCTGCAAGGACGCTGCGCGCGCAGGCCCCGCGCCGAGCCGCCTCGCGGCTGCTGGAAGGGCTGCTGCGGATGCGTCGCCGCTTCACGTTTCGCCACGCGGAGTTTCGGTGCTTCCTCGTAATACTAGGTGTACTCGCCATCAATCTGCGTTTTATTTAATATGACACTGAATTCAAAGTACTTCATTTCCCTTGAATTTCGACACAATGCTTGTTGCTAACGCCACTGCTTACTACTACAGTTTCTTCTTCTTTCTCTTCTTCTTCTTCTTCTTTCTCCCCCAAATCCGATACTAGGAACCTCGTTAATTCAAAATTTTGTGAACTAAACGATATGTGTTTCCAGAATCAATTTTCATCCTTTCACCTGTTCATCCTTAGCCGAGATTCGATGAAGAAATCCCATTTTCTCACGATTATTTCAGAAAACTTTTGTTCCTAGTGCGGCATGCTCAATTTCACAGTGGTTCATGTTCTGAATCAGATGACTTTTCTTTGCTTTGTGACTAATTTAATACTTCGCTATATTTACAGTCTCTACTGTTCATTCACTTAAATACATTGTCATCATTGAAGTGATATTAAATACAAGATTATTTCTATGTCAATAAATTAAAACTTCTATAAATGGAAGATTTGAGTAGGCTTTAGTCTTGAAAGCGGCCACTTCTCCGCGTCGCCTCCTTCTCATCTGCAAATGTACATCTCCGATCCAACCAATTCATCTGCCTTAACATCTATATTTCTATTAATAACACTACACATATAGTTAACTTAGTCTGTAGTCCGAATTGATAGAATACAGTTTTCAGTTCGGCCCTGTAAAATATTGAATGGTACGTTGTGTTCTTAATGCGGGACGCAATGTTACAATTCAGCTGTTCCGAGGATGTGGTTTATTTTATCGTTCTAGCACAAAACGATCGTTGCGGTGACACGATAACTTCTTATGCAATGTCGTATTTCAGTTCGATGAACTCAATATCGCTGTTATTTTGATTGTGGATTCATTAATTCCTCCACTTCTGATTGAAATGAGTATTTTATCGTGTTGAGAATGTAATGTTGCGACATGACGTGACGTTTTTGGAATTAATCAGTGAATGGCTCATGATTTCGTTAGGAAACTATAATTTTGCTTATTGTTAGTATGTAGGAGAGAAAATCCAGGGAGTTGAATTGATGGGGTTTTAAACGAATATATGATATTTTATTATCCAAATAAACAGTTTAATATAATTATTATTTTTGGGAAACATTGCTAAAGTAAGCAGGAAGGCAGCCATTTTCGAAAGTATACTGAAGCAAAAAAGAGTAATATTTTACTCCGAGTAGGGGCAGACACAAGAACAATATTATTTTGGAATGAATTTATGGGATACATTTTTTGTCCTTACCCAGAAATTCATAAGCGCTTGATTGATTAAGAACTTTATTTCCATAATATGCTTGTAAAGCCATTGAAATGATAGGAAAAGAATCGAATGATATCTGCAATAAGAATTGTATTGTGTGGTAATGATGTGTTTTGAAATGGAATACTGCAATGTTAAACTCGTGTAAAAAAACTTCGATTAATCGATGTATGGCTAATGGAAGTGGAAGTCTCATCTCTTACAAAATTTGAAACACGTTTTGTTACTGATAACCGCCGTTTCAACCCTTTCTACCGGGAATGGGCCCGCTCCCTCGCCCGAATACCCCGAAGCAATCAAAGGCGGCAGATATTAAATATCAACGACCTGACCTATACGGCTGCGGGTGTCGGGTGGTCGCAGACATTGTGGCACCGTCGGCCCGAAATAGACACCGGCTGCGGCGGCGGCGTGCACCTGTCCCCGGGCCGGGCCGGACCGCCCCGCCGAGAGACGCGCCGGAGACACCTCTTTCATCGCGCCGCCAACTCCGCTGAATGGACCCGCCCCGCCCCGCCCACCGCGGCCCGCCGGGCTCGGGTTACTTCAGCGGCAGGAGGCCGACGCCGGCAACGCGTGTGTATGCGGTGGCAGGTGGGCGGGGAGAGGGCGGAGGGCCCCAGGTCAAGACTCGAACGCTTCGCCGCCGCGCCGATGACAGATGTCCGGGCGACGCGGAGCACGGACGCATCAGTCCACTTCGCTGCCGCCTTGCTTCGAGACATTGCGAGGTGGCTTTCGTATGCGTTTAGGGGTGATAAGCATCTCTTTGCGGGCCTGGATAGGCGAGGTCAGCAAGGATGGTGTTTAGGGATGATAATCATAGCTTTGCCACCATCGCTGCTTCGGCTGGAAGGGTCGCGAGTTCGGTTCCCTCCCAGGGCAAGGATGTTTGTATGTCCATCTCCTTATGTGTTCCCCGTACAGTTACCCCAATGTAAAAAATCACAGTGATCGCCATACGACCAAGCAGTTAAAAGCGACTTAAAATAACAAAACAAAATCATCTCTTCATGAAATATTTTTATGAAAAAGCTTCTGAGGCTTTTTTGAATTTATCTATATCTGTTAGAATCGGATTCTGTAAAGATGGAATTATCGCTTACGAAACTTCGTTTCAAATTAATGTCAAGTATGTAACTTGTATTCACCACTCATAGTTTTGATGACACTTGTGTTCGTGTTGGGTACATTAAAAAAAGACACTCACATCACATTGAGAGTTTCGCCACGAGAGTTTGCAAATACACTGCTACTCAATCTGCTACAACTTCGATTCAAGTACAGTTTACGTTTGTCTAAACGTGTACAAGAGTATGTGCTCTTCTAGTATAATGAAATATCACACGGAGATTCAGTCATTTTTAGAAACCAAAGATACTTATTTAAAAAAATCCTTTTTCTAATTTTCTATATTAACGAAAATCTTAAATATGTCAATTATTTACGTTAAAAACATGAACTATAAGACATTAAATTAAAATATATTTCATATTCAGTATAAACGAAACATTTTGTATTAGAAAACTGTCGTATCTTCCTGGTGCGCCTTTGCCTTTTTGCAACAAATAAATTGTCCATTATGTATTTTATGCACAATTCACTCCGTACGAATTGTTAAAAAATCACTTTTCTATTTCACGAAGGTGTAGTGATCTACCCCCTGGCGTTGTTTGTACACAAGGGGAAATCCTTGTTTCATTGCAATCATACTGCACCAGTGGCATCAGGGTCGAGGCTTTAGAAGTTGATTATAAGATTATTGAAAGTGTCTCAATGTGGAAAGAGACAGTGGAAATGTATTTTCGTAATAAAGATTTCGACACGAGAGAAGACAGCAATTTGTAATGGTATCGAAAGAGCTGGCGTAACGGACGTAATATTAGAATATTTTCACTTTAGTGCAAAACGCATTCAATGCTTCCTCACTTATACATTTTATCCAGCGTTTTGTTTTCCCCTGGTAGAGAAGCAATGTACACGTTGTGATGCAACACTTCCAAGCGCTATTATAGCGACGACGTGTTCACATGGGCTTTTTATACGACGTTCCCGGCCTGCCTGGGAACCTCGCAGTGCGTTGGGCGGCTCGGCCACTTGAGAAACGTTTTGCCCCGCTCCCGAGCCAGTCGCGTTATTCCGCGCGCCGAGAAGCCGCCCGCAAGACGCTGTGCGCCGGCGCGGCTCCGGTTGTTGACGCGATAGAGGCTGAATCTCGGAAGAAGCGGCGGCGACGGCAGCAGGAAAGCGCAAGGCCGTGCGCTGGGGTCGTCGCCCGCCGCCGCCTCCACCGCCGCCGCCGCCGCCGCCGTGCACCGCCGGCCGATGACCGCCGCGCCGCTCCCGGCCTCCCGCGCTCTCCTGCTAGCTTCGTGGAAGCCTCCGCGGCCCGTAATTATGCAACGTCCGGGGGCGGAGCGTGGAGTCGCCGACTCGCTGCGAGTCTTGCGTCGGGACGAGGCCCGCTGCGACCGGACGGGACGGAACGGGTCGGGTGGAGCGGGGGGAAGCGAGCCAGGCCTGGCGGGGTGGGACGGGCCGGAACCAAAGACGGCAGGGCGCCGGGCGTCGAGGCCTAGCTACGCCATAAGGACGCTATCATCTATCAAGTGTCACAGAAGTTGAGTTCGCTCAGGGGTTGAACTGTGGGCACTGCAGCAACTCTGTCCTGGAGATGCTAGCGTTCGAATTCCGAAGTTGGCGGATTTTCGACACTACTCGTATATCGAAATCAGTCTTCTGGAGGAGAATTCTACCGGGCTATTTTTCTGATCAGTAGTTCTCTGTTGTTTCTCCAATCAGTGCCAGGCGAATGCCAGAGTAGTGCCCTAGCATACGGGCCTCGAACTGCGCTCAATCGTTCCTTCCTTATCTTTTCCCCGTCGTCTCCCCTTACACACACTCTTAGTTACATGCTCTACACTAAAACACAGGAGACTGGTCGAGAACATATAGCTTTTTCCGGCTAGTGCGGTACTCCACTGTGGGAGATACCTAGATGAAGAAAACCGTCGCAAGGCGAAGGGTAAGTCGGCGCCGGTTGTCACGTACCAGCGAGGGAGAGACACCAGCACTTATGGCGATATAACATGCACCACACTTACGAGTATAGTGACCATAACTCTTCAAAAACCCGAAATATGCAAGTGGGTGCGTGGGGTTGTGCTGCGACAGAGCCCTGGTCGGGCCTGGCCGGGCCGGAGCGGAGCGGAGTGGAGGGGAGTGGAGTCCCCCCTTGCGCCGCGCGGGCGCAGCGACAGAGGCGTGTGCCGGGGCGCCGCGCGAGGAGGCGGAGCGGGGCACGCGAGGAGCGTCGCTCGATGCGTGGCGCGGCGCGGGGTGGTTGACCTCTGCGGGGCGGGAGGGACGGGGGACCGCCCCGGTCGATAGCAGCCGAGGACGGGAGGGGAGGGGCCCGCCCCTCGCCTCCACGTGCACCCCACTGCGGCACGAGCGCGGCGCCACGTGAACGTGACAGTCGCGGCACTAGATCGCTACGTCAACAGCTCTGCCGTCGACGAAATGCCCACTCCCCTCTGCGGTACAATGCGTGTATCGTCCACGCAGCGTATCCTCCCCGTACGAACCGCTCATAAAGCAATATTCGTGCTGCTGCCACTTTTTCCCCCTTTTTTCACTCGCGGTCTACAGAATCGTGCTTAAAGTTGTGAGACGAATAATTTTTAAGATTCACAAGTCTAGTAATAAATGATTTGGTTTTAGATATTCTCAAAAGTGATTACTACAGTCGTCCTTGCACGGGGCCTTTTTATATTATTTGGAAGCGATCAAATTGTTCTTGACGTCGTGTTGACGAGTGCCTTCGTGTATTCACACAATGGGGAAAATATTGGTTTTCAGGTGTCCTGAAAAGTATTAATACCAATCGTAACTGCACCTAGGAACTAGTTCCTTTTTCACAGATGAAGTTCAGTGTGCAGACGCAGCACTACTCGTAAGATTTCCATTTCCGTTGCCGGTGTCTTACGTCGTTTCACTACGAGAGATATCATGCAATTCCATCTCCACTGCCTTCTCCCCCGAATCTGCCATTCTCTGAATAAAATGGACGATGTGATAGCATAATTGAAGTTTTTAAATTTAACTGAAATGTTAATAGAGTGTATTTCTTGTTTTTTTTCCTCGTTACAAATGACATGCTAACAGCTTGTATCTCCCAGGGTTTGGGATTGACTTTTCCTTCTCAGGCTGCTGAATAACCAAGCTTCGGCGAAACTTGGGTTGGTGATGTGGATTCTCTGGAGGAAGTTAGTCTCAGCGAGGTTATACTGTGACCTATTGCGAACCGCGTCTATTTGCCTTTCGCTCTGCGGTTTTGTAGGGAATGCCTGATCAATGACGTAAGGGCTATTATTATTATTATTATTATTATTATTATTATTATTATTATTATTATTATATTGTATTTTCCGAAGGACTTTCATCGAACCATATATGCAATCAACTCTTCGCACCTTCTTAGAATGTGTTGTTTCTTCTTCCAGGTTAGAAACTAGGTGTTTTAAAATCAAGGATAACCTTTGGATGTCCGGTGCTTTGAGAGGTAGCCGAGCAATACGATGTAGTGGTGGTAAAATGAGACACGAGATATATGTAGTAATCACTTTCGTAACAGGTTTATCGTAGACGTACGCACGTTAGATCTAATTCAGTAGCTTGATACGTTCCTGAATCAAAGGTGAGAGTGATATTTGTAATATTGCAGTGCATTGTTCGCACAGACTAAGAGAAACCTGATGTGAACAAAGCTCATCTTCGCCCGTGATATTGAGATCTCATGATCATATTCCTTAAGAGGTGAGTGTAGGCAACCCGCCGAGCTTTTGAGGGATTGTCCGAAATGAAGTCGGCAAGTCGGCCGCCTCACACGGACATGGGAGGCAACTGCGAGAGAGTTTCCACGGGTGGCGACTTCGTGGAAAACAAAAAAATGGGGTATTTCTTTGCCATGTAAAAGTTTAGGAAAAATCAGGGAATTTGTACAACAATCATTTGAAATCAGAGAAGCTTTAGAGACATTTATAAAACTACATATTATTCCTTAAAAAATTACTGTTGCGTTATTGTGTGCTCAGGTTTTATTTGTTGAGAAAATACTGTTAAATTGCACTTTGCCACGGCGAAATAAGAGAGCTAACCAATTTGTCAGGGCATCTTCAATATTTTCATTAATTAGTGTGAAATTACAAAACTTTTCAGAAAAAAATTGCACGGCAAAACCGGAAAAAGTCCGGGAAATTTGTTCCATGAAATGAGTGGCCATTTTGAAACAAGCGATGCAGGCGCAGATTCTCCGGAGACATCCTGCAGGTGGCACCTCCACTTGCTGGAAGTGGTTTCCTGGTAGGCGCGCTTCCACAGCGGCTGTGAATCATCTGCTTCGAGAACCAGAGCTGCGGGAGCTCCGGTGGCCGACGTTTCATCGGACGAATATCCTTCTAGTCGGCGCAATGAAGGCACGAGAAGCAGAGGTGCGTCTTCCCTTAAGCTTCGGGTGCAGCGCAGTCGCACGGGGAGCATCAACTGACTTCGGTGCCGAACGATAGGCGACATCCCATTGAATAAGAGAGGGAGCGTTAATGCAGTACGTCTGACCGCATCTATATATCGATATAGTTTGCATTTTCTTATTAAAGGAATCAATAGCTATGTACATATTTATTTATTTGCGGAAGATTACAGTTAATATTAAATATGTTGAATATTAATACCAATGATATATTGATTTTTATTATCATGCAAGTTATAATTTCATTCTACTTGCATATTTTGTTTATTTACTAGTAAAATATGTAATATCTAAGTAATGAAAATGGGGCTTCAGAAAAGTAGTTCCCCTCTTCTTATTTTAAAATGTACATGCCAAAGGAGACTTATGAAACAATACTGCAACGTACTGGGTTGTAGCATTTCTGTATACTAAAAAATATGAAAATAATATTAACTACATTTAACATTTTACATTGTCGTTTATTATTTAATTTTCAAGTTTAAGAGAATAATTTTCAATTTCAAGAGAAAGTTTTAATGAAATTCGCTCCGTTTAATATATAAACGCATTTTTGATTGAGGTTATTGCTTGAATAATACGTTATTTTATGGCTGCTTTGGTTGATATTCTTCTAAATTTTCATGATATTGAAAAATAAAAGATAATAAATTCTTCCAAGAAAATCAAGCCCCGGCTTTATACTTTTTTATCATTCGATTGCGACTATTGTCAATTTCTTTTGCATTTGATTTCATTACACTTGCATACATTCAGTTATCTGTTATCTGTTTACGTTGTATTTTATCTCCCCCTTCTCGTTTTTCTCATTCTCTGCGTTATACATAATTAACTATGAGTACTCTTTGCTGTTGCTTTCGACATCACGTATTCAGTGAAATATCCGTCCGTGACGCCGAACTCCAAACAGGATCCTTTATTTCCGGTTAGCTTTACTTCGGGCCCAGTAAATTGCACCATCACAAACGGCAATTCATGAAAATAATTCTACTTTGACTTCAAAGCTACGGGTTCGAGCTGAAGGGACCACCGGGCAAAACAATGAATTGTTGGAAAAAAATAAATAAAATACAAATATTCTGCAAATGTATATGCCTATATTAGTAATTAAAAAAAGAAAGTAAATTTAATAAAATGAAAAGAGACTGACGGGCAGGATGCCCAAGCATCTTTTCTGGGGCCTGTTAGATAAGTTAGTTCTGTTGGGAGTACCTGCGCCCCCATGTAGGAGTGGGGGAGGGCGAGGCAAGAGTGACCCTTTGGAGGTGAAGGGCGGAGGAGGCGCTGACACGCGCTGGGCCAGGGGCAGCATTTTTATTACCATAAGCTTCAATGAAGATCTACAATGAAGTGAAAATAAATGTTATACGCAACTAGATGCAGAATGTGCAAGTACAGTAACTGTCAAAAACATGGCGTCGGAGGATCAGTTCAGTGGATGGAATAGAAGGGATGTCTTGGATCAAATCATTATCAGTCAGAATGTAGGTGAAGACAACGCTTTAAAATACTTGTTATTGAAACATTTAAGGAGAGCGTTGATTTAACGAATATATTTTAGTGAAGATAAAACATTTCCAAAGTCATGTGCAACTTAATAGTAAGTCGATCATTACTATTAAAACTCAGAAATATACAAGACGATTCTTGTCTCTCATGTCCAAAGTAAGAAGTGTTATTTAATAAATGTATGTAATTTTATAGATAGTACAACCCACTTTCAATATCTTGATTTTTGCAGAGAAAAGAAAAGGGTGTTAGTAAATATTTCACCCACACGGAGCGTGATGGTGAAAACAGGGCGTAGAAAACTCAGTGCATGAAGTTATTCGAGAAATGAAAGTTGCAGTTGCAACTTGGAAACATGCAGTTTCTGTACTTATGATATTAATTGTGGAAGTATGAGGAGTGGAATTCTACTGAACGTGTTCAGTGCCTTCACGCTTGGAGCGGAGCCTGGAGGCTGTCGCTTCCCCGAGCGTGGTGTTGGGTTGGGGGGGAGCGCTGCCCGTTTTAGCTCCTGCGGCGGGGGGTGTGACGGGGCGGGCAGCGGGCGTCCACGGCATGGCCGGTGCGGCGAGACGGCGGCCGGCAGGCGTATAAATAGGGCCTTCATACACGGCCCTTCGCCCCTGCCGCTCCTCGCCACCAAGCGACGTTGCCACATCGCGCACCACACGCAACGCTCCCTCCGTGGACGCCTGCCTTTTCTGCATTCTGTGCAGAAGCGAGAACACGGAGGTTCGCGAACTGTTCGTTGACAGTCACGCGTAAATTAGGCAGCCCAAATGCAATCCCGTAACATACGAATAGTGTTAATTCAATTGAATGATGCTTTATTTTACTCGGCGAGGCTCAGGCCATCAGATCTGCTCTGGGGCGCGACCACACGAATTCCGCTATGCTCATTTCGCCATTACCACCGAAAGAAGTTGTCACTCGGGCGACAAAATGGTCGATTTAAATTTAGCTCAGAGGCTGCTTTCAGACTTGAAAATATTTTTCATGCAGTAAATCTATAACATGGTTTAGGCAGCATTACTTCCCCTCGAATAGAAAGGATTATTTAGCCTTCAAAAATGCATGATTTGGATGGCATTTCGACCGCTTAACGGTCTATTTCTTGGCATCGATCGTGCATAATGATGGCATTTCGTGGCATCTGTGCCGCCAAGGGCATTCAATTCTTGTATTCGAGGTTCCGGACCCCGGTTATGTTCTACTCGCCATGATCTTCAAAATGAGATCTTTGGGGAAAGCCAAAACGCAGCGTCGCCCGGGGAATCGAGAGCTAACCAAACACTATTTCATACGTTTGTATCTCTAATCGTTAGAAAATGAATATAGTTCAGTGTCTCGTAAAAAAATATTACATTCCTTTCAAGGATTTCATCTTGAGAAATTACATTTTTTAAAGAAATAAATTTGGTTTGAATGCTTTTAACGATTAGTGGCTTTGTAGTGCTCAGTGCTGTTTCTGCTGATGCAATAGCTGATTGCGATGAGGGAGTACGTTGTGAGAGGAAGTTAAGGTCTGGCGCTTTTAAGAGTAGAGAAAATTCACGCACCTTCGATAAATGCTGAAAATTGAACTAAAAATTGCCCACGACAATAGCACCTTAAGCCACCTACCCTCATGCTATCCTTTCTGCCTCCATTCTCACTAATCTGAAAGTTAAATCGCTGAAGTTCCGTAATTACAACCAAACGCCTCTGCATCATCACAGAGGGACAAAATTCAACTCTGCAAAAGGTGTTACTCGCTGTGCGTGCAACGGCGCATCACTCCATTTGGATCTCCTCGCCGGGCCCTAGATCCCGCACAAGGTGTGAAATAGAGCCGTGCGCTGGACGACATTTTTCAGCCATTTCGGTTTTTGAAAACTGATATTTTTTTGGAAGGTGAAGTAAAGAAAGACGTGAAGAATCACAGTGCATCTCCCCGGGTTGTGTGGAGGAGTTGCTCTAAGAAGGGACCTTTAACAGGTTGGGAAATTAATGAACGTCATGCATTGCAAGAGATACTGATGAAGCCATTTACAAATGAGCTACCTGTAAAAGAACGTTCTGACAAAATGATTGCACGGACGTAACCTGCAGCTATATTTTCAGCAGTGGCCAAGTAGTAGTGTACAAAGCGGTCAAAGCTTCTTAGAGCAGTGTCTCTAAACCGCGTTATCTCTCGAGTACGCCCGCTTATTCCGCCGTATCCTCTGGGATGAGTTCCAAACTGGGGTGCCCATGTCGCGGGCGAGACGTACAGGACGTAGTGGCGGGAGCGGAGAGGGGGAGGGGCAGGGCAGGAAACAACCGTCGAGTCTGCGAATGCACAGGGTGGGCGCGCGGGCGAGGCGGGCGGGGGCAGCAAAAATACGCGCAGGTCCGAGCGTCGCCGTTTCTCAGAATGTGATCTTCATTTAAAGGCGGCGTTTTGTTCTCTTTGGCGCCTCTATTTCGGGGCTTCTTTTGCCCGCCGCCTCGCCCACTGGGGCCCGCGCCAAGTGCGGCGCGACGCGGATCTCGCGTGCTGGACCTTACGTCATGCCGCCGCTGCCGCCAAACAGGAATTATCGTGTGAAACGCTAATGCGTTGTTTTTTTTATAGACCGAGGTCCGAGGGTCAGGCCCGATAGTGTTGCTTTGCGTGTTGTTGATACGCGTGTAGAATTTCGTTTCTAGAAGAGTTGAATCGCGGAGATATTTGTAATTTATTGACGTATGTTTAGTCTATTTGATTTTAGAAGGCTGGAATTAGAAAAATGACCTCAGTCGTCACTGAAAAAAACACGTGTTTTCTTGCGGTAAATTTAACCGTTTAATAGAACGAATTGGAAAACATTGTAAATAATGCAATACTTTTCTCGTGTTCCCTATCTGATTTAAAGGTATGATGTTGAATTCGTGTTGCGTGGTAACTGTATTTAGAAAGATCTTTGTTGCTCACGGAAACGTTTTGTTTAGTTTTCTCTTACTTTTATCTGCGCTCTGCATGACATTTTCAAGGGATATTGAAATGCAAACTATTTCACGCTGTTCTAATTGCTTTCATTTGCACTAGTTGATGTCATTGGGTATGATTTACGTATTAATGCTTTTACAACAATGCTTGAATACCATAACTCATTTTTCGTTGAAGAACAAATATATCATGTCTCTACAAACATGATTTCTGTTTTGCTTTTTACTGAAAAGGAAATAACCATTCAAGTTCTTCTTAATACTTATCTTTATTACCTCGAGGAGCGGGAAGTCCGGGTAGGTATCCAGTTTCGCGAAACAATGATGGGTATAAGGAAGAAACAGATATATCCAGTAAAAGTGGGACGTTACGTAAGTAAGAATTGTTTGAGGATAAATAATTTTTCAGATAAATGTTAGGTTAAAAATTGTCATATAAGAACAGTATTAAATTGTCATATATATATATATATATATATATATATATATATATATATATATATATATATATATAGGAACAATATTTAAATTCTGTACAATTCCTCTGATCAGCCTTGGAATTTTTTTTGGTTCAATTTCGATTCCTTACTCTCGCACATGACCATAAACACGATTGAAATCCCGCTTTTCGTGAACAATAATTAAACGATATGTAATGAATTAAATGGCCATACAGTGTACGTGAAGCTTCGGGTTTGTCAGCCTCGATGCAATGAAAAGACAAACTCTTCCCGATACCTTACGCGGGATTGGAATCCTCCGCCCCAGCGCAGAGAGGTCATTGAAAGTCGGCAGTCGCCATTCAGAAAGAAATCCCGGCCCACGGCACCAGAGAGATGGCTCGTTGGGCTGCTAAGCTCGTCGTGTAGAATCCGTTGGCGTCGCCGTGCGTTCTCATTCTCAGCACTGCTGCGAGTACATTCCTGCGCCCTCTCCACCATCTCCCGTTGCGTCGCGTTCCGTTCCATCCCTCCCCATTGCGACCAAAGGTGTTGTTTCACTACGTTCAGATTTAGAGTAGCGATCTACAGAGTAAATAGTAAATGCCAGAATGTTTCAGAGGCCAGAAAAAAATCTTTATTTTAAAATAGGGAGGTTGCTGTGTCTAGACGGAAATAAAATCGTCAATAAAAATCGATTATAGCGAAATTCGGAAGCATTAAATCAAAATAATTTCGAAATTTGTATAAATTCGTACGAAAGCCGCCGGGAACTATTTCGAAACCGAAACATTGGTTATCCAAAAACGAAATACTATATTAACCGGAACCGGAACAATGTTTGAAACGACCCTGCTTCATCCCCTTCCTTTCCCCCCAGTTCCCCCTCCCCATCCACCTGATCTCTGCGGAGGGGCGTCGCGTGGCGCCTTGGGCGGGAGGGAAGGACGGCTGCTCAGCGCCGCAGCGGCGTAACGGGGCCCGCCTCGCGCGCAGCAGGAAGTGCGCAGGCGCAGCGGGCGCTGCGAGATGGCGCTCGACGGCGCAGCGGCGAGGAAGAGCGGGAACGGGAGGGCTCCCGGGCCCCCTGCGCGCTCCAAATGGACCGTTAGAGGAAATGGGCGTGCGCTGCACCTGTGCGCCTCAGCGAGCACGCTATCGGCAATGATACTCCTGTTCTTTAGAGTTGGCGGCCACTCTTAAATGGCTAGGACTGAAAGAAAGGGTGTCAAAACAGCAAGGAACGTGATACCCGTGGGGGTCCTTATCATCAAATTATAAGGGGAGTTAATTCAATAGATAAGGTACTAATGGGTAGATGGGTAGTCCCCTGCTATAAGTTCTGTATAAAAAAATTAAAAAGTGCATGTTTTTCTCTGCAGTGACTCCAATGATATTACAATGAATTGATGTTCTAAAGGGAGTTTAAATAATGATTTCATCAGTAGAATCCCACACACACACATCTCAACCCTCAGGGCGTTTTGGGTCATTGCACGAACGTCGACGTCAGAGCTGGGAATTGAAAATGAGATGCGAGCTGACGAGGTCTTAGCTAGTGACACGCACTGACACCTGCTGTCAACATGCCGGATGAAAAACACTCCCTGCTGTTGTTTTCTTGTCACCTCCCGGGGTCCTCGGCGTCAGCTTATTTGATGAGACTACGCGTTCGCCGCTCCAGTCACTTGTTTTCTTTTCGGTTGGCAACTCTGTATGTTGAAAACGGAAGAGGATACACATTTTTTGCCCGATCTTTCTGATGTCTGAGATTGTAGTTGGCGTATATAAATGCTAAGAAGAATTATTTCAATTTATTTTTCGTCAAATATACCATTTTTAGATTTTTTAAATTTGTTGTGTCCTGCATCACTTAGAAGAAGCGGTAGGATAAGGAGGAGTACTGACTGGAGATTCCGAACTTTTCCTCGTTTCCTGGGAAAACAACAACCAGAGCCTGGTCGCCAATTACATCTTCCAACCAAGGAGTTTTTTCCGCAGATTTCCTTGTCAGTCGAAATCCGATTGGAATTTGTAATCGTACAAGGCGAGAGAAGGATGTTCGAGTGAAATATGGCATTCAATGTTGAAATGTGATGCATGTTCATAGGGAAGTTCTTTAGTGTGCTTTAAATTTAGTTTCAGTAAACATCTGCTCTTGGCCAGGTCGACAGAGATCCAGCTTCAAGGAACACTTGTCCATCTTGTCAGTCATACTTTTGACTTAGGCATACGCGTGCACATGATGCGATAAGATGCAATAATGCAGCATGTCAAATCGAAGAACACCATCATCGACTCACAAGGGGGGGGGAGCCTGAGAATGGGCTTAATGGAGAGAATTATCACGCAACCACCCGCAACTTCTTTTGCTGGAAAGTCACTCTTATGCCGACATTTGTTCTCTTCCCTTAAGTTGTTCACTAATCCTCAGTGTTCAACAACTAACACTAATTTGTGGAGAGTTGGTCATTCGATTTTTGAGTTTTATTTTAGATTTGGAGTATCGAGGTCTCACAAAACAACAACAATAATAATAATAATAGTAATAATAATACAATAATAGTAATAGTAGTAATAATAATAATAATAATAATAATAATAATAATAATAATAATAATGAACGTCAGTTTGAAGGTGAAGAGAAAGAAATGTTTATAATTGTAAACTGAGAATAAATTAAATTCATGGTATGAATTGTCGAGTTTCCACTGCACCACACAAAAACATCAATCACCTGTTGGTGCAATTTAACCATATGCCTTGGCCGACGACAGTCTCCCTGACTTGACGGTACAAGGCAGCGCGTGATCGCTGGCGATCCATATTCAGGCGGCGGGCCTCCGAGGCCGGCGGAAGCGGCGGCCGAGGGCCCCAGCGAGCGCGCGCGCTCTCTCGCAAGGGAGCCCCCGCCGCCGCCGCCAGGGCGTTGCCCTCGGGAGGTTTTACGAGCGTACGACTCGTTCTGCGCTCTTCGCTCGCTCGCGCAGGATTCCGCCGCCGGCTCGAGAGGTCCTTGAACCACAACAATGCTGCGGAGGATTCCACCGCCCCCCTCGCCCACCTCCTGCGCTGCAGACACTGCCACCGACGCACAATTACTACGGACCTTGAGAGGTTTTTTACCATTCGCTTTTTTTAACAAACTAATGTCAGATTGAATTTAAAGTGCTATAACCATTAAAAAAAACTCCAAATCGTTAGCAAATGAGGCCTTAATTTTTAACCATTTAGTTACGAATTAGTCACTCCACAAACTGTATTATTTTAACATTTACTTTGTTGTGAATATATAGTGGCCAAACTATTGATTTGAAGCTGGCTTGACCGGGAGATATGGCTCAGGACATCAACTGATGTCACTGAAGTCCCTCTGTCCGGGAAATCCTAGGTTCGAGTCCCAACGGTGGCAGGATTTTCGGCCTGTTAGCAAGGTCGAATTTAGCCGCTTCCTGGAGGAGGATTCTAGCGGTTGGCTGCTCTGAATGGTAGTTTTTGGCGGTTTCCCCTATCAACACCCGGTGAATGCCGGTGAAGTACCCTAACAAGCGGGCCACGGACCGTGTGCCATCTCACTTTCCTCTTCCTTGTCATATCCTCACCCCTTACACAAACAAATTTATGCAAACATGTACTACACTACC
>BOPP01000119.1:1008755-1034300 GCA_017312745.1 Gryllus bimaculatus
GGGAGAGAGATAGGTTTTCGAGTCCCAACGTGGGCAGGATTTTTCCCGGCCTGTTAAGCAAAAGGTCCCCGAATTTTAGTCGCCCCCTTCCCTGGGAAAAAAAAAGGAGGGGGAAAAAAATTCTAGCGGGGTTTGGGCTTTTGCTCTGAATGGGTAAAAAAAAAAAGTTTTTTTGGCGGGTTTTTTCCCCCCCCTATCAAACACCCGTGGAAAATGCCCCGGTGAAAGTACCCTAACAAGCGGGCCCAACGGACCCGTGGGGTGGCCATCTCACTTTCCCTCTTTCTTTGTCCCCATAATCCCCTCACCCCTTATACACAAACAAAAATTTTATGGGGAAACCATGTACTACCAAACTACCACCAACATGCGGCAGACCAGTCCGGAGCTAAGGAGGTTGTCCCGAATTGGGGGCGGGGCCTCCCCCCCCGGTGGGTGGGAAATACCCTCGTTAAATGGAAACCCTCCGTAGCCGCAACGGTAAAGCCGGATCATCTCGCCACACAGCGGGGGGAAAATCACAGCCATCTCCCGAGCCAAAAACGCGCTGTACTTACGGAACTAGTGAACTCTGGTAGTTGACGTGCCCGGTATCGCAAAAAAAACAACAACAAAGAAGCTTATTTTATCTGATTTTCGCTTGCAAATTTCTGCCAGATATCTGTTATCCCATTAATACGTCTAAACATTTTCACTATTGCTACTTGGTTATTAACTTAGTATTTCATAAAGAGACTTGTCATGCGAATTGCGGAAAAAATTGTATTTCGTTGGAGTCATTCAGATGATTCATTTCATTTAAATATATGACAATAGTTGACAATATAAGTATAGCTATAAATTAGTGAAAATCAAGAGAAACTAAAGATTGTCAGAGCTAAAACAAATGCATGTTGGTCTAGTAGAGGGAATGCGGACGAGCATGACGGCCTTTTCCCCTTTTGAGCAAACACTGTTCCGCTTCGACTAAAATGGAAGTTCATGTTCGTAGGCCTACGGCACCTGCTGCAGCGTCTTAGTCCTCGGAAAGTTTTTAATTTTTTGAGACCTATTTTCAGTGATGTGAGTGTGTTATACGTAATAAGAACGTGTAACTCAAGCAGTTACGTAACGAAAGTTATATATCAGGGCAACCAGTGTGCATTTGTGTTTGTAATTTCTTAATAGTTAGCCTTCCAGAGCGGGGTGCGCTTATCTCGCCGACTGCGACGCGTCGTTCGTAATCGGGAGCGCATCGTAATCGGCCGCAGGAGAGCCTGACCGCGGGCCGGGCTTCTGGGAAAGGGAAGAGGAAGGGGCGATTCGTGTCGCTTGTCAATGACGCCACTCTTCCGCGCCGGGGGGAGGGGGCGGAGCAACGTCACGATTCGCTCCGCGCGGAGGAGGAGATTCACCGGAACGTGACGTCACGTTTTTTCCTTCTTGGAAGCGGCGTTTGCGTGAGCACCGTTGTTTTTTTCTCAGGGTTTAATGGAGGATACATGGAATTTCGGTGACAGGGCATTGATTGGGCATTATAATTTCATCCGATTAGAAAAATGACCTTTTGAAGTGTTTCTGAAACGGACAGGTGGGGATGTGGAAAAGATGTCTTGTCTATTCAGGTATTGTTGTTCGACGTTGCTGAGCTTGAAATCGAGATTTGTGTTTGATAGTGAGCATGTCTTCATGACTTACACTTTCTGTCGCGGAATGACAGAGTATCTGATAGAAATAACTAATTGTTAATAAATTAATAAATTGACTAGGTTTATCTTGGCATGCCTTTCAATAATAATAATAAAATTAATAATAATAATAATAATAATAATAATAATAATAATAATAATAATAATAATAATAATAATGTAAAGCGCATAATGTGTATTCTCGTATTATATTGTCTAATTAGATTTGAATGAAATGTATCTAGTGGAGTTTTTGAATGCAAGTTGTCCAATGAGTTAAAAGTTGAAGGAATTGGGCGCCACACTCTCCGCGCAGGGGCTTCGTCCACCCATTTCCCGAAGCGGCAGTGGAGGCCCACGAACCACAACACAGCGCCAGCGGGGAACGGGGGAGTGGAAAGAGCAGGGCTCTGGCCGCGACGAGGAAGCGCCCGTTGCTCTCCCTCCGCCCCTCTCCTCATCCCCTCTCCTCTTGCCCTCCGACGCCGCTAGCGCTTGCGTCGATGCGAGGTGACGTCACCGCTCCCCTCCACCCGCCTGCGGCGCGGCACTGCGCGCGGCGATCGTTACTCGGCGGGCCAATGAGGGCGCTAGGCGCGTCAGCCAATGACGTGGCTGCGCGGGCCGCGCATGCGCGAGCGGGCGCGACGCCACGGGCGAGCCGTGCGCTAAGCTGATTCTCGTTCGGGTCGCCCTCGCGGTCGGTCGCGTTCTTTGGGCGCTCCGTTCGCCTCCGCCGGCCTCCGCAGATGTGTCCGCTCGCTCTCAGTTCTGTGCTCGAGGAAGAGAACGTTTCGGTGGCTGAGCCGCCTGCTCTCCCTCTCGGCAGTTCAAGAGTGCTTCGCGTCGCCCCCCAGTGCAACCCTGCCGAATGCTGCATGGCAAGTATGGGCGACAGGCTTCGCCCCTCCTGCTGCACGCTCGCGCCTTACAGTTCTTCTGTCGAAGACTCAGCGATTCCGCCCCTGCGACCGTGGTGAATGGGGTGTTTCTGGTGATTTTATTCTGGGTATGAATTTTGAATTCCAATGGAGAGAATGTCCCATCAGTAATTTTGTCTAGTGAACTGGCTTGGAAAGGTTAATAATGAAACAGTGAAGCACTTGCGAGCATCACTTTCGGCCTCCGAAGAGAATTGGCGTAGAGAATTGGCGTGCGCTGTAGCCAGCACTTCCGCCTTGCGGGGACATTGGCCACGCCATCGCTGCGTCACGGCTGTGGCCTATCGACCGCGGAAGGAGGTCGCGCGAGTAGGCCGCTTCCGCGCAGGAGGGAGGCGGGCGGGCGGGAGGAAAGGCGCGGCCGCCATGTTGGGGGGCCGTCCGACCGTGCGTCCAGAGCTTTCGACGGCGGAGCGTCAGCGCGGGCTGGTTGGTCGGCAGATCGATGCCGCGGAACGCGGCGCTGTGCGGGGGAGCGGAGCTGGCCGAGGCACGCTTCCGCGTTCTCGCCGCGCCCTGCCAGTCTGCGCGGGAGAGAGCGCGGAGCATGGCTGGCGCGGGGCCCGCCCCGCCCTGGCCGCTGCGCGCGCAGCCAGCCTCTTCCGGCGTCAGGTTTTCTGCGCTGCAATCGGCGCGACGAGCGGACGGAAGGCTCTGCGTTCCTATTTAGACATTCCCGACAGCTTCCAGATGCTTCTGGAGGTAAAGATGTTGGTATGGAACTGGGTGTCTAAAGCTGACGTGGCATTGTGGCACGAAAAGTGTTGTGCGTCCGTGTTCCCTGCGTGGGAACCAACGAAGTGCACTTATTTTAGATATTTGGCCTTTTCACCCTTTTTGTATTATGTCGAATAACTTAGCCAGAAAAATTAAATTTTGAGTCGGTCTTACATGTTAAGAGTTCTCTATTAGACAAATGGTGTTAACGTACTAAAATTTAATGTTCTGAGAAATATTTTTTTTCGCGGAAAGGTTAGAAACAATTCAGGTCCGTACATTTCTAGAATATTGTGGAAGAATCTGATTGTAGAGGGGTACTTGCGAGGCTGAGTATTCGGGAGAGGGCGTCGCGGGAGGGGGCGTGGGAGAGGGGGGAGTCGGGCGCGCGCCGCGGGGCAGCGCTGGCGTCAGGCGCGCCACTGTGGCGATGACCTCAGCGTCGACTCGCCGCCACTCCGGGCGGCGCGGGCGTTCTCGTGAGGCGATGAACTGGGTTCTGCCGCAAAGCCTCACGTGGCAGACGCGCGGGTCACGTGTCCACGGTGCCTCGCGCCGATGGAGCGGTCGCCGCCGCCGCCGCTGCTTCAGGAAGATGGAAGACGTGGAAGAAGTTGCCACTTCTGCTGCAGCAACACCTGTGCTTCGGCGCTTGCGTGGGAGGGAGAAACGGACTTTGGCTGCTGTTTCACTAGTCAGTCTTTTTCTCTCTCCTATCCATGCGCCGAGCTGTCTTCAGCTCCTGTGTCTGCTCGTCGCAGGAGACGGGTGGGGAGGCGAAGTGGCTTGTGGCAGTGAAGGCGGGGGTCCCGGGGCCGTGATGCGGACGGGTCCCGGGATCTCTGGTATCACTGTGTTGGCGAGCCACGCGCCGATGCTCGGCGGACCGTCGCTAGACGGCGCCTGCGTCGGCGCGGGGAGCCCTCGGGCTATCTACATCTCATTACACCATTGTATGATACTGGTGTTCAAAGTGTCAGCATCACAAAATGTAGTACAAAACCTTTAAATTTCGAATTATCTCTGTTGATTTGAAACTACTCGAAACTACTCGAAATTTCGACATGTTCAGAATGTGGGGATTTTCAGCGTATCACACATGTGCGATTTCTTTGCGTGTCGTGTACAGTGTACATGTTTTTAACACTCGTGCGCGATAAAACCAGTCGGTCGAATGGCGTACGCGCTTGGGAACAGCTGCACGCGCATGCGCCATAGCTCTTAGTGGGGGCTCTCGGCCCAGCGTAGCCCGCGCATGCGCAAAGCGCCCTTCTCGGGACGCTTCAAAGCTCCAAACGCAGTGCGCTTGCGCAGCTCGATGCCACCGCCATTTTGAATAGTACACGTGACTGCAAATGGCGGCGCCCCCAGGTTTGCGGCAGTAGTTTATACAAGTAAATCCCTTCCTGGAAGAGGTGTAATGGATGCCTCTAATTGTAAGTGTAGAATTCTTCTGAAATAAGTGTTTATCACATTAGATAATTGACATTTAATTCGCTCTAACTTTTTGGCGATAGATAATTCCTATGAGTACTTGGATTCATAAGGAACAAATTTCTTGGGAACCTAAGTTGACCAAAAAATATTCCTTATTAAACAGTTTATAAACCTAATCAAATTCCGTCGTTTTATCGGAATGTGCGATCGAGAGAACTGGAGGTGGATATGCTAGATTCACAGAATAGTACACAAAATATTCGTGCGAGCTGCATGAGGATTATTATAAAACGTAATAAAGACTCGTGGAGCAAGATATTTGACATTTCAGGATGTACTCATCTTTCGAAATGCGCTATTCAATTTAGTTTATCATTTGTAATAGTATACCATACGTTGATCTTTTTTTAGATTTTAGATTGTGTACAAAGAATTTCATAGGTCTTAAAATTGTAAAATACATACCACCTCACATTAAACTGCCGTGATTGTCTAAAACAGATCAATCTCGAAATATGCCTATATATTAATATATTACGTGCATTATTTATTTTCGAAATACTTTCAATTTAGGTGCAGCGTATCTGTTGTAATGAAGTTTCTTTTGAAATCTTGTTAGAGAAGGGCTTCTTCTCAATACAAAATCGCGTGCAAGAAATAAACTATTATACATTTTATTAAACTATTGAAGTTTTCCCCTTCATTACTCTTAGAAGTGCTCAAGATTTAATAATTTCTGAAGAATTTGCCATGCTACGTTCAATGTTTTTAGTTACAGGCTTCCAAAACAATGCGTTCATTAAGGCAGAGATTTTGCTTGCAGGAAATAACTTACCCGTACCGGAGAGGCCCTTGGAACTAATTTGGTAATTAAACTGTTTGTATACGTAGAAAAGTTTGAGATTCCTCCCAAGAATGGAAACTCTAATTTACTTCGCAGCCTCGAGACCGTAAAAATGCTGAGCAGTATTCCAGTACTTGCATTTGAGATCCGTGCACTATGTAAAGGAAATTAGACGTTATTTCACACCTTGAAGCAGTGAACATTAAATGCTAATATTGTGCTCGTAAATAGTGTAAAGAATGTTAAGGGACAATTATAATACTTCTTAGATTGTAATAGGTGTATGAAAACTATGGAATAAGAAATTATTTATTCAGTGTGAGCGCCCAAGACCGCAATTAGTATACTACTGTATACAGTAAGAAATAAACTACTTATATAATTCTGTCAATGAGTAAACAAAATGAAGTTCATTGTCTTTGAATGTTCAGTAGGATTTGTTTTGATAGTTTCGGGGATCCAAAATATAAAATGATTCAAATTATGTGATTAGTGTTCGCAAAGAATTCAGAAATTGCCGGTAATTTCGCAATTATGGGTTCGTGGTCACGGATTATAACAAGCCATGCATGAGCCAAGGACGCTGGGAGAACAATTTTCTGCGTGAAGTGCATGGTCAAGGTTGAATTTGAACTTTGGATTAAGGTTTCGAACCTCGCAGTTTTGCCAGGTTCTCAAAAATAATGCTTAGGTGGGTGGGTTCTGCAGTATGAAAGCAACCAAATTAGGAAATTTTTACTTTTTTGAGATTTTTTGGTAAAAAAATGGTTGGGTTTCATTTATTGGGATACTTATGGGCTGCTGAACAATTTTCCCAATGTATTAAGGACATATTCTAATGAGTAACTTTATTTCATAACTTTATTAAGAAGTACAGAAATTTTCTTTACATGTTGTGTATTTATCATTAACTACACTTCCCAAGCTTATTCACTGCGAGGACCAAACATTAAGATTAGGTAATGAAGAATATTAGACATTTAGCACCAGATTACCTTCACTTGTGAATGTTTGACTTTGAATTGTTAATGGAGTATTTATTGGAGAAATTAAGTACCGTCGGAGAAGCAATGATTCTCCTTTAGCTGGTGGACCAGTTTTTTATTGCATTAGAAAAGTATGATCTTGCGAATTAAATCTATTAGTGAATTGGTTTATAGTGTATTATAGCATTATATATCTTAACTTATTGGTTAATGAATGGTCTTAGATCCCCAAATGCAACAAATACAGAAATTATTTTTGTGATGTTGGAGATTATCATTCTTCAATCTTGAGTGAACCCACAGACTCAACTTTTCGAGAATTACAAATATTCGTTCAGTCCTTCCGTTAGTATTTTCATAATTTTAAGAATAAGAAATTACTCACTACAGTTTTCTATGAGTTTTATACCTTTGCGAATGTGTGTTCAAGTTCTAAATGTATGGAAAATCGCCTATACGTTGAAATTCAAGAATATATTATTGATAATTGGAAATCATTCTCCCAGATTGTACACTTATATTTTTTGATAGTTTTAAAATTTTGAGATTCTTTTTATCCTATTTTCGAAGTAGATTGAAGGAATCTGGTGTTGTTTAAAATAACTCAAATATTTGTGAGCCGTACAGCCGCAGACTGCGGTCATTCTCTTTGTAGCCAGGTAAGCTGATTTCCCATTGGCGACCGCAATGTTTCCTTCCGTTTTCATTAAAAGTTTGATTTATAAATGAAAAGTAAAACTTTTAATAGGTAATTTTTTTGTGTAGACAAAACTAAAAAAATTAATCTGATTAAGTTTTTGACAGTTTATGGTTATTAATTTTGACTATTGCGAATAGCAATTGTACTTTTACAGATGGGGAAAAATAAAAGAAAATGAATTCATGTCTTAGATTCGTCACGCATTCGACATTTGATTGCAGTGAAAAGGGTGTCAATTTCTGTGCTGGGTTTCGGCCTCTTCTGTCCCAGTGTGGTGCCCCAGCAGCTTGGCAGTGTGCGGCCGTTGCGCATCGCGAATGTGGCGGCGTGCGCGCGCGCGCCGCGCAGGTTGGCAGGCGTGGCGGTTGGCGCGGTTTCCCGCGAGCGGGGGGCGCGGCGGGGCGGGATCGTCGGTGGCGTTACGTAACCCTCGGCGGGCGACGGTTTCCGGCCTGGGGCGAGCGGTCGCCGGGCGGTGGCTCTGTAACTGCCGGCCGCGCTCAAGGGCGCCTTCGGCCAATCCGCAGTGCCCGCGCGCGCTCCATTGTCCGCCCCCCCTCCCCCCTCGTGACGAAGCTGATGCGTCTCCTCCCGCGTCAGCGCTTTGAGCGTGAGGGGCTCGGGGTAGTACGTGAAATGCTGCTCGCCTGCTACCAGTGGTGGATCCATGGAGGAACATAGTCCCAAAAAGGTCTAGTTTTCAGTTTGTTCCCTTTCTTTATTTGCCGGAATTGATTTAAATAATTTCAGAATTGTTATTATTTAAAAAATCTTGTGTAGTGTGATATATATACACTACAAATATATATATATATATATATATATATATATATATATATATATATATATAACAAATGTTTATTATTTAACAATCTATTTACGCCCGCTCCCCCTCCCCTGCCTGCAGTGATCGGCTGGATCCGACCTTGTCACCTACTCAGGAAAGTGAGATTGGAGGTGTACATTTAAATTATTTGGGTAGATGGGCTCAGGGGCGGAATTATGGGAAAAATTTAAAATTTAAGTTCATTGAATTATGACAATACTTTGTAAAAGAAAATTGAATCATTAATATCTGCCGTCCTGGAAGGCTGAGGTGGCCAAGAGCGTATACCTACTCAGCGCTTCGGTCCGAAGGATCGTGGGTTCGAGTCCCACCTGGGGCATGGTTTTGTCCCGAACCTCTCGTGTAGTTTGTCTTGGGAAGGACCTAGCGTTCTGCTGACCCTGATGAGAGGAGCCCGAAAGTATTGGAGTCTAGTGTGTGGTCGAATTGGGACGTAGAGAGTAACCAGATGTCGGCTAGAAAAAGGTCATAAAAGGAGAAAAAAATCCTTTGTAGAGGCGCACTCAAAACGGGAGAGGACCCATGGGACTTAACGCAACTCGCCACCTCCCTCATCCAGAAGTCGATGAAGCATAATGACAAATTTTGTATATAAAAACGTTCAATATTAAAATAGAATACTATGAAGAAATAAAAAAAAAAAGCATTATTGAGACATTCTTAAAGACATCAAATCGACTTGACCCTACTTCCACAATCCCCTCTTCCTTCATTGAAAATATCTGGTTGCGCCCTGAATGTGATACATATTTGCTACGGAAAGTTTACTTGCCCACTATTACGGCTTAAATTCGTAGTATCTAAGAAGGTTTTAACCTTTTCTATTTTGTTAGTGAAGTTATAGAAGTGTTGAAGGTCCGATAACAGGCACTGACTAAATCAATTTTATTGGAATTTTCAGAAGTAGAAATTGTGGGCATATTTGAAGAATAGGAGAAAACTGTGTGTGTGT
The DNA here is from genome assembly GCA_017312745.1 of Gryllus bimaculatus. Lineage (NCBI taxonomy): Eukaryota > Metazoa > Arthropoda > Insecta > Orthoptera > Gryllidae > Gryllus > Gryllus bimaculatus. The sequence continues at coordinate 1,017,847 of BOPP01000119.1, forward strand.
GTGTGTGTGTATCTAAGCTGGTAAGTATTGCCCAAAATGAATTATATAACTGGAAATAATAACTTACGCTCATATTGACACGTACTAGTTTAATTTTGGAAAATGTAGTTGGATCGACCCCTTTGGTAAATAATTTTTCAAAAATTATAATTCTTTGATTTTATGACAAAAAAATACGCATTTGTTAAAAAACGGATAAAATAAATCTGATTTCAAAGCAATACCTTACTGGTTTCACTCCAGCCATCTTGCCACCGTGCTTACTTGCTTAATATATATATATATATATATATATATATATATATATATATATATATATATATATATAAATTTTATTTTATTTACTCCGCCTGCAGCCGACGAAGCAGATGATGCTTGCTGCCTCTCCCACGGTAACATTTCTTCCGAGAGAGCAGAGGAAAGGCACTCTCTCCTGCGGGAAAGTGGAGCTGGAGATGCCAATTTCTTAATGGCAAACCAAGGAAATGCTTTCAAACTATATTAATTTTTTAATTTTATATTTCGTTAAAATATTTTAGATAATTAGGTTATATTTTAAAAGTTCGATGAACAACGCAAGTCGAAAGTAGAATGTGAAAAAAAATACTAAATGAATTGTAATCAACAAAAGTTTTGTATCAAACGAAAGTTATGTTAATGTTTATGTTAATTATTGAAGAGTGGCGTCTTATATGCTGCCTTGTGAACAATAAACTGAAAATAAATATTCTGAGAAATTCAGAAAGACTTTGAAGAAGATACGCAAGAATATCAAAGACTATTAGGAATTCAGCTGCAATAAAAAAAATAAAGATGGAGAAAGATTTAATCAAACATATAGGACAAGGATTACTTTGGTTCAGACGCAACAAAAGAATGGCAGAAGGAATAATCCCGGAGGCGGTGCCCAAATGGCAGCCTGAAGGGAAGAGAAAGAGAATAATAAGAGGAAAGTCGGAACAGCGATTGAAAATCTGAGTGGTGCAACAACAGCACGTAGTTGCTCATATTATTTATAACGGCGTCGTAATATTATATTTAACCTGCTAGGTTAAAAATAAATCGCAAAAATTCTTATCCGAGCCTGGATTTGAATTTAAACCTCAAGGCCCGGCGAGCAAGTCTTATCCATACAACCCCCCTTGTCTACGTACGAACAAAACTTAAAAGAAAGTTTAATTTCAGTAATTACAGAAATGTCAGAGTTCAATGAAAATGAGGCGTAGGACATATTAACGGAACTTGCTCTATTCGAACAACAAAATTAGATAAATAATTGGAGCCGTTTTGAAATAACTCTTTTTTACGTAATTTTAAAAAAATGTTATAAGAGTAACTTCATTCAAAATTAATCGAAAAAGATTAGTTCACAAAAAAATGCAGAACGTATTAAAAATTTAATTGAAGAGCTCTAATTTTGAATATACAGATTTTATCAAAAAATCAACATTGTTGCATGGGGGCGTCGAACAAGTTCCAACGTTTCTCGGTTTTGGAAATTTAGGTTGTACGAAAAGAACGTACAAAATTTCGAAAATGTCCTTGAAATTGCATATGAAATAGCAAAGAATTAAGATAAGTTTCAAATTCGAGGGTCCTCGACCTCATCCAGATCGAATGGGGAATGTCCATTTTTGGAATATTCTGTGAAATTAAATACAAGTATTGCCCCACAGGCGGAGAAACGGAAAAAAATACTTCTGTGTCAGGACCCCCAAAACGGAATTTGACACTGCGTACACGAGAAAGTAAGAACACAATTTTGTATCTGGAGTTCACGAAACAAATATTTCTCTCAAAATATCACCATAGTTTTTAGCTGCCTTCCATAGTTTTCTCTTGTTACTTAACAGTAAATGAAGTAAAAGAGATGATTACAAGACGGACACTTGTGTATAAATTCACGAAGAGATGATATTTTAGTTTTCAACATGCAACTTCCCTCATTTTTACTCCAGCGTTGTTAGAGTAGTATGCATTCATGAGAAAGCGGGGGCGGAGGTGGTAGCATTCATGCGATTTCCCCCGCAGTCGCTCTCTTTAGGTCTTGAAATTGTTGTAAGATTCGCCCTTACAAGATGTCTAAACTGAATAGCAGGTCAGTTAGGAAGGAGTAGAATCTTTACTCGTACATTTGACTGCCTAGTTATGGAAGTTTGATGGGGTTGCTGGAGGCGCGAAAGGTAATTCATGCATGATCAAGTAGGCCAGAATAGAAGAATAAATCTTTTCTTTGGGCTGTTTCCGCCGTGTGAAAACTTCACGCTTCTTGGCACGGATGAATGAACATAACCCGTACAGTCTCTTGCTAGGTTAGGGGTGCCCAGAACGGGAGGAGGAGCTGTAGCACCTTGCCCAAAGCCCGACTTTATTGTAGTTACATTTTTGTTTTATTCAAAACATTTACAAATTTATTTACTTTTAATTCGAATTAACAGGTTTAAGTTGAGTTGTCTGGAGAAATTAATTCTCTTTATGAAGGGAAGGGCGACATTTTTGTATAAAAGAAGTGGCCCCCTAAATATATGCTCCAGGCCTAATTTTTTTCTCAGGGAGGAGCTCTTTGCTGTATAGTTACGAGAACGTACTAGATAAGAAATACTTACAAGTTACTAACAGGGATATTGCTCATGAGAATATCTGATACTTGAAAAACTTCTCACATTGATTTATACATTACTCGGTTGGCCTAAAACAGCCAACATGTTTTTCGCAGTCTTATTGGCAAGTTTTTTTGTTCTAAATTTCTTGCATTTGCAATGGTAATATACTTAGTGGACTCCCTCCGTACGAAATTATTTGGTGAGTTTTATTGGCGATTTTTTTTCACAAGTGTGAAATTACCGCTACACATTCAGAGCCAACTGGAATCTTTACAAGCGCGATCTTTACACCGCTCACAACAGCCTACTTGCAAAATTTTTGCAGCGATTGATTCATTGAATTATTATAAAACAATATATTCCAAAAATAAAATACATTTGTTTGGCATAAACCTTTTGTGTAATAAGCCACAAAACATACGATCGGCCTGTTTGCATATTTGCCTTGTTCGGTAATTCCTGTGATACTCTTTGAAATTGTGATAAATAAAAATAAAACTTATCATGAAATGTTGCATTACTTACTTTTGGTTTTACTGAAAATGTTTGTTGCTGGTGAAGATAAAAATTGGATGAATACTCTGAAGAGTTGCCGAGGACTTGAAAATTAAGCGTTGTAAAATGTATTGTATACACAATTTTTTTAAGAATGCAGCTCTTTTCTTCAAGCGAGTTTATTTTTGTAAAATTATTGTTAAAATTATTCTATGAAACGAATGTATGAGTGAATTTAGATTCCTCAAAACTAAGAATGAAGAATTTTTAGAATTACAACAGAATATGTTTGAATGAAAAAATATTTAGTTATGTATGCTTAAGGTAAAAGAGCAAAGAAATGTAAAAGCTATTCTTCAAATTGCAACAATGAAATAGGATATTGTTTTTTCACGACACAACCAAGCAAGTTTTTGACGTCAAATGTTTTTGCTGAAATACTGTATAGTTAAGTATAAAGCATTCGTAACATTCAAAGTTTATTATTAAAAATATATCGTGTACATTATTTAAGGAAAATGCCGAAGATGAAAAATACATAACCTTCCAGAAATACCTGCCCCCCCCTCCATGCGTATACAAAATTGCATCTACGTGAACAAAATGCCCTACAATAATTCATATTTTAGAGGTGTTGAAGATGCGACGGAAAGTATTTCTAGGTAAAGCTTTTTCAATACTCTCAGGTTATTTTTATTCATTTGATCGAAAGCACCTCCAGCAAACATTAATTGCGGTGAAATTTGCACATGACATTGTTTATCAACAGATTGGCGAGAAAAAATTAGTTTTACCCTCTTAAGTGTGTGAATGTTACTAGACTTACGAGGGAGAGAATGTAGTAATTTAAGGAAACCACTCAGGCCGTTTAGGCCTAAAATCTCGGGTTGAATGAACTTTTTCATTAACCAACAGCATTGGGGTGAAAGGAATAAAATACATTAAAAGTTGAAAAAGTACGGTAAATGTATTAAGAAACTGTAAAACATTTGGTTTAATGTATTTTTCTAAAATGTAAAAAAATAAAAGCACCTCTAAAATGTACTTGGAAGAAATATAATTTGTGCACTTTTTTCTTGAGTTCCAGAAAATAAACACGAATAAAAAAGCGCCCACTTGTCTAAAGACAATTCGACTGCTTTTTTTTTATTTCTGTGTTAATTTTAATTTTTGTCGGGGTTTACTTAATTATATTAATTTATTTTGTAAACAAATAACAATTTACTCTCTTGTTTCTGGAGCAAATGGGTTAATGTGTTTCTGAAATGCAAATTTTCGCACATAAAGTATTTTTTTCAATCCAACTTTCCAGAGTTGAGCTATTGGGTAAAATATACTTAAAATTATTTTAAGAGCTTATTTTGAAAGTTCCGTAGTTTCCTCCCTGGATACCCTATATATACTAAGTAGATCCTTGGCTTTTATTACGACGAGAGTTTTGAAACGCATAACAAATGATTTTGATCAAGAAAATTTAGTAACGAACTGAATACAGATATTTATTTCAGTTTGTGACGTTGGCAGAGCTAACTAAAGCAGTCTTGTCTGCGAGCAGATGCATTTAATGACGGATAAAGTTTACTGCATATGCGTAAAAATGATAGTGTTTGAGAAAGAAAATTCATCAAATATATAAAATTAAAACAATCGACTAGATTCTAAGTGTACAATTGTCTATAGTAATAAATATTGTTCGGTACCAAAATTTATTTTGGATTATTGGTTTAGCGCTGATTTGTCGTTGGCGTTTAAAGTGAAATAATTGTAGGCTTTGTCTTGTCTACGTTCCAAACAGCAGAAGATATGAGGATGATACTGATGGCTAAGCCATCGAAAGCTGCTCCATTAATAAATAATATTGTTGCCTAAAAGTATTTCATTTTATTTTGGAGCAGAGGTAGGCAATCAACATCAAGCGAACTAAAAATTAATCTTATATTTTCGAATTGTTCAAAATTTTAAAATACTCTCTGGATTGGCGTGCGTATAGAAAGTCAGATGGCGCCGTTGCACCCTTGAAAACTTTTGAAAAGGGGCCCTGTCACCTTACTAAAAATATAACATTTCCCCCTATGTTCATTTCTTGATTTTCCCCTTCCTTCACCTGACAAATCAGGGGAATTACAATATATTTGAGGAAGATGCTCTGTAAGCCATAGGTAACATGAAATGAAACTTGTTCTCCATAAAATCAATTGTATTTTCGAATTGTATGATGCAAGTTATAATTTAGTTTTCTTTGTGGTGTCTTGCTTATTTTCTAGAAATATTCGGAGTTATGTATATATAATAAAGTTTAATTGAAAAAGCTCAAAAATAGCAGTTGGCGCCCTATTCTTTGAGGCTGCGCTTGTCTAAGGGACTCTGTAACTGCGGACTACGAACTGAATGAAGGACTGCATGTGGTTGAGCACCTTCTATCTTTGAATCCCACTTTAATAAACTATTATTCCTTAAAAGCAGTTGTTTACTACGATGGCGCTATATTCAAAGAATTGCCGTGTATTATTTTTATTAACATTTGTATTAATGTGATTACTACGGTGCAATGTAGTAAAACGTTTTTTGCTTGTTATTTTAACGCCTCCGAAAATATCCTTGAGAATTCTCCTTGATCACAGGACTAAAGAGCCCGTCGTGGACGGAAGATGCCTCTCGAGGCGAGGGGAATTTGCTTTTCCCGTGTTAATGCTTCTTTGCTTTACAGAGATTCCTCCGCTCCAGCGTTTGGCACTTTTTGAAGGAAGGTTTTTAATAATTTTCTTCTGCGCTATCAAGCTTCAAACTGCTTATTTATCCTTCTACGAAAATTATTTGCTGCCCCCTGCATAAGAGGTTCTTGATCATTTGACGAAAATTGAGATATGAATCTGAAATAAAGTGAGCTTGGCTCCCGCTAGTTTTCAATACTTCCAATTTTCAGTCCCGCTAGCTTTCAGTCCTGCCAGTTTTCAATTCCGCCAGCTATCTGCCCCACCAGCTTTCAGCCCTGCAACCTTTCAGCCCTGCCCACTTTTCAGTCCCGCTAGTTTTCAGTCTATCACTGAGCATCTGGTATGATCTGGTGCCAGTAATTCACCCACAGCAGCCTCGTGTATGTGTGTGTGTGTGTGTCTTTTTTTCTTCAGGGAAGGTCCTGCAGGTGATGCGTCGCAACGTAACTCTCCAGTGACCGTGACTCAGCGCACAGGCACGCCCCGCCCCGCCACTCCACTCTACTCTGCACCACACACCACTACGCGCCACGTCATGCGCAGCTCAACGCCACACACCTACGCGCCGCTTCCCCAGCTCTTCCACCGCGCTGACACAAGACTTTGAACGGTTTCTTGCCTTTGGATTGGACGAATAATTGTCCAATATGTCATTTGAATTATACATTTCATACGTTTTGGAGCATTAGTTTTATTTCTTATCTTGCCGGGCATTGCGCTCCGGGTTTGAGACTTCAAGACTATAAAATACTCTACAGACAACAGGTGCTTCCGATTACACTGCTAGAAATGCCTATTTAATCATGGACTATTAACTTATCACATGAACGGACATTTACCATCTTTATATTACAGACATTGTTCATCACACCGCGTGAAATATTAGTAACATTCAGAGGGCTTTGCAAGGCTCCTCCCAGTCACTGCTTTCAACGCAGCGAATTGGAGTTACATCTACACGAGTGGAAACGCCTCCCTCGCGCCCACAAATGAACGTATTTCATAAAACAACTTCCATTGTTCTTAAAATGCAACAAGCACGTAAGTCAACAGAGGTAAAATTAACATGTTATTTTAAAACATTACATGGTAACGTTATTCAAATCATAAGTTTGAATAAGAATGCGTCTCGGATATTTATTTTCATAATTAAAAAAGTTTCAAAAGTGTACTATTTCCATAATATCATCTATTATTTGGATAATACATTAACTGGAACAGAAATAAAATCATTCATTTTTAGGGGACACATTCAATATATTGATGAATTAAGAAAACCTACTTGTGCATTTCATTTCTCATAAATACCGCGCTCATTAGGTCACTTGCTATTTCTCCAAAAAGTAGTTTGACACTATATTGTTTCCAGTTATAAATTGCGTTGTTTTCGTTAACACGGAATAGAAAACAAGAAGGCTATCTAGATTTAATAGTACGTTCAACCTTGGTTAGCAGCCTTCCTCGTCATATCTGTACTTCTAATCTGCACTTCTACAGGCACAGAAAACAAGAAAAAAATTGCAGGGTAAACTCGAAGAAAGTAGAATTAATAGAAGATTACAATTTAGACGTCTTGTTGCTATGTATTTTTGTGAATGAAGAAAGAATCCTCTTAAATGTCGGTCATTTAGATTCATAATTATCACAACTGTTACATTGTTTGTAAGTAATATTTTAGAATAGAAGTTGTAAGTTTTTTTTTTTCTTTTTTTTTTAATAATCCTTCCTCTACACCTTTTGTCCTGAAATAAGTCTTCGTTTCGTTTCTGCACGACTTTTCTCCCTCACCACGTACAATTGAAATTTCCGCCTCCACTTTTTCCCCAATTGCTACGTCACGCACATCGGCGTCTTCCACGAACGGCTGGGGCCCACGACCGGGGGTTTCTCGCCAACTGCCATGTGTGCCCGACTGATCCTTATAGGTTTTTGTTCGCACCTTGATCCTTTCCCCGAACTTCTTACTTAACTCGCACGTATTCAAAATATATACTAGAATGAAGGTCGTATATCTTTATGAAATACATCCTAATTACCAGAAATGAACTTTTGAGTCTGCCTCCTCGTAGCGATAAGTTTATATTGAAATTCTACCTAAAACCTTTACAACGCAATCGTAGAATTCATTGAAAAGGAAATGACGGGGGGGGGGTAGGAAATATACCTCGTGTATTCAAAGTCTACGTCCTTGATTTCTCATCTAGTAGTAGCAAATTTACGTACAGGAAATCTCAGTTCCGGTTTTGCCAGTATTGTCCATTCGAGCTTCCTGTGAGAGAATGGGCGTAGTTTATTCACCTCTTTTTTCCCTCTGATTTTCCGTACAGTTAGTTCTAAATCCCATTCCACCTTTTCGTTCATATAATTGCTTATATTCAGCTTCGCAAGGTGAACCACTCGTTGATAGCCAACGTGGATGTAAATAACCTTCAGTGCTCGAATGCCAGAATTAACTCGGTTTCTTTCCTTTTTTAATAAGCTACTATATAGCTCAACTTTCTTCGCAGTTGCATCATTTTTATTTACACATCACCAGAAATGATAAAAAATATATTTCAAGGGTTTTGCAAAACGACTTCCTGTACTTATTGACATAGTATTTGTTTAATGAGAACATTGACACACAAATAGTAATGTCCATGACTCCTTTACTCATTTTATTTTTAAATTTTACTTTCGAATAATCAAGAATTTATTTATAATATACCATTTATAAAACAATTTCATCTTTTAGCTAATTAGTTTACATCAAGGTATGAAAAAATATTTAAGAATGTTTTAGTAGTGGAGAATATATTAGCAATAGAGAATAGTCAATAAAATATTAGTTTAGTGCTAATATTAGTAATAATATAGTATAGTAGAGTATAGTAGACTCTATAAAATTTCTTTTAAATTACATACATTGCAGGAGGAGGAAATTACCGTACAGTGTGAATGAAAAATGAAGTGTTAACCAGGAACGACATTGGAAACATTGCAAATTTGCACTTGATCTGATAATATTTAAGCCTTTTCACTTCACAAACGAATATCATGTGTTAGGTGCAACATTCACAGAAATGATATATTTATAAGACGCAATAATAAATTAATTTTAAACAACATTTACTACACACAAATGTTTACTTTTAATACTTAAGCATCTATACAGAACTTCATAGGTTATCAAGCCAGCTTTGGTCAGAAATTATTACTTCGTTTATATATTGAAGTATGACCATACCAATGATTTAAAAAAAATGTTTTTACATTTTTTCATTATTCTCATGTATCAATAAAACTATTTAGAAATGCCAATCGGTACAGAAGCAGAGGAAAATGAATCAAAATAAACCTTTCCGAAGCATGCAAGATTGTATCAATTAACAAAAAACGTACTGCGATAGCTCCAACTTCATAACGCAGTAAAATAATTTAAAAAAAACACATTGCAGGATTTCATATGATGTGTATGATATAGTGTTAGTTTTAATGCTGTGGGATTAAAAACAACCGGAAAGTATCTCAGACTTGAACATTTATGAACTCTTTTCAGGTTGATAAGTGGAAATAATTATTTTCATACAGACGTATAATACGTACAACAAAATAAAAACAAAAATAATGTGAATAGGCGCATTTTTGAAGAGCATTCTTGATTAATATTTGCCCTCCAGATAAATAATTTATTAACAAGATTATTCAGTTGAACTTCTAGATTAGCGCTACTCTCGAATTGAATAACAAAAACTATGTAGGTGTGCAAATACCCTACATGTGTACAAAAACACTAAACTCGATAAGGGTTCAAAAACCAATAGTACAGCGTAGAAAACATCCTTGAAGGCGGAGCTTCTCTGTGTGTGTGTGTGAATCTCTCTTTCTTTCTTTCTCTCTCTTTCTTTCTTTCTCTCTCTTTCTTTCTTTCTCTCTCTTTCTTTCTTTCTCTCTCTATCTCTTTTTCTTTCTTTTCTCTCTCTCTTTTTTATTTCTTTTCTTTCTCTCTTTCTTTCTTTCTTTCTTTCTCTCTCTCTTTTTTATTTCTTTTCTTTCTCTCTTTCTTTCTTTCTTTCTTTCTCTCTCTCTTTCTCTCGGATCCGGTGACGATAGTTCAAATATTGCCGTTACCAAAGTATCGCTGGACTGGAAGATCTGAGGCTTTAATCCCTACAGTGGCGGACTTTCGACACTAAATACACAGATAGCTAGGTCAAATACAGCCACAGTTTGGGGGAAAATTGTAGCACCCTGCTGCTCTAATCGATACCAGGGGAATCCTGGAGCAATTAATTAAAAGGACACTGACCGCGCGTGACGTTCCTTCCTCATTCCTGTCTCTTCCTGTCATTCTCTCTCTCTCTCTCTCTCTCTCTCTCTCTCTCTCTCTCTCTCTCTCTCTCTCACACACACACACACGCACACGCACACGCACACATACACACATACACACATACACATACGCACATAAGCACTTACAATCTGTGTCGGTGCCTCGCGAGTTGGAGATAGCTGGGGAGGAGGTGTTAGGTGTTGTAAAGGTCACCAACAGATCTCACATACTGTACTTCCGCACCTGTACCTCCAGCTCTACCCTCCAAGGATGTAGCGTACACGATACTTACATGGCAATGATTACCAGAGTTGTTGAAGTGTCCGGAAACACTAATCAATCCATCTCAAGGGGGAATGGAAGCTACCCCTTCTCTGGAGTCTCTAAACTTAGGAGATTCATCGGACGTGGTATGCGACTGTCAACTGATGCCATACGAATGGCGCCCTACGCATATGACGTAATCGTGCGTCAACAGCATCAACCGTCACCGATACTGATCGCGTTGCGACATCACTTTGATCGAAGGAGGGAAAGAGGCCAGGCGGCGGGCAATGCCCATGGAGGGGAACAACGGCTACCAACCAAAACTTTAGCGCTTTCGCTGTGGAAATATATTTTCTATGAGCTTCACACAGGGTAAGTCCATTCTTAAAATGTTATAAGTTTTGAGGTCGCTTTTCAATATCTTGATCATAGAGCGACCACTGTGATTTTTAAATTGTAGAGGTAGAACTCGTAAGGACAACACACACACACACACAAACATCCATGACCGAGGCGGTATTCGAACCCATCACCCTTCAGCCTGTACGACCTCGGATATCCGTGCCGGCGTAAGTTATTTTGTTCCTCTGACAGAAAATAAAAAATGTGTACGGTCCTATGAAGCGGTGATGGGTTAAAACATTTTGAAGGTAGTAAGGAACCTGCCATGCACAACCCTCGTTCCTTCGCCAAATCTCGCCTCGGGGAACCGCCCCTTCTGCGCGCTCACAGCAGACGCTGGGGGACAGGGGCGGAGAGAGGCAGTACATGGCGAGGCAAGGTGGTGGTGGCGGCTTGGCGTGTGGTAATGCAGGATGGCCACTCTCTGGAAAAAGGGAAAAATAAGGAATTTCATTGCTGTCAGAGAAAATAGGGAATTAAAAAATATAGTTTTATTATCCTTATTCGTCAAAATTGTGTCTTTGAAGGGTTTTTATTTTATATAGTATACGTAATCGGTTTTTGAACTACATTTCATTGTGCATGTACAATGGTTGAAAAAATTAATATCATAAATTAATTACTAAGGATTCCCAGAAAGGGTCCTTCAGAAAACAAACAAAATATTTCGAATACAAAATCCTTTTTGAATTTAGGAATGTTTGAACCAGAGAGAATTTGTAGAAGAATCTTTATAACACGGAAAAATCTGAGAGGGATATAAAACTACTAGATATTATTTCTTTAAAAAAAAACTATACATTATATTGTGCTGAATTTCATTTGTTGATAAAATTTTAATTTGTGGTTGTCCTGGCGAAATCAGAGAGCTGCTCAATTAGTACCAGGCGGCCTTCAATATTCTTTTAGTTTGCAGTTACAAATTTTATCAGGAAAAATATTGTAAAATTAGCTGGACAAGTGGGAATAGTGAGCGTTTTCGAGGAAACGAGTGGCCACCCTGTCTGGAGTGGCGGGGGTGGGGCCGCTCGTCGTTGGCCGGGGCGTGGCCGTCGTGTGATGCGTGGCAGGGCGCTTGTGCAACGCGTAGATGAGGCGGGAAGGGGCGGGGCTGCCGCTGACGGACGTAGCCTACTTGTGCTGTGCGCCCGAGGACGCCGCGGGTGGGGGCGGGGATGGGGGCTCTGCAGATATGGGTCGCAGCCTCTCCCGCGTTGCTGCTCGCCTCGCTCGTCGCTCTTCTTCCGCCACTGAAATCCATGAGCACGCGCCGTCACGGAGGCGCTACACAAGAGGGTAGTGGCTTTATCACTTATTGTTCTGATCAAGTGCATGTTCAGAAACACTTCTAGAGTGGATTTATATAGAAATTTGTTGTTTCTTGTAGGGTTCCGATGATTTTAATTTTTTTAAAAAATATCTGAATCACCGATCACCAAATTGAAAAATCACTCATTTCAATAACTTTTAACAAGTTGTTAAAAATATATATTTTGTTGTTGTTCATTGAAAGAATTGGGAATTATGAAACATATTCATAAGTGCAGAGGAAAGTAATAAAGATAAGTTGCTAAAACTTTTATTCAAAACTATTACAATTTAAAAAAAGAACAATTTTTGAAGATGAACACAACAATGATAAACTTTTACAGATTATTCTTAGCTTGGCAGCCTTTTCAGTTCCCAAAGGAGGCGTTCCTCTAGGTGAATTGTGCTCTTCCCGGGAATAGAGGGATATTTCGCCGCACCTCCTAAGTTAAGCCATATCATGCTTGTATCCATACAAGCGGGCCCTGGTAAGCTATGTCCTGTTTTGTTATTCTTACACACATTTCATACTTATTTTTTCTACGTGTTAAACGTATGGTGCCTTTCTTGTCTCCAGGTTTATATTTTTTTATTAAATACTTTTCGGTTATAGCGTACTTAGCCACTTTACAAAACTGTTTGGAAAATGTGCGGTACACTCCAGATTATGTGAAACGTAGTTTTCACCCAACAGCGCTTAACAGGATATTTACAGACGATACAAAAAGTTTAATAAAGTCAAGAAGGTATTAAAGAGATGCTCAACACTCATAATTTTTAAGATTTAAAAATTCCTCACCATACATCAATGATTCAAATAGTTTGTCTTTTTTTTTTTTTAATTAGGGGTTTCGATAACCCCAACGATAAATAGAAAGCGCTACAATCTGTCAGCGTAGAGCGCTGGTGACCTCATGGTTACCTGTGAGGGATACGGGGAATACCAGTTTTCTATCTCCTTTTAAATACCACTGCAGATTATATTAACAACGTAGTAAAACGACAGTTATCGTCTCGCTGTATAACGACAACGATTAAGTACGTAAGAACAGACGTATTGTGGACACTTATAAACCATGTCCAATTGTGTTGTGCGCAAGCTCAGCTTGCGTTGTGAGGGTACGATGAAAGTGAACAATCGGGAAACCCTGGAATATTTCGAGGGTTAGTGGATTTTGTGAGGACCATTGATAGTGCTTTAAAAATCGACGTCAAATTCAGAACAGAAGACTGTTGCAAGGAATGTACAAGAGAAGCTAGAATTTTAGAAATGCAACATGAGTGGTACAATTATTTCAAGTAATGCTGCAAAATGAAACGTGGGAAGAAATTTTTCGAGTCTGCAAAAGTCTTCGAATTCTTCTCACTACTCCAATGACTTCTTCAGAGGCTCAACGATTATTTTCAACAAAAAGTGGATAAAACATTTCGTAGAAATATAATGACTACCGAGCGATCGTGCATTGTCGCAGTCCTATCAAATATTAATAGAGAAGCAACTTATCCGTGAAACTAGTAACTTCAATGAATTCGTGACGGCGAAATTTGTTCATCTGAAAATTCGGCGCTTGGATTTTCAATTCAAGTAAACAAGGTAAGATTACAACTTCATCATTTCCGGATAGATTGAGAATAAATGTCTCGTTCTGAATGTTGCCTAATTTAACAATTGTAACATGGAGACTGTACGTTTAGAAGGGTCAAGTTCAAAAGTAATATAAAGCAATAAATGAGAAATTAAAGCATTATTTTTCCAGATTGGTTATTAATATCATAAATTTTCTTCGCAAATTCTCTTCACCGCACAAGTAGTCGCCCAACATCCACGTGTCGGCCATTGCGTACATTGAAAGGAATACGAAATGCCGGACGTGCCGCGTGGGCCGACCTGTCGCCGGCAGCGGATGTGGCGCTGACCTCAGCCCGATTTCGGAGCGGCAGCGCGCCTTGCGCTCGTGGCGCGTTGTCACACGTGGGTGCCGCATTCGAGAAACATAATCATGGGGGCTATTCTCGAATGCTCTCTTTTGCATACGAAATGTCAATTGGAATGGAGACTTTTTCGTATCTGTCTTTCTTTAATAGTGACTTCGAGTTTTCACACTTACTATATATAATTATCCTATAGGAATCGAAACCGTTTAAAATATATTTGAATAGAAGGTGAAATGTTCTTAAACAATTTTAATAATTGTCAATTAATCAATCGTGTAATATTGGAGAGGTAGACTTCCCGCCCCCTTATACCATTGTTTTTGCAACACCCTGCAATTTAAAACACCTACCGCTACTGACATCAACATTTTTTTTTTTCACAACAAGTATTTTCACTGTCGATACAGAATTTATATAGCACATTTCTTACTTTGAGCCACTCTAAAACTGAAACTTTTCCCAGGACCCAAACTAATGAAAAATAGGTGACTGCGATTCACTGGACTGGTATGGTTTCAGAGTCCGTTACACTTGTTACTCCGGACTAGGCGATTGGAATACGTATCCTCCATTGCCTGCGACCGACCATGACCTTTCTGCGGCGGCGGTTGCCCACACAGAGATGACTCGGCTCCTTGGTCCCGGGGGGTCAGGAGTCACATTCAAAAAAGTGTAACTCAGCCTCGAGGTTTCACTTGATCATGGACTGAAGAGTGGTTAGTGAACTCATTCTCTGCTCAGTTGTAAGACAAATGGATTGTAGTTGCACAGTTGTTCGTCAGTTAATCTTCCTTTAGAATGATGTTCAGTGTCAGTTAATCCTCCCTGAGAAAGTGACCTCCAATCAAATTATTTTTCAGAAACAGGATGAAAAGACTGGTTCAGAAAACTAGGATGGTGGCAAGGATTGAAAAAAAATATTCTAGTGTTAACTGTTTGTGTCACCTTATCTCTTTCGTAAAATGTCTCTCGAAATTTATCGCAATAGGAAACAGTTTTTTATAGTTAATCATCCGCAAATATTTAGAGTTAATGACATGCAATATTTTATCAGCCAGTTTGTTTCAATTTGAGTAATGATTCGTAAAGGAAAATCCAGGTTTCTGCTAGGGTTGCCAGGCTAGGGTTAACAAAAATAGCGGACAAGCGGGGAAATTAAGTAGTAATTAAAAAAACAAATTTTATTTTCTTACAAACACATTAAATAATCATTTCAAACATACTTAACATTCAAAATATCAAATATATTATAATAATATGTAAAATATTCAATTACATTTTATATTGCTGTCACGTGTATTTTTTATTTGCTAAGCTTTGATTATTTCGTTGCGTTTCAAAAAAAATGTTTACATTTCAGTACAACTTTGCGAAATATAAAAATATGTAAATACGAGTTAAGAAAATAGTATTTTAATAATGTTGTATACTTTTATTAAATATCTTGTAAAAAAATTGAGAATGATTAATATTTGTTTCAGAGAATCGAGTTTAATGGATGATCGATCATTGTCTTATACTAATTTATTAAAAAACGACAAAACGCAATTCTCCTATCTTCATTCTCTTAAATTGAATAGCTTTATATTACGTACCATTTTATTATAAAACTTTTGAATGAAAAATGTCCACTTATTTGTGAAAAAAAGAGTGAACATAATGTGGAAAAAGCGGACTGTTAGCACAAATAGTGGACACCTGGCAACCCTAGTTTCTGCACTGCTATAAAATAAAATGTCAATTTGAAAGAATCAATAAGTTTTCAAAATATCAAGTTGGTCGTGGAGAAATTTCGAAACAATGTAAAGTTACGATATTTCGCTCGCTGAAAAATTATGTGCCACTTCCTTTTCTGAGAAACAATCGTGGCTCAGACTGGCTCGCAGTCAGCCTTTTTCCATATATCTAGTTGTTCCGTATTGGTGAGACGCCTTTTATCAGTCTATGATTCAGCTTCCCAAATGTTTCGTATCAATTGGCGTAAACAACGTGTATAAAACAAGAACAAATCCTTATTAGTCGAAAATAATCACATATTTTAAATGAACTTTCTTTCTTTCCCCCCTCTCTCAGTCTCTCTCCCCCCTCTCTCTCTCTCTCTCTCACACACACACACACACACATACTCAAGACTTACGCCGTTTCTTGGCATAGCTTCTAGTTGATGAGGATGATTTATGATTGCATAAAGAAGAAACAGGACTCGTCGGTCTGAAACTGTGATTTGATTAATACGGGATGGACATACAAGAAAAATGGCCGTCAGTTTCTTCGGGGCTGAGTGACATACGATTGTGATGACGATTTATTCAGAGGCTCATGTGAAGCGTAAATGTGAAGCAAATCTTGCTCCAACTCATTAGTGCTTGACAAAGAATTCTTGTCGCACTGGAATTTACTCCTTTTTTTTTTTTTTTT
>BOPP01000119.1:1040929-1102513 GCA_017312745.1 Gryllus bimaculatus
TATATATATATATATAGAAAGATTTTTCAATGCAGAAGTTGCTTAAGGGGGAATTTAAAAGCATGCATTTGATTGCCACAGATGACCGTTTCCACACCGTGTTTGCTTTGTTGATTCAAATGTCTCAGCTGCTGTTCTCTTCTGTTATAGGATTCCGGCGATACTCAAGGTGTCTGGTAGCAGAGCGAACCGACAAGATTTCACGAACTTCTGCGATATGGTCAGTTTTACTCGATGTAATAAATGTGAACAACAGTATGTGCGAGTATATATTTTTATTCTTTACTTTCTTTCTCTGCCTTTTCACTTCTAAAGCTTTTGTTATAATTTTTTAAAATGTTTTTGGACTAAACTCTTCGAAATCTTTTCTTTTCTACTTGAGCGTGCTCATTTTTTCAATGTTTACTCTTTTATTTACATACATTTATGAATTCTGTATAATTTTTTATTACAAAGGAAAAAACTTTTTAATAGACTGGCTAATTTTTGTGTTCGTGGGCCACAATAATACCGAATTTAAATCGTTAAAATGGATAATTTACTAAGCAAAATACATTGAAATTTTGTATTGTTGCCCTATACTTTATAATTATTTTACTTAATAATTTATACAGTTTTATTTTCTATCAGTGCAATCTACTGATATTACAAAGATCTGATAACAATTTTTTTTATTGCATGAGTGTAAAGTGGCAGATTTTCTCTTTTTGAGATATTCTCATTCAATTAAGTTATGAATATAAATACGAATTTATATATAGTAATTTTGCACCTGCTTCCCTCACGCATTTTTCAACATAGTAGGTACTATCTGAAATGTAATAAAAAAGGCAAAATTGTAACTACAATAGTTTAGTAGTGTCTCAAAGCGCTTTTGTGTTGAACTAGCGCATGTACATTCTAAATGTTTGTCGCTCATTCCCAAAATATTTTTTCATAAGTGTACTGACTTGAATAAGATGCAGGGTGGGGGGCAAGTTCATTTATGAATGCCCTTTTCCATTAAACTTGTTTGCATATATAAAACATAGTTTACTAGTAAGTAAATAAAACGTACAAGGATAATGACATTGAAAGTTTAATGATACTTTTAATAAATATAATTGATTTTACTCGTACTATCATTACATTACTAGTACGTTGAATCATTTACTGAATTGCCTGGTAGATTGGAAAGCCTCTTCCCCAAATGTTAAACATTCCCTCATTTTGTCAGAATAAAAAAGGGAAAATCAGGGATTGTAGTACATATTTACGCAAATAAAATGTTACATTGTATAAGGTTATGGAGCCCCTTCCAAAATTTCTAACTCACGCCTACGATAGTATTTGTGAAATGTTTTATGACGAAACTCATATTCGTACTATACGTCGTACTCATCGTGTGTATATCGTGTAGTACGATAGTATACATGTTACTCGTATTCACATGGTCGCTAGACCGTCGTTATGACAAAAAATGTGGTATCGTTTAGTGCCCATCTTTTGCCCCGAAGTCTCCACCTCAGTGATGTATTGAGTGATGCAGTGACCTATTGAGTTCGTCAATCAAAATGACACTGTTGTCCAACTTTATTTTTTATCTAATTTCATTAATTTAAAATTACAAACCTGTTTGTTTGGCTGCTCAGGCAACATTTCAGAACTGTCTTTCTGTCTGAGGGCAAGAAATTCGAACGAATCAGAAATTACAGTTTGGCATCAGGTTTCCGTTTTAAAAACGCTAATTGTTTTGGGGCAAATATCTTTTTTAGTAAGAAATGTTGAAGATGCATCACTATAAGGGAAATAAATTTATGTGTCGGTAATGTATTTTCGTTGTCGAGTCATATTTGAACCCCAGCAGATGGTAGGAGAAAAAGGCTCAAGGTTGTTTTCTGTGACACGGCAACTGGTGTAAGCCTTTGCTCCACATGACAATTCTCTCAATAGTTGCCGAAAATACTGGACTAAAATTATTCAATTACAGACATTCAAGGATTTTACATTGACTTGAAAATAAATTTACCTGCCATTGTAAATATATTAGTTTATTTCACGATTATAATTTGTACTGAAATTCAATACACCATTCCCGAAAGTCATTAAGGTGAGAATTAAGTTTTCGTGTTCGAAATTTCCTCCATTTCATGTCGGCAAATCCATCATACGTATAAACAATTGCCAGATTTGATTGTAAAGCTAAACGTATAATCACTGGAGAATTTGGGTATATATAATATATGATGGTTCGATACATAAGGTTCTACGCATACCTACCTACCTTCCGCCTATGAAAATATCAGCACTCCGATCCCGAATAAAATTTAACCAACATGCAAAACATCTAGCCCTAAACAATAGTGAAGATACACCTAGAGATCAAGAGATACCAGATTCTTAATTTAAGCAACAGATTAAAATGTTTGCTATTCTGTCGCGAACAGCCATTGAGTAAAGGTCGATCAGCAACACTCTTTAGTTTCGCTGCGCAATTAGCTGAAACAACGCAGTGTTCTACAATAGTGCTGTGAGTGAACACGGTATGGCAGTACTGTGAGCTGCCGCGCAAGGAGCACTAATATGGCACTTTCAGTCGTGCAGTTTAGACCAAGAAAAGTGTCATGTTGTAAAAGTGTACATTTTTACTCCTACGAGTATAATGTAACTAACTTTCTATAGTAATGGCTATTCAACATACTTTTTAAAGGTAATCCTTTGCAACAACTTGTAAGAACTTCCAACACCTTCGCACGGTTAGCGGACCTCGCTAACAGCGAGTCAATGGACAGAGATTACTTCTCGACTTCTCAGATACAGAGAAAGTCTCCTCCAGTTTTGGGATTTGAGGTTAAATACTATAATACATTTTTCAGTGAAATTCAAACGGGAATTGATGAGCATGTATAATTTTTGTTAAGAACTCTCAAATACACAAATACTGCTTCTTCTTACTTACATTTAGAAGTACAAATTTACACTTTTACAACATTACACTTTCCTTGATCTAAACTGCACCGTTGAAAGTGCCATATGAAGTAATGTTACTACGGAATATATAGAACCAGAAATACGTACGGAATGACTAACTACTGCGGTCAGTGCTTGGACGTTTTCATATCAATTCAGACAGGGTAAGTCTCCAGCTGCTGTTTGCTGTAAAAATTAAAGTCGCAAATGAGCTTGAAACCCTGTTATAAAATTATTTAACTAGACTGATTCTGTTGAATTTCGAAGAAAAATTAATTGTGTAGTTCTTTGAATGCGTTTTAGATCATACAAGAAACTATTGCAAAGTAACATTTAAATAAAAATATATGAACAAAATTATGATTCATGGAAATGTCAATTAGCAAATAAACCCCGAAAGTAAATAAACTGCAACGGTAACCACCTGGTTCAGATAAGAACTGTTAATTTTTACTTGCCAGAAAAACGCCTTTTCAGCGTAAAAGGTCTCCAATCTTTCTTACTAAGTCCACGCAGCTACGGTCAATTCCATATCAAATTTCCCCATACATTCCGTTCCATTCCCTTCATCGACATGTAGTGCCTAGGAACCGGATGAACAACCTCTCAATAAACATCATTATCATTCGGTTCAGGAAACACCTGTAACATCTTATAGAGAAGACAGTTCATTTCTGACCAAGTAGCCCCCGTCTACACATACACTACGTCCTGGTTTTACCTCAAACGAGTAAAAGTGTTCCAATTGGTCCTGTAAGTAGAAGGGTATTAATAATCTAACGCAAATAATTAATTAACGGTGGTAGTTTTCGATCTTGATGTAAGGAAACTAGAGTGCCGCTGCGAGATACAAGGGCAGAAGTGTTTTTCTCACTTTTAAACAAAGAGTTTTACTGCGCGCAATAGCGCCTGAACAATGTGTCAAAAAATTTAAGTTAGTGTATGTATTTAGTTGGGAATTTTCTCTGATTTAATTTTGAATATTTCCAATGAAATTCGTAGTTTTTATAGAACCTATAAATTGAAAAAAAGTGTTTATCGCTAATGTGTTAAAAATTGTATATCGCTTATATGTGTTACATTTTATTGTTTTTTGCTATTTTTCTGTGAAGCAAATATTTATTGAGGCGATAATCATCAAATTCGAAATCAATTCAATAAACATACAGAACGGGCGAGAAAAGACTTCCAGGATTTTTCCTCTTTAGAACACCAGTTGACTGGATTAATGTAATTTTCCTAGTCTTTACTATCAACACATGGACACAAATAAGCTTAGAATCCTAACTTTATTAAATTGGAAAGCCAATGGAATTATTTCTAAAAAAAACTTTACAGTTTCTATTCCTCTCGCTTAACATCGGACATGACAGTTATTTAGAACCGAATCCTACTTGAACCTCAAAACGTGAATCCGTATTCCAGGATTTACATTATTTACAAATTTGACCGTCCTTTAGTAAAGTCAACGGAAAGAATGGCAATAATTATTAAAAGAAAATTCTTCATAACCAATTGCAGTCAATCACTCCAGGCCTTGAAAATAGTTCAAGAGTTTAAATGAAAGACAATCTCAACTTCTTATTACTGCAGTATATAAACCACCGAATACATCATCAAGCCCCAAACTCCATCAAATTCTTTTGTGAATCTAACCCAACAATAGCATTCAGCTGTTTAGCAAGGACGTCAATGTTGTACCCGAAGTGTGGGGTTGTGGAATAAAAACGACCAATGGAAAAGTAATTTTACATTTTACAACAAATATGACTTATAACATAGCGGCTCCCCTCAAGCGACTTATTAACCAATTAAACAGAATAATCCTCCAGGCATTCTAGACATTGTCGTAAGTAAACAATTCATTGTCCCAATTCATCAAATCACCTTCGCTGGAGCAAATATTGTTCCGTATTTACCTTATCACTAATACTCCTTCTTCCAGCTGCACAAACAAAAACCCCGCAAAAGTAATTACCAGGCAGAGTTTCAAAGCGCTCACATACTCCGTAAACCCACTGCTTGCCTTTTAAATCAATGCAACAGAAACAGACGAGGCCTTTGCCACATTTTACAAAATAGTTAACCATAAAGTAGTCGTTCTAAACATTATATCCATATAAATAATATTAATCCCAAAGACATTCTGTCGCAAATTCATTCAAAGCTTGGTCAATTTGGTGATTGGTTTCCCGACACGCCAAATGCTATCATAGTTAGACCCGTTAGAGAAGTGGACAGTAAGATACGACGCCGATCTCCACGTCGTCTTGCGAAACGTTCCCCTCCAAGTACGATCTCTCACCGCAGTCAGGTGCGATCCAAGCTGCTGACTCTACTGCGATTATCGCAACCCTGCTCCTGGCACCTTAATACAATCTAATATTGTTTATGCGTAAAAACGTGCTCTTATCTTTAATCCTGCCCTAAACAGAAATCAGTAAAACTATTCTTTCAAATCAAACATTGATGGTTGTCAATAACATCTCAAATATGTATTATTTCTATATGCTGTACTTAACAAGAAATAACGAGGAAAAGGAAAGGGTTATTTTCCCAACGTTGTTATGGAAGTGAATGACTTTTCGAGTTCAGCAACTGTATCAGCTGGATCTAAGTCAGCACCGAGTTCATGGACTTGATGATCGATTCTGAAGATGGGACACGGTTCGTTTGTGAACGTAGCCTTGCAATGTAGGGTAGCACGCAGTCAATGGGAGGCCCTGTCTCAGGGCACGTTCCGCGCACCCACTCTCCCTGGCCTGCTGCCGTTTCGCTCGCCACTCGTTTATTTGTTGTGGTCAGGCCAGAGGAACATTGCCTGATTTTAAAACAACTTCCTGCTGTGAGGAGGGACAACAGACCAACCCCGTTTGCAGGGCGAAAGTGTTCACGAACAAAAGGAACTCTACTTCAGTTGTTTCCAAACAATGGTCTCAAAGGAAATGTCTCTGTACCCTTCTGGTTTGTATTAAATCAAGAGTTTTCTTTTCTTTTGAGGTTTTTATGGTGAAGAAATGCATCACAGGCACAAAGTGTTTTGGTTTGTTAGAGTTAGAGCGACTTGACATTTGTATCATCTGACATTCGATGTTTTATCATTACATGAAAATGCTTCCACAGTAGAACAAAATATCATCTTTCAGCGCAAAAAGATATCACAAATTATTACAAATTTATGTTAGCTGTTCCCACGTGCAATGGTCTTCATTTAATTTAATGTTTAGAATTTATGTGTGTTTGTACGATGAATACGGGTATTTCAATTTAAAAGCCACAGTTCATAATACTATTGAAAAATCTCAGAAGGAACTACGTACACGACCGAAGAAGTATTAATTAAACATACAATCACGGAATCCTTACGACTACACCGTTTCATTCACATCCATATTCATCATGAGCTCGTCTTTACTATGCTACGGTCTACTAGGCATGGCCTCCATTACTAAAGATTGGTGAAAGATAAACTTCTAAGCCATGTGCTTTGATGTGAAGCGTAAGGTTTGTCCATACAGTTCTAATGTCAGTCACGTGACTCGTGAGGCATATGTCGAAATGTTATGAATGTGCCAAAACTCCCTAACAAAGTAACATTTAAGACAACCTGTCAGCGCGTATCGGCGTCGTATCTTACTGTCCACTTCTCTAACGGGTCTAACTATGATAGCATTTGGCGTGTCGGGAAACCAATCACCAAATTGACCAAGCTTTGAATGAATTTGCGACAGAATGTCTTTGGGATTAATATCATTTATATGGATATAATGTTTAGAACGACTACTTTATGGTTAACTATTTTGTAAAATGTGGCAAAGGCCTCGTCTGTTTCTGTAGCATTGATTTAAAAGGGAATCCTTACACAGTATTCGAGGAATCTGTGTCCCTTCGTCACTATCGGCCAGACTCCTTCCCGTCCACCAGCGGATCCGTCAAGAAGATTCTAAGAATTTTTCATCAAAAACGAGATTTTGCGTTTTTTTAGCGCTTCGATCTAGCGGTGGCCACGCGACCCACCTGCAGTTGTGATGACCGCTTAATGTGAGGCCCACGGCACGCAGGCGACGATTGTCACAGGTCGCATGTACCGCCCGGGCGGCGCTGTTTTATAGAATGCGGTGCAGGGCTTGGATCACTCTGAAGGAAATTATCGTTTGATAAGATCATTTTATTGCAGGATACACGATAGTGCTAATAATATAATAAACGCAAAATGCTTCAGGAACGGAGTTGAGGAGCAGGGGGTAGGGGGCGAGAAACAGCGGTCGTTCGTGTCGGCCTCTTGCGCAAGTGATTGGCCACGGAGCTGCGGGCGGTCGGGAGCACATGTAGCAACCACTTCCGCCTCCGCCGCAACCTCTGAAAGGCGAATGATTTTACAGGACCTGGCAGCGTTATGTGTTTTACATCGAATACTTTATCAAACCAAGGACGTTTTTTGTCGTTTAGAAAAAAGGGTATTTGCTCTCAACGCACGTTAAAATGAAACTCTAATATACAAGAATATGTAGTTTGGTCAAGTAATGATTACTATTAATTCTGTCTAGCAGAGAAAAAGAAGCAAAATACGTAATTCGATGCCGGCGTTAACATGCAAATGTTTACTATTTAATTTCGGCATTTTGTGGAGATGAATCGAGTTGCAGATCTTTCCATAGTGTTGGTTTCGGGAGAAACAGCTATAACTGTTGCATCGTCAACAACATATATTTGCTCCCATAATTTCTAACATAGTTACATTTGTAAAACGAATTTACAAATTTGCGTGCAAAAATTCATTTGAATTGTTTGAATTCGATTTCTTATGTTTTCTAAGCCATCGTCGAGTTACTTTGCTTGATGATCTATCGATTCAACGCACACGGCCTGCGGTGCCATTGCCTATGGCTCGCGAGAGGTTATTAGTCAAAAGTGAAAGTCCCATTCCATCCACGTCGGACGAGAACATTGTACGCCTAGCGCACGCGCCCAGCTGGGGTCGACACTCCCTTTAGTGTAAAAATAGGTTAAGTTTAGATTTAAGAATTTTTTTCTAGTAAATTCAGAAATTCAAAAGCATGCAAACGTGTTTCACAGCGCTATGCATCTTATGCGACCTGATATCAACCATGCGACCATAAAGACAACCATGCTGCTAATGTGCAACCATGAGGCCTGATATCACGAGTATACTGCGATTTTTCCATAGCTGCATGTGATGTAAATCCGTTTTTCGACATCATCCAATCGGAAGGTTGAACACCATCATAGTGAAGTCACTATAGTGACGTGTAAGATCCCGATTGGATAGCACCGTAACAGCTGATGACTTGCCAGAGGTCGCTTTGAAAATATCTCATCATAATTCCATTCTCCCCCTGCCTCGTTTAGAGGAGCAGCCGAGATCAACAATATGGGGAAATCACGTGTTGATCGCCCGAGTAAGGAAATTGTCCCGCAACCGTAATAAAGGTTGTGGTCATTGAGACAATGCAGATGACACCCCTGGCATAGACGCATCCATAAAAAATACGTATACTTTTTTAAATGTAACATAATACGAAAATGACACTAGTATCAAATAATTCTGAAAATTCTGCTCCTCAAAAAGTTAAAAGAAAAAAAATTGTGTAAGTTTAGTACTGGAAAGTTGTCACAATTTAACTCATGCAATGTGTGAGTATTACGTGAAGTAAACTATTCAAATTTTAAAAAAACAGCATATAATTTCTTGCATCATTTCTAAGTGGCCCACTATATTATAGTACTACATAAAAATGCAAAAGTGTTTTAAACCTGCAAAAGTTATATTTTGCAACAAGTCTCGAACTCAAATTCTTCGAGTTAACTCGCCGTCAGTTCTACGCTACACCAGCAAGGTGAGTTTGAACTGAGGTCAACGCTTCAAAATTTTAATTGTCTCAACTCAATATTTACAATACGCAAGTGTTACAGTTTTCAAAAAGGAGAGTTCGCCGACAATGGGTTTAGGAATATATTTTTACCGCCCGTTGTTTCATGGGAGGAGAATATTTAATGAAAAAATATGGTGCGGTTTTTGAGAAAATATTTTAGAAAATATTAAAAATATTATAAATATACTCCTTTTTTTAAAAAAAGTAGTTTTTGACTTTTGAAGATCTATTTTCTTTACAACATACTATATTTAAGGGAAATATCGCTTCACAGAGGTTGGGCACCAGCCGTATACAGATCTACACAGATGTATTACAGATTACCAAATTCTGTGTTGACGTTCACGAAATCCAGATTTTCAGGGGAAAAAATTGTCTTCGATAAGATTGAGTTTAAAAGTTACTTCCGGGCGCGAAATTCAAACCTGCTGCCGCGACTGCAGACACCGGCGCGGCGTCTGTCATCGGGGCTGGGCGTAGCATCGCGTCTGCGTTTTCGGTGAAACTGTCGAGTGAGGTAAATCGCTTGCCGCGCACGAGGGTATTTTAACAGCCCCAAGTGTTTTGTGTACTCTTCATTCAATCTACTAATCTACAAAATTCTTTATTGCTGTTTGTTATAACCACGGTATTCAGCCGCGTTACAATGAACACTGGATTCGAACCAAAGCCTTTTGAAAATAAAAAAAAATTTCCAGTACTTTCGAATTATTTTTTCCGTATCTTCAGTATGAACTTATGTCTTGTGCTTACGAGAGAGCAATTTTTTTTAGGAAAAACTGGACCTGCCATTCTTTGTGATCGTTAACACAGAATCTGGCTGTTTTTTAGGTAACCGGAGCTTCTGGACACTTTGTAAATCCAGAACATCCACTTTGAGAATTTTTCTCTAAGCTGCATACATACACCGCACAGAATACTCGATACAATATTACATTCCGAAATGATCCATTCGTATTGTATGAAACAGTAAAAAGATATTTTCGTCTCCGACACGTAGCTTAGAATATAAGCGTTGTATTTTTCGTTATGTACCTCTGACAAAGTGTCGACTTTCTCTATTGCGAGGAAAGAAGTTTCACTTAAAACCATTGCCTACGTCATAAGACACCTGTTTGAAACGGAGTATAGTTACACGTATGGAAACTGAAACGTACTGTGTTCGTATTTCCGCTTTTTATTTGTTTCAGGTTCTCTTCTGAAAGCTCTCTTAATGACCATCTTTTTTCTTATAACCAGCCCGAGAATAATCATTCTTCCTGTTTTCCACACATATTACAAACATAATGAATCGACTATGTTCTTTGACATTCGAGGCAAGAAGCGTACCTTCTTGACACTCAATTACAATATCGGAGCACTCAGGTACATCCACATTCATTGTGAACAGTTTGCTTCGAACGCCGCTCCTGCTGCCAACGAGGGACTCGGACGTCTTTTTTCTCTTTTCAGGAGAAACGTTGTCTGCCTCTAAGGTAAATAATTTATGTTTCATCTGTTAGGGCTTTTCTTATAAAATCTTCCTCAATTCTTACTCGTGTTTCAAAATTTATAAAAAAAGAAATACAAACCGTCGCCATGCATAATCGCTTCGTGAAAACCATAGCATTCCTTTACACTCAGACCACCCCCTTTTCATGTTGAAATATTATTTTACCTTGTGCCGATCTAGAGGACAGTTGTACGTGGGATCAACATAGTAAATGTCGAACTAGTTCTTCAAAACTATGATCTGCGTCCCCGCCGACAAGACTCCAAGAACAAAATTCTCAAAATGTGCATGCCCTTGCCTTACCTCAAAAACTGCAAATATTTTAACACAGACTTTGAGAGAATTATTATAATAAATGTTTAAATACACAGAATTATTACCTTAAATGCGAGGGTTGGGACATAAGACATGGCAGCTATTTTTTTGGTGAGAATATGAACATGGGTGGAAAATGTGAAAAATACACATGAAAAGGCACACAAAAATTGGGTTTCTCAATTATTAAAGTATTTAAAATGACAGTAGTGGTTTCATGTTCCAAAGCATTATAGTATTTCAACACTGTAGTCCACAACATTCCAGAAGCATTACATACCAGTTCAACGAATAATGGCCCAATTAGCTTCGCCATATCAATAAAGGCATAATATTATTATTATTGTTATTATTATGCAGGTGCTCAATTACCGCTCATGCGACATTTGGTCCTTACACTCAGGTCATCACGTGCGTTGCTGAACGATAATTGGTTGCTACCCGACCTGGCAGAATTCTCATGCTCATCTTGTGACTGTCCGGTATGAAAGGGCATTATTAACAACAGCTTCCACATAGCTGTTGATGCTAATAGAGACACTCGCATAACCACCTGTTGTTAACACTCATTAAAACAGCATTTCTTTCACGCAAGTAAAATTGTGTGATTCGATGACATTTCTTTTAGAAAAAACTTGCCATGACTTCTACCCAACCCTCGTTAAAAATTTCCCTTGAATTATATTTCAATTTATTCCGTCTACCGTTCTACCCCTCCCCCCGGTGTTCATGGGTGCCGGAATGGCGTAGGCGTGCGACTGTTTAAGTGTTACGTTGATAATATTCAATTGACGAAACGAATTGACAAAAAATATATATTTGGCTACATGGTTATATTCTATAGGGAAGGGTAAGGAAGTATGTTTCCCTTACCCTGCGGCTTGCTGTTATGTGTTCGCTAATGTGTACTCCGCATTGCTCATCTCTAGAGGGCGAATTTTAGAACATTGCAAAAAATAATAAATAAAATGCTCTTGAAATGTTTTTAAAATGTCCTAAAAGCAGAAAAAAATGTATCTAAAAGCAGTAAAAAGTGATCAAAACCAATTCAGATGAACAACTCAAGCTGGATACGTTACTAATACAATAAAGGCATCTTCTGTTCATTCAAGTGCACTCAGCTGGCAGATTTGTCAGTAGCTTCGTTAGCTTTTGCGAGAATTTCCGCAGGATCTTCACAATATTCGTTCGTTTTGTTCAAAAAATCAGTCTAACAACGATTATGCAACTGTAGATAAAAACTGATTTGTTTATGTGACGTCATATTCGAAAATTAGTATTACAATGCTCCTTTTCTATTCAAACGGAAGAAAAAATATTAATTGTTTCGAATTCTCGTTTGATTCAGCAACCAACTAGTAAATTATAAAGTTTTGAATGCACCATGAGCGTTACTATAAGGTTTTGCCTCTCAGGTCATTTCCAAACCCGAGGGGTTAGAAGTCACCCTCGGGGCCAAAACATCTTCTTAACGCCTTATATATATAACTAACTATTATGTACTAAACAGCATTGTTCTAATGTGCAAAAAAATTAAATTTCATTGAAATCCGCCTCGTACTCATCACATGTGGTAAAGCCTCTCCCGAGACTGAAGAGGTGTATTTAACCTTCAACAAAAGTGATTGTGGAAACAGTAACATGACGTGGAGTAACTTTAATTGCAAGAATGATCAGTTTGAAATATGAAAACGGGAAATTGAAATCGTTGCATTCGAGGTGCGAACGAAAATACATGAACAACAGATAATATTAATTATTCCAATCGAGAAAAAAAATGGCTTTAAAAATGTCATTCATACTTTCACGTATATTTATTGTATCTAAATAATAAATAAAAAATCATTAATCATGAAGGAGAACACATAAAATATTCATCATGTGATATTGTGTATGGTAACGTATCTCGTTCTTTCCTCAGCTTTTGTCTCTGACGAAGGAATTCGTTTTATAGAGTTGAAAGTGGAAAAGAAATTCCCCCAAAATTTCCTGTTCTCATTTAAACAGAGATTCTGAAATTAAAGTTAAAACAAAAAATAGGAAAAGCGAAACAGTCATAGATGTTGTGTTCTGTGACAAATATTCAGAGGAAACAGATACCATTCTCACATTTGAAAAGTTATGGTGCCAATATGGCAGATAGTGTGGAACGCAAATATGTTTTTGTCACTTATCTACCCAAAATAGCGTGTTTCATATACAGAAAAATTGCGATATACGTTTTTGACTTATACTAAAAGTTTCTTTCACAAAAAAACAGTATCATTAAATAATTAGAATGCTTAGTGAAAATATTATTCGTGCCTTATGCATCTGATCAAATCGAATGCCAAAAAAAATAATCGCTATCATGCATAATTGTTTTCATTAAATGTACGGGCTGTGAAAACTCGTTTTAGAAAGAATGTCTCCAGTAGAGATACTAACATTATTAGATGTTGCTATTTAAAATCTGAATATTTGAAATGTTAACAAAATTGTTTTTCAGTCCAGTACGGAACAAGAAAAGGTAATTTTTAGTTTCCCTTACACTGTGTGGTCTTTTCTTCGTCAGCGTTGAACGCACAAAAATACACAAACCGCTCTCGCAAGTAGCAGAAGAGCCTGGTCGAAGCGCAGGTGTTTTCTGTCGATTGGCACCGTCCGCCACGTGTCGCACCCGCGCCACCGCATTGGGTTGGCCGGCTCCCAGTGCTCGGGCTAGGAAGACCGACGGAGCACTAGCGCGCTCTGCCGATGAACATAAAGATAGGTAACGATGATGATGATTGTGATGAGTGTAGACAAGGGACAAGGTTCAGACCTTAGGGTAAGTTGCCATTCACGGACCCAGCATAGGTGAGAGGGAAGCTTTCGGCTTTATGGCTTCTCCTTTCCTGCGCACCCCGATCCACGAATTATGAGTAATTTTCCGGGATGGGGAAAGGATGTTGAATCATCGATTCAACCATTGGAGACCAAGAATTCAGAGTCGTAGGATTCTGATCACGGGGACGGTTTGCTCTTCCCATTCTTTGAATTGCTGATGATAAGAATGATCATGACGAGTGAATGATTATGGATAGGATGTCAGTTCAGGTGTGATATGGGGTCTATGAAATGCCTGTCACCTCGCAACGAGGTAGCAGAAACATGTCCTTGGCGGGTTTTGAATTTGTAGTCTTTGGTTCGAACGTTGCCCCACGATCCTGCGCCCCCGAGTAAAAATATAAAACGAATAAAAAATAATTACATTTTAAGAAATGATTGCAATTAAACTTCGCTTTAAATGAAGGAATGCTTAGAGTCAGTTGTCAAAATTCAAGACATGTAAGAATAACTTGCGGAACGTGGAACATGTGCCTCTTATTGGCGAGATGTACTAGATACAGTATCTTTGATGGTTTAAATACTTTGTTTGAAACAACTTACTAATATTTGCATTACAGATGATGTACAATGGACTAGTACTTTCTTGAACTTCAACACGTTCACGGGATTCACTAATAGAATATCAATTGGGGATTACCTAAAAAAATTTACTTTTTACCTTTTCGCTACGAACTAGAGAGAAAGTTTGTAATTCTGCGCGAAAAAAACTACGAATTTCCGGCAGAAAAAGTCTTATTACAGGGCATTGGTAACGAAAAAAATGGATAAATCCAGTTGCTAATAAGAGTTTTTCTGCCGAAAATTCGCCGTTTTTTCGCGCAGCATTACATAAATCTCTCTTCCTTCTTAACCAGAGAAAAAGTAAGATTTTTTTTCTCATAAAACTCCTTAACTACATTCGGAAATAATTGATGTTTTGCGTACGCATAGATTGTGATTTAATAAATATTCAATTCCAAACTCTTCTTCCACATTTGTACCGATCGCCGGAGCACCAATCGAAGCTTACTGAAGTTGCTTTACTTATAACCACCATGTGTTGTAATCATCATTCATATTCTTCACTTGCTTGAAGCAATACGCACTATGTCCGTGAAACTTCCTTGATACGTTGTTAATAGCTCATAACTTTTAGCTGAAATGCAGGTGTAACAAAACTCAACAGCAAAATTTCAGGAATGGATTCTTTGTACATTAAAGTTGCAAATTATTGCAACGAATTGTTTATTTTGATATTCTATGTAACTGATCTGAATTGTTCCAATTAGACTCTTTTCCTCGAAGTTTTGCCAGTGGAGGTGGCTTGCATAAACTGATCAACTTTTATTCTTTTTCTGTTAACCCGCTCTTACTTTAAAGTCACAATTTTGAGTTTTATATTTTGGAAGGAAAAACCGTAATTGTGGTTGAATTCATTCCCTTTTCTTTTCTTTCCTTTTAACTTTCTAGATTGCGGCATGAGTTATGAACGAGAAAATGATAGAAAATTAATAAATTCTTGATTAATAATTAAGTAGAACAGTAAGAAATAAAACAACCAGACAAACGGAAACGTCACGACGTAATGGCCGCGCCAGCCTTAACCAGTGAAAGGAATCTTGCACACTATAATAAGTATACTTACCCAAATATACCAAGTCACAATAATGAAATTTTTAACAAGAGTCAACTATTGTCCCACGTTAATTCAGATGAGAGAAGAAAATATAAGACTTGAGTTAAACTTCTATTCAACTATGGGCATGCTCTGAACTCTTGTCCAGGAAAATAAGCAATGAATTCAACATAAAAAGGCTTGGCAATAAAACAGCAGTAAATTTAGTAATAATCTATGAATCTAATGGCCAACATAAAATAGGTCCCTGAAGAAAATGATGGTTTGAGTGAAGAAGTAACATACTAACAAAAACTTGAAGGTGAAGTAGAAGAACAATTATTTTATTATTTTTAGAATAGACGACGATCATATTTAAATCAATTCCCTTGTTTAATTGAAATTGTGTGTTAAAATTTGAGAGAATCTCCTATGAACTCGCTCTCTGTCTGTCTCTCTCTCTTTCACACACACAGACACACACACACACACACACGCGATGTTCAAATACACACACAGATTCTCAAAACCCACACATATTCTCTGAAGTAGAATATTTGATATCATCAGGATCTTCTCAACTGCTTTTACTTGACATCAAGGACGTAAAATAAGACAGATCTACCCAGGATGAAATGGATATGAAACTTGTCGATCTAAGGGTGAATGTGGATATTGTTTCTACGAATGTTTATCAATCACTTGGAATCTTAACTTACAAAATAATGCACTAAGTATATTCTGAGAAAGTCAACAGATGACATCAAAGAGTGGTACGCAGAATTTCTTCAACAAAATTACATGGTTGCGAACACGGAGTCGTCTGTTTCAGCAGAAGTGGAATGTTGCTAGTATGTACGAAGTAAATGGAGTTTCTCGGAATGTGGAATGTACAAGATCTGGATCACAGAAATTCTCCTACTTTGGTCTGTTTCTTTGACAACTTGAAAAGGAAAAGCACTATCAATATTACGGTGATAATGAGTCGCATTTGAGGTCAATTCCTGATCAATTTCAACCGTTCGTGCACAAGGAATTCGTAGACTTTTCGATTTTTAAAAAGTTTGTGAACATTGAACAGTTTCTTTCCGAAGTTACGTACCCCCAATACTGTTTATTTTCTAACGTTTTGCATCTAGTATAAATCCTTAACACGCTTCTCCATCGAACTGCCAAGTATTGTGTTCAAAAATTACCCACAAACCATTGAATTCTAACTTGATTCATAAGATTGACTGAATTTCTTCCCCGCTTAAAAAAAATGTTCTTTGTAAATAAGCTCTTTAATTCTCATTGTAATTGAAATTGCGCGAATTTCAGTGTCAACTGCCTGGATCACAACGCCAGTAATTGCTGACCTTCACGAAGTGGACGCTTTCCCAATCCTTTAACGATCTGTGGCGGATGCAGGAAGGGGGGCATAGGGACCATCCTACAAAAGTAGGTCTTCAGAAAAAATGAAATAGTAAATGTACAGGAAAATAAAAATTAGAAATACAGAAAAATATAGAATTCTACGTCTAAAATGTATGGGAACAGAAATCGCGCTTTCTGTTCTTCGCCTTTTACGAGTAGTTACGAATGAGTCGGGTCATTCCATTTAAAATATTTAGTTCAAAATGTGAGTTTGAGATAATTTTGGTTTCTTAATATGTTAATGCCTTTATAATTAAAAGTTAATGTGCTAAATATGAGAGTATTCTTATCAATGGATTTCCTACAACAATCAATAAAGAATTCGAAAAATTTAGTCGTTAAGGCGCGTTTACACGGAGAGAGTTTTCTCTCCTAACTTTCCGGAACTGGTTACGAGACACGTGTAAACTCTCAGGAGAGCGATCTTCTCTCCGGAGACATGACGTCATAAGAGATTTTTGAAGTCTTCGCAAGAGAGCAGTGTAAAGGCTCTGGTATCGATGAGGAATCGTATCTCCTGGGAGATAAATAGTATTCAAAGAGAGTTGGAAGACTTTTTGCTCTCTTGCAAGTGTTCACGTGCTCGATTAGCCATTCTGCGTCTGTCTGTGTCTGTGCGGCGTTCCAACGTGATCGGTGGATTTCTGTTCTTTGTGAGAAATTATATACTGGGGAATTATAAATACAAATGACAAATTACTATATGTATCTCCTGTGGCCAAAAACCGCCCTACCGTCAACCCAAGTCTCTTTCCAAAATAAATTATTTTCCACTTTTCTTGCTTTTTGATTCCGTGAGATATTTCTTAATAAAAAATCAAATCCTTCTGAAGTTACGAAGTTATTGAACATGAAATCATTATCGTTTATAATAATATTATTTTTATTACATCCTTTAATAAATTAAAACTTCAAATTACGGTTCAGTCGTAAATTTTTTTATATAAAACCATAATTAGGTTTTCTCTTTCATATGCCTGTCCTAGGTGTAATGCCTCTTCTACCAAAATTAACAAATTTCAAATAATTCAAAATAATCTCCTTCGCAACATTTGATATCTTTCCTAGTTTATATCATAACACGAATTTACAGAGAACTTAAAATTGATTCTTTCAAATCGTTTATACTTAACTTCACTAAAATTTTCTAAAACAAATTATCAACTTTACCCATTTTTCAAACCTTTACATTAGGTCAAACTTTTTTCCTAATCCAGGACTCCGACCACGTTTTCCAAAAAAAAATAAATTTTAATCGTCCATAAATTAAAACTTGTTTTATTTTATTGTCTCTGAATAAAATGTAATGCAATTGAACAGGTAGCAAATAAATATTTTTTTTAAAAATCTTCTTGCAGTTCCGCCATCAAAGTTTTATAAATACTCAGTTCTTCTTTTTTTAAGAAAACAAAATCACTCACTCTTGCCTCTTTCTTTTCCTCCGCTTCTTCAAAATTGTATAAGTGGCACAGGCAGCTGCAACAGTTGTCACATTCTAACCTCAAACTGCTCGCAGCTGCTTATTCAAGATGGCTGCGCCGGAGAACATCGAGAGACATTTGTACCAAGTGTAAACAGCAAGGAGATACTTTTCCGGAGATATCTTTGGAACCAACTCTCCCGTGTGTTAGGAGACTCGCGTTACGGGAGATATTTCGAACCGTGTAAAGCTGTCAGAGAGAGTTTATCTCAGTGACGTCATGAAGTTAGGAGACTTTGTCTCTTCGTGTAAAATATAAAACATAATATAATGTTCGTGTAAAATATAAAATATAATATAAAATAAAATATAAAATATAAAAATAAGACTTTGTCTCTTCGTGTAAAAATATTCTAGAAAGGGCATGCTACATATCAGCAAAATGAAAGGTATATTTCTAAACATAAATTATCACATTGTAAAAGAGTAATTTATTTTTAAGAATTTTTACTTAACATGACATAATAAACATGAAAACCAACAATACATTAAATAAATGTTTATCATTCCAAAAACAACCTTTTTTTCGCACCATCTTTGGGGAAGGGTAAGATGATTTCTTAATATGCTTTCTCTCAAATTTCATGATGGAATGTTGAACCATTTTTGAGATATTCAAATGTTAATTTTGTGCTTAAGGTTGAAAGTCGCGTGCGATGCTCGGGATAGGGGCGCTTGCTGAAGGTTGCGCATTGTTTCGTCGCGAACTGTACTGCGATTTAGGGGAATCACAGAGAATCTCTGTTTGTTGAACTTGTAGTCGAGTTGTTCTCTTCGGTGAGTGAAGTTCTGTGTAGTTGGTGTGGTTGTGAAAATCAGTGAAGAGATTCAATTGCTTCACAATATCGAAATTTGTGATTAAGTTTAATAGGTTGTGATTTGGGCAATCCGTTTGGTCTACAAAAATATAGATGGTGCGCAGAAAGAAAAAATATGACACAGGAAACAAGTAGTAAATTGCCGTATTTAGTAGTGGATGTCTTGATATGTCCTCAGTGCAGGCTTAAGATGTAGAAAATGACTCACACAGTTCATACACCTGAGACAGGACAGAAACTAAATAAAGAAAATCAATCCTGAGGAGAATATACAACCAGGAATTGAAAAACAGGACACAATAAGTAATATAAATACAGTTTTAACTCCTCTCAGTCCCTAATCTGTAAGAACTTCATTAACGTGTTGCATGACAAGTCAATTTTCAATCAAGATGAATGGCATTTCTTTGTTACCGGGCTTGATAAGGGGTTCCTGAGACGATACAGGCCAACCTTTTTAAATTAAACAATTAAAAGACTTGTTGTTTACACTAGTGTCCAGGGAAGGCTGATATCGAATCTTCAAGAACTTTGCAAACGAGCTAATGTTGAAGGAATTTTACATTCATTTACATGTAAAGAAGAAGATGAAAAGGACAAAATGTGAATCACCAACAGCTGTAAACAACTAAAAACCGTGCCCGGAACACGCAGCATCCACAGTGTTATTCCAATGAGTGAAAATAAAATTTCTGTCAGAACACACTCTGGCTCTCCTGAAGCTGCAAGTGAAGTAGCTCTCGGGAGGCGCGAACACGACCTGCGAAGTGCGTTACCCTGCCTTCAGCGTGCATTCGCTCCGGTAAGCTGCTTCTATTTATAAATTACGTGTTTTCTAAGGTTCCACTTTCAGGGTTGAAATAATGAACAAAATTGAATATGTATAGTAATAAGAGAGAAAAAATTGTTAAAATCAAAAGGTTAATTTTGTTGTTATTACATTTTGTAAATTTGTTTAATATTTTCCTATGAAATATCTAACAATATAAAATTAAATTTTATGTGCGTAATTCCACAACAGATTCTCATTATAGACGAATACTATAAGTTTTAAAAAAATGTGTGTGGCAAAAATGATGATAAACATTGGCGTACGCTCTGAAAACGAGTATTTTAAAAGGTTCTTTGTAAGTTATTTCTATGGCACATATAACGTAAAAATTGTGACTGATTCATATTTGAGGCCAGGGAAAATGACATATTGCAGTATCTTTAAATTTAAAGAAATCTAGGTCATGATATCTACTTTTTTTACATGGAATGCAAAAAGGATTTCCTGATCCTCGCTGTATTTTAGCCCAGTGGTACTTATGGAAAATGTCCTCGTCAGTTCTCCAGAGGAGTGTGACAGTTCATCTCTTTCGTACTCCGCTTGACAAGTGGTTCTCGACGACTTCCACAGATTTGAGTGTGGCCGACGCAACCGGCAACACATTTTTAACGGATTAAGATCTCTAGGTTCCAAGAGTGATAGGGGGCCGCGGTGACATTTCGCGCAATTATAGTGTGTCTGAAACAAAAGAATATAGGGCGTGGATCGCTTGCATGCGCCTGGAGATAGTGTGATTACTTAAGAAGGGCAATAAACTATCTAATAAGAATAAGAAGAAAAGAGAAGAAAATCTAAAAAAAGAAAAAGTACATGAGGCTTGGATCATATTTTGTGAAATCCTGACGAATTTCTTTAGTCCTGGACAGTAACGTTTGTGTGTTGGATATTTTTTTCGAGAAAAAAAGAAGAAAAACAAAATGTTTCCAGGATATTTAACAAGCAGGAAACACACTAGGAATTGTTTTGGGTTTCAAGACAGCGAAAATTATGTATTTCTCTTCGTGAATTTTTATTCTAATAAATAATATGTACCCAATAAATGGAAACAAACATGTACTGGTTATTCTAGTTGTATCTCGCAACTCCCACTGTTTTTGCTTGACGTCAATCAACATTTCATCATCAATGAAAAGGTTCTTGCATTTCGTCAAACAGTAACTGAGCAGCAAGTATCAAATCAGAAACCAAAGCAAGCACCAGAAGAACTGATTTGTCCGTGGCCTCTCCGCCCGCTTCTGATTGTCAAGGTCAGTGAGAAGAATAAACCATACATCGAGGGTTGTGTGGGAATGTTGAACTTATACTGCGATTTTCGCAACTCTGTCCCTCGCAGGTATCAGCTGTTGACATTTTCATCCAATAGTGACCTCACAATGTCGACGTTCAAGCTCCCGATAAGATGAAACCGTCAACAGCTGATACCTGCCAGGGACAGAATTGCATAAATCGCAGTTTAGGTCGAGGAAAGTGTGAGAACCTAAAAGTACTTCGTTGGGGACGTTCAGTATTTTTCAACAATATTCTGAAACAGAACAGTGTTGTGTAATGCTATATACTTGGATTTAAACATAGGTTCAGTTGAGGTAAATCCAATGAACGTCACCACTGTGACGTCAATGCGATGACGTGTAAGCTTCCGATTGGATGACACCGTAACAGCTCATGATCTGTCAAATAAAGCTCTAAATATATCGAAGTATAAGTCTGCTTTTGAGTAAGTTCAGGACAGTTAGTGCCAAGCGTCCACAGCGAGAGGATGGTACGTAATTGAACAGTTCTATATTTAATATTTTTAATAGCACGTTAACGACCAGTATTGAATTAATGCAGTAAATTCATTTTAAAAATATATTCAATAATTATTAGAATAGTATTTTTGAACTATTGCTTTATTTAATCCTCTAAAACAGGAATTCACACACCTTTTTCTTTCATCGAGCACTTTTGAAAGAATGGATTGTTTTATCAATTCTATTACGTTTTTCGTTTGATTTGTTCTCGTCAATTTTGACGGGTTACCTCGAGTTATTTAAGAATTTTGTTTCACACCCTTCATACAGTATCATAGGTTTTAGTCACTTCTTTCACGTTGGAATGCACATTATAAAACCTTACGTTGTCATTTACTCACATCTTTAACGATTTAATACAATACAACTTCAGTTTTCTTCACATGTACGGCAATCAATTTCTACTGTTTTCATGATATTTGCTGATAGGTACAGTATGATTGACCGCTGATGTTCTAAAATATGATGTCTCGCTACAAGGCATAGGGACTGACGTCGTGCATGCAAACGAGTCGAGTTTTCGGCCAAGGATATTGGAAGCCTGTAGGCCTATATGCGCGCACAATCTCATTCGGTATTCACAAAGGATCTTACTTAAAAATTACTATTGTATATGATGAAAAAGAATGATATGGTGTCCGAGAGATTGAAATGATTTTAGGATTCAGATTCTATTAGGGAATTAAATTAGTAACTTCCGCTAGCAAGACCATTGATATTGACGTGAAGTCGTTTGAATAGTTCTCATCAAAATATCCCCTCTCCTATTATTCTCAACAAAAATGTAGATCGAACTATTTTCACAAAAATCTCAATTCAAATGTTTTAAAGTTATTTAAAGTAACATATGAACAGGAAATTTCCCAGCTTCATTCACTTAAGCATAGGAAAGTTAATATATGTATAAATACGAGTAATTACATAAAATATTATCTTATGACGTGCACCAGGAATTTTTTTCCGTGGTGACACCTTGCTGATGAGAATGCTAGCAACAGAAATTTTGTTCGTAGTACGAGCTGCAGCTTGTAACAAAAGAAAACGTACGTTGCGTAATCACCACCTTCATAATAGATGCTGGAAGAGTTGTTTCCCAGTGATCTAGTTGCTACCATCATAAATGCAGTTTTAATAGGAGGCCCTGATTCGGCTCGGTGCAGAGAGACTTTCCTGGCGCATTGTATAAAAATATATAACCTGTAATATTCCCTACATGCAGATATATTAATATCATTTCTGTAATTTAGATGAATCATTTGTAATTTTGTCAGGATTTTTCCAGTATCCTGAAAAAATTGGGAATAGTGCCTTCTTGGCTTCTAGACAATACAACAGTCGATGTAAATAAGCATATAAAGTCACTTTTTATTACTTTTTAGAGCAATGTGAAAAAAAGACCTCCATAGCATCGATTCTTAACTTAAAGAGTATCTATACAAACTGTGAAAATGGTAATTCCAATACAATTACACTTATTTGGTGTCCACCCGCTACGTGAAACAACACGACTGTCATGCGCTATCTTGCACTCTAATCGCTCTAAATCGAAAACTCCTGAAAGTTACAGCGTACAGATTTAATTTACGACTTTCCAACAAAGTCAGCGTTGATTCGTGCATATCTTAGACAGATAAGTCTACAATCACAGGCTTTTCTTAGCACCCGATTTATCACATCATATGCACTTATGGATTAAAAAACGAAATTTTTACTTTCCCGCATACTACATACGTAAAATAGAGAATGTTATGTAATGTTGCGGCGAAAAATGGCGATTTTTCGGCAGGAAAAATAGTGTTGTACATCCCTGATATAAAAGAACGATAATTCTTGTCCCTAAATGTAGTAAATTACTTACTCGAACACGTTCTGTTGTCAGAATCCACGTTGTGTTGTTCTTTGATACCGAAGAAATGGTTTATGGGGAAACTTCAGTCCGTCTGTCAATAACGCTAGCAGCTAAATCGAAGGTAGGATTATTACCAATCAATCGATGTAATTGATGTCGCGGTTGTTTGAATTAGAAATGACTCTTGAAAACAGGCAGAAGTAACTCTATTTTAATCGATGTTTTAATCGATAAATTACTAAGCAGACCTTGGCTAAAGCAGTCATCAATTCTCATGCTATGGAGGACTCTCATACTACGGGCTATGCCTGTTTGGGGTAGTAGTAGGTAAACGACTTAGGTATACCGACCGCGGTATGCTCGGTCGCTCGATACTGGCCGAATGCCGAATGTGTGGAGCCACTTTGAGACAGCGGGTTTCTCCCGCGCGACCTGGCGAAGGGCCGAGTGGCAGGAGGGAGCAGGGGCCGGCAGATGTCCCGCAGAGCCCAATGGCGTAGGGGTGTTGGCACTGGGGTTGGGGTTCAGTTATCCCACACGAAGGCCTTCCGGGAATCGCCCGATTGCTCCCCTCGGTCAGATTTCTCTCACACCTGCTTCCGATTTAATCGTCATTAGCATTTGGCTACCTGAGAAGGCATAGCCCGATTGCATCCAGTTCCTTGATTAAGGAAGGGGAAGGTGAAAATAATTGAGATAATCATAAGTAACGCAAATAGATGTTCACGATCTATCCAAGAGAAAATCTATAACACTGCTGAACGTGGCAGAATCTTCGAAATTGTGTACGTAATATAACTATAATGTAATTATTTTGATTCTGCATACTTTAAGGGACGTCCGTGGCCCCCTTTTCCTCCTTGGAACAGACCACAGTATACGTGGAAATCAGTTTCAATAATAAAGAATATTCGAGTTCGATTTCGAAGACCCAATGCCCTGTAAACTTCCTCTTCAGGAACATCAAAAGTCGACGATGAATCTGAAATTCACTCTATCTACTAGAACTCCGCTGTCTGCCCTCACTTACAAGCATCATTGTGTATTTCGCAACTTGTCTAAGTCTTCATTATTCTGATAAGAGAGGCAGCATAACTGTAGCACAGGCGATGACACTTATCGGGCGCCAAGTTTGTACTAAGAATGACGCGTTGCCATAGGATGAACATGTCTATATAATATCATATTGACAGATAATAACTCTGAATCCAATTTCATCGTATCTTGTATGTAGTCTCGTTCACATATGCTACATATCTTAATAATGTTAACTAGTGGTTCTACAGAATGGCATAGACTTTCTCGGAGTAAATTCTAAAACTTTTAAAACTTTAATAATAAAAATTTTCTAGGTGTGGATTGGCTTTGCGGTCTTGCCCCATCCTCTTGCCAGCTGCCATCTATCGCCGCCCAAAATACATTTTTTTTGACATTTTCTCAATTTTTCGGTTTCGTAATAGTATAACCGAAATATTACTTTAATAATATTAAAGAGTAGCCTTGTCATAAGTAGCATTTATTATTGAAAAATTTGGAATGTTTTTAAGAAAATGGCGTTGAAGCGTTACTGTAATGCGTAATTTGAAGCTCCTTCTCACAGAAAATTTTTGAGTTGTCGTAAAACTTAATTAGAATTTGAAGCACATTAACTCACAAATGCAGTCGCGTTTACAAATTGCTAAAAATGATCAAATTATAGGTGCTTGAGAGATTTCAATAAAACTATTTGTGTGAAATTTCAAAAATATACATTTTTGTAAGTTTGGAAAAAACAAAAGGATAGAGAAATATGGCGTTTACGTCATCGCTTAGAGTGCATTTAGTACTATCCCTACCAAACGTTTGAAGAAAAAATTTGGATCTGTTTTTAAGAAAATCTTGTTTTTGTATTTTTTTAAATTGCAAATATTGAACGCATTATTGAGTGAAAACTACAAAAAATTTCCAAAAAATGTACATTACCTTAATGAAAGAACTCAAAATGAAGGACAAACTAAGTAGGAAGAAAAAATCTCTTTTCAATTTTGCAGCTGTAGAAAGACGCTGAAAAATTTACAAACTTTTGAAATTTCTAAAATTTAGAGTTAACTTTGAAAATAGGGCCCATGCCACCTTTGTAAGTGTATTTTACTATATTGTTACAACAAATTTGAAGAAATAACTTAAAGCTGTTTTGAGAAAAATTTAAAAATGTCTTAGGGTCTTCATGTAAAGTACCCCCGAATTTTAAAGAATGTTTTTCAAAATCTCAAAACTTCGACTCGAGCCAGATGGACAGTTATTTCTTCAATTTGAAACAAATCCCATGGAAGATTTAGCCGCCAGTGGTGTTTACAGACGGACGTATTAGAGGAAGAAAACAAAAATCCTTTGGTCTCAGCTATCTATTCTCAGGTCTCAGCTAATTTGCCACATATTCTTGCCTGCTGCCATCTGTCTCCGCCAAAAGTACATTTTTTAAAATTTTTCTTAATTTTTCGGTTTCCTAACAGTAGAATGGAAATATCATTTTAATAATATTCAAGAACAGTAAAACCTTGTCCTAAAATGGAAATTCTCTTTGAAAAATTTGGAGCTGTTTTAAAAATTACGAAAACAAGATTTTTTCAAAAATTGCTCCTCGTTTTTTTAAAACTTTTGTTAGGGTTGTGCTAAATGCACTCTATAAGATGACATAAACGCCTTATTGCTCTATTCGTTTGTTTAAAAAGCAAATACAAGAATGAATTTTTCTTCTTGTCTCTCAAGTCGTTAATATTTTATTAGCAGCACATTATTATGTTTATGAGTGCATGGCTTTAAATAATGTCATATAAAGCTTCTCGGAAACTCAATCGTTTTCTGTCAACACTAGCTCAAAATTTCGCAAATTCAGGATCGCTCAATCACGATTTCCTCAAAAAACGGCTAAAATTTTTTTCTTGAAACTTTTCGACCGGATAGTGCTAATTGCGCTCTTTAATATGACGTAAAGTTAAGTTAGGTGTATTTTTTGTTTTTAAAAAAATTCCACAATTGTAAATGTTGTGAAAGATCTCTGAATACGCCGTTGATCTTTTGAAAACGCCATTGATATGCACATTCCAGCAATTCGTAAACACTATTGTATTTGTGAGTTAATATGCTTCAAATGACTTCTGATGACGTTTTTCGAAAACTCAGAACATTTCTTTGAAGAAGTGTTTTAAATTTCGAATATACTGTAGCGCTTAAGAGCCATTTTCTTAAAAACGGCTCAAAATTGTTTAAAGAAAATTACCATTTCGAACGCGGTTTTACTATTCTTTACTATTTTAAAAATAATATTTCAGTTTTATAATTAGCAAATAGAAAAATTACGAAAATTTCAAAAAATCTATTTTGGGCGGTGATATGTGGCTGCAAGCAATAGTATGTGGCAAGTTCGAATAGCTAGCGGAGACCAATGGAAATAGAAAACTAATATGGGAAAATCTGTGCAATTCTGTAGCACCACTGGTTACTCTAGAGAATTCATTCCACATCCTTACGAACAGATTATAGAAACTATTCCACTCGTGAAATTAAAACCAATAGTATTTAAATATACATACAAAATGCCTCAATCAGGGCGGTGTATCTCAAAAAATTCATCGCCATTTCTATTCGATTTTTCTTACTGCTTCTCCCTACTGGCCAATCATAAACTGTGACTCATCTATCTTAGGAGGCGTTATACTCGTACATCGATCGCTATGTTGATGTCCAATACACAGTGCATGTACTGTACAACATTACCTCTGATTTTAAGATACGCTTTCTGTTATTTTCAATATTTGGCGCATTTTGAAACTCTGTTGGACATAATTTCACTCGTGGAATAGTTTCGTATTAAATACCAC
Source organism: Gryllus bimaculatus (assembly GCA_017312745.1). Taxonomy (NCBI): domain Eukaryota; kingdom Metazoa; phylum Arthropoda; class Insecta; order Orthoptera; family Gryllidae; genus Gryllus; species Gryllus bimaculatus. The sequence goes on from BOPP01000119.1 coordinate 1,068,090, forward strand.
TCGTGCTTACGAAATTCTCAGATAAATCCTCCTCTCGCTTCGCGAGTCGGGCATTTATCGACAATTATCAAAGCACTCGCGGTATTACCCATGATAAATAAATACCCGATAATTAAACACCGGATTACTTCAGCTAGTAGGACAAGCTAAGTTGACTGAAGTTGACACTACAGCTCCTCTCAGCGGAAAGATTTCTGACATCTAGGGTTCGATTTCTGCCACTGTCTAGGGGAGAATTCTAGCGCTCGACAGCTCTGCTCGGTAGTTTTCGGATCGGTGGTTTCTCCGATCAAAAACAGGCGAATTCTGGAGGAGAACTTGGAAAAGAGAACCATAGGCAGCGCATGATCTTTCCTCCTTTATCGTTGGCACCTTTATTCTCTTAACACACACGTACATACACTTACATACAGTACTCCACCACACATGTCGAGAGACCAGTCGGGAGATTTGGGCTTATCCCGGTTGGAGCAAACTCCCGCTGGCGGAAATACCTGGAAGGAAGAAATTTCCGCAAGCCGACGTGTGGGTCGGTACCGAATCTCACGTTCTCGTGGAGTAGAAACAACGCCACCTCCTGGGATACAACGTTCACTACACTTACTACATTAATGACCAAAGCAGTTGATACACCTGGTAACAAAATAACCAATTCAGCTAGTAGGTAGATAAATAATTACTGCAACACGACGCCCTTCTCGTCATTGACTCCCTTCTGTTGATTACCGAAAGGTGACTCCCGACAGTAGACTCCTGACAGTCGCCTCCCGCCAGTTGTTTCCTGGTTGCGAGGCGGGAGCGCTTTCCGGTAGAGCCGGCGCGGCGCGGAGCAGAGCGGGGAGGGGCGGAGGCGCGCGCGCGTTCCCACTGGAGAAAGCGTCGCCGCGCGAATAGCTGCCTAGACCAGCGCTTTTTTCTCGGTTTTTCTAGGACAGCGGCCGGGAAAGGGAAAGCACGCGGCGGTGAACGTGAGAGTTGGCAGCGCCGTGGCGCAACGCCCCACGCACCGCGCGCACCCGTGCACTCCTACCTCCGACCGTCCGCTTCCCTCACCGCGGCACGTCACATACGGTGAGTAATTGAGGTTTCTCAGCATGTCAACTCCGAGGGCCTTAAGTCCTTTTAGGAGAGGTGGCTCAGGGCATCATCTCATGCCATTGCAGTACCTTTGACCGGGAGGACCTAGGTTCGAGCCATGACGGTGCAGGATTTTCGACACTACCTTGTCAGCTAGATCGACTTCAGTCGTCTGCAGGAGACCTCTAGCGGCCGGCTGCTCTCATCGGTAGTGGTCGGTGGTTTTATCGATCAACACCAAGAGAATACCAGAGAAGTACCCTAACAAACACGCCACAGACAGCGCTCGATCATTCTTTCCTGTCCCTTGTGCTATCCTCACTCCTTGTACACACAATCACATGCACTACATTACCACTCATACTGGGAGATCCACCGGGAACTTAAATCTTGACCCGGCTTGAGCGGTGCCCCGCTGGTGGAAGATACTTGTTGAGGGAAACCCTGTAAGTCAACCCTGCAACCCTGTAGATCGACGCCGGTTATCGCCATCCTGCGGGGTAAGATCACCGCCACCTCTCAAGGGAAAACATGCTTACGGGACAAGTGACTTTTACAGTTGACGCACCCGAAATCACTAACAATCAATCAATCATTAGTCCCGTTAGTGTGATGAATATTTTATCCCGATAGGTGGCGATCTCACCCCCTCCCTCGTTCGGTGGTAAGATCTGGCACCGACCTAAACACCGGCTTGCGAGGATACATCTCCAAAAAGGGCCTATATCTCCCCAGCGATGCACCTCTTCATCCGAATCAAGCTAAGTTCCCGACCAGATATTGTGAAGAAAGACAGAGCTGCATTCTTGCATTCCGAGCTGCTGTGGAGTCTTCTCTGCAGTCCAAATGACCTCTCAGTAGCCAGTGTACTCCAGGAACGGTGTTTCAGAGTAGATAAAGAAAGTCCTATGAAATCTACAGAATTTTAGAGAAAAACTCTTGTACTATCCTAAACGGATATTTTTAACCCTAAACTCCTTTGGCCCAACATCTAGGCAAGAATGTGGATAGGCGGAGCAGGGACGCGAGGTCCTAGGTCGGCGACGGGCGCTGTGTGCTTGCAGGCGAGCCGCCGTTGACAGGACGAGCAGCCCTGAAGCTCCCTAGCGCAGGAGCCTCCGGCGGGCGCAGCCATGCAGGGCGGCAGCGACCGGCCACACGGCGCTGAGCCCTTCGCGCAGCCAAGGTACGAATATGTTTTATGAATTAGACAGTTTTATATCATTATTTTTATTATTAATGTTATTTTTATTATCATTATTCTATTTTTATTATTATTATTGGTGTATAGGCCATTACTGACCACGCTACACGCTAACACGATAATTCTTCTAGGATCAGCTTTTCAGCTGTATCTTTGGATTACAACCAGGTTGTTACGCCTTGTAGTGTGACTTATGAGATGATAGGATGATGATAGGTGAAGGGACATTAATGGATTGATATAGGTGATAGGATATTCATGAAAGGTGATTATTATTATTATTATTATTATTATTATTATTATTATTATTATTATATAATTGCATGATAGCTGTAGTATTTTATTATGTAATTAGCTGCCACCGGGTTATGCCCATTTGCAGTTCAAATAAATTTATCTTATATATAGCGCCTTTGCTCCTCGAGCCTGCGCTCCGCGTACGTGCCATTGCCAGCGCAGGGTGATACGCTGTGCCGCCGCTCATGCAAAGGATGCAATTTCTTCCATAAGTTAATATGTTGCATAGTTCGGTGCATCTTAGAGTGTATGTTATTAACCCGCTTTTGCGTCTCAGAACATGAACGTTATGCTAAAGTTATAGCTGGAAACTTCTCAAAACATTAATGAGTGCAGTCACGTGACTTGTGTCGCACAGTAAACCGGACACACGGTGTCATGCTGTATGGCATTGTTCCAATTGTGGCGGGCAGTGTGCCCTGCTAACTAATAATATTATATATATATATATGTATAGGATTATATGGACAATCTCTAGCAGAACAATTGCGAATCGAGAGGATATAGCATATTGGAAAGTTGTGCGCTCTCTGCCACCATACTTCGGAACGACGTAGTTTGGACGATCCTTTGACCGGCTGAGGTGGCCAAGCTAGTGACACTTCAGTGCCTCAGTTCGGGAGAACCTAGTGTTCGAGGTCCGAAGGTGGTAGAATTTTCTGCACTACCTACGTCGAATTCAACTGATATCTGGAGGAAAATGTTAGTGCTGGCTGTTCTGATCTGTTGTTTTCCGTGGTTTCTCCGATCGACTGCAGGCGAATTCCGGAACAGTACCCTAACAAACGGGCACGATGCGCGAGCAATTTTTCCTTTCTCTTGCTTGTCCTATCCTAACCCTTTTTTTATACCCAGACATGCACTACACTACCACATATGTCTGGACTTTTGTCGGGAGCTTCTAGCTTGTCCTGGTTGCGGCGGTGACCCGCTGGTGGGAGAAACCTGGATGAGGATAACCCCGCACACCGACGTGTAGGTCGGATCTGACTATCCAACGGGGGAATAACATCGCCTCCTTCCGTGAAAGAACATACTTTACACTTTCGGGGCTAATGTCATTAGCAGTTGCGGCCCCCTGAAATACTAACTAATGAATCAATAAATCGGACGACCATTCAGAAGGAAACGTTGAGCAATAGGTATTATTGTTTCCCCTGCCACTGGTGACAAGGTTGCCGCATAATGTTTTTCACTACGTTATGCAAAAACTCTAACTGCAATTTATGTTAACAAGTACTGTCAGGCTAGGACATGTCTGGATGCTACATTCATAGCCTCTGCCGAAGCCGAACCTTATCGTCACGCAAACCCACGCCATGAAAACATCGTGCGTCAGCACCGTGTACGTGCTTCTCGAGCGCCGTCACGGACGAGCGGCAGCGCTGATTCCTCGCTGGGAGGCCTCATTCACAATGTAAACTTACACGCAAACGCAACGCCACAGAACCTAGCAATGAGGTATTAAGCGAGATCACTCACAACGCCCTGACATAACCGTAGACATTAGTCTGTAAACTTAGGAGTTCACAAGCCCTAATCTTTTACGTACTTGTTTATGTCTGAATTCTACCGAAGATCAATCAGAGAGCAGCTTGAAAGCAACAAATACACAACATAATTTGCGAGACGCAAATGAAGGGTTGATTTCGGATTGTGTTAATGAAGTTGTCTGTTCTTATGTACATGTCATTATGTGTGTGGTTATGTCATTTCACTATTGTTATGGAATGAATTTAGTTTTCTAACGGTTTTGGTGCCAGTTTTTAATTCAAAGTAAGTATTTGGGCCATTTTTCTTGCAACTTTAACTTGACATGGTGAATCAAGTCATTACGTTCCAGGAATTACTCTTGAATATGGCACAAGAAAGTTCTTGTTTATAAAATAAAGGAAGTGAGAACACAAATACAGCTACTCGCATATACAAGGCACGGTCAAAAAGTAATGCCTTCTATTTTTTCTACTGAAATAAAATGAGTTAAATGAAAATTTTGAATTTGGCATTATTCCTCAAACATCCTTCTACAATCTACCGCAGTCGTAACTTCCTGCGTCAACATGTGGCAACTCAGCAATCGTTTGAAAAATGTCTTTCAAAAAAATTCAACCGCTGTCTCAATGAGAATACCGATCAGGCTGCTCTGATCGGTAGTTATCCGTATTTTTTCGATCAATAACAGACGAATGACGAAACAGTTCCCTAACAGGCCACAGACCTCAATTTCTTTCATTCCTCTTCCATGTTCTATCCCCATCCCTTACTTACATACACTCCCTCTTGCAAGCACTACTCTACCACTCATCCCGGGAGACCAATTGGGAGTTTTGAGATTGTCGCGGCTGAGGCGGTGGCCCAGTGATGGGAGATTCCTGGTCAGGGGAAACGCCCTGCAAGTAGGCGTTTGTAACGACTTCTGATCTCGCCGTCCAGCGAGAGAAGATCACCGTTACCACCACCTCCATCACCCGCAATTAAACATGCACTATACGTATGGGACATTGTCCCTTAGCAGTCTCCCAGGCCGTCTATAGCCAAGCCAAGCCACATCCCGTCTCTCTCTCTCTCTCTCTCTCTCTCTCTCTCTCTCTCTCTCTCTCTCTCTCTCTCTGCCTCCCTGCCGCCCCCGCACTGCGAAGCACAGACTCCATCCTTGGCCTGCATGCCTCCGCCAAACGCTTGCGGCAATGCGCAAGAGGACTCCTTGACAGCTGTCTTCAAGTGTACCCTTTACCTGTCTACGTTCATCGCAATTATCATCCTTTCCCTTCATTATGACGCATCATTTCTTCATTCTGTGCTTGCAACCAGTTTTATTTGCTACAGAGTTTTCATGTCACACCATCTATATACAACGTTTCACAAGGAGACCATTTCTTCTCGCAAATAACATGCCCTTTACGCGTTATGTGACTACATAAATCTGTTGGCGCAGTAGTAGAATTATGGGGCACATTCGCACTGAAAATGTATGGAATACAATTTATGATATTTTACATTCACCATACTGAGAAGAAGAATGTAAACGCATCTACCACAATTTTTTTTATATTTTCGACAAAGAATGAAAAGAAAGCAATTCATAAACTTTCTACTCTACTAGGTTTAGAAATGTTTTGTTTCTTCGTAATAGGAACAATTTTCATAAGAATTTTCAATATTCAATTGGAGAGTCCTTGCTATTTTTTTCCATAATGAGTTCACGCATATCGTGTGAATTTGGTTAAATAGAGTCTAGTGATGCAACATTTCAATTCAAAAGTTCTTATCCCTGCACAAGAGCAAAGAGCACATGTTTCAGTACGACCGAGCACACACACCGGACATTCTACGGCTACCTGCGGTGCTCGATAAGCATCTCGCGGGCGACATTGGCAGAACCGGACAACAGCAGGCAACGTGCTCCCCGCACGGGGGCAGAGGGGCCAGCGAAATTGCAGCGCGCGATGCAAATTAGCAAGCCTCTTCCTGCCCCCTGGCTCGGCGCTCCCACCGGAACGGACAGCGGACAGCGCGGCGGCAGCGGCTGTAATGGTGTTAAGATGGAGCGGCCGCGGCGGAAGTGGCAGGCGGGGTGCGGGGCGGGGTGCAGCGATGGGTGCGTGCGGGGGCAGAGGGAACAGAGGGGGAGGCAGAGTCTGAGGTGAAGGCTGGGGCGGAGGGGACGGACAGTTGTTAATACAACCTTTCGTAAGTAGCGCTACAAAAGGACACGTTCTGATATTATAGTCCTTCAACCACATAACTTTAACCTGCAAATGTGCGGTCTGATTTTATGAGTGATTCTTCCCAGTGCAGAAAATGTATCCAACCGTCAAAGGTATTGAGGCTTGGAATGAAAACATCATCCCTCCCATTTTCGCTTTCTTATTCGACTTGATTTCTAATTTACTGAATTGGTTGTGTATAGAGCGCATGGGCTCTCGTCTGTATGCTGGTGCTTCTATGTTTCGAATGTCCGTTCATTGTCTTCCGGTTTGTCGGAGAGAATGTTCTGTTTTCTCTGGACCGCGGCTGCGTGGAACCCGTGAGTGTGTTAGCTTCTAATGCATGAATAGACCGGCGCCGTACGCGGGTGATAACTGTCTTAGGCGGTCCAGGACCGTTGATTAATTTAATGCAAAATGAAGTACCCACTCAAAAACAACGCATTTCTGACTTCATAGTACTCTGTGATTTGTTGTTCGCCAATTCTCGTTCCATCTGGCACACTTAGGCAAAGATTTCGAACGTGTGAATTGAACCCTTGAGTCTCGGTTGTGTTTTCAGAAATTACAGATGTTATCTACTTTAATATAAATTATCCAAGAACAATTCTTCAACCCAACATGAAATTTTCAAGATGATTGCTTTACGTTGCTTCCGTACAATTAAACAAAGCTTTATTCCATTTTTATTACGTTTAATATAAGATATAAATATTTACACTATCCGAATGAAACCAACTATTTTCCACTATCCAAATATTTTCTGTTGCCCCAAAATTCTAATACTAGCAAAACCGCAAGGCAAGAAAAACTAATGTTCTTTCCATACTCTTCTACATTCATCTGCTGGGAACTATAAATCAACCGGAACTGTTGGCGCTTGCTGCTCGTATCTTGCCTTCGTGGGTATTAGTAACGCGTTAATGGAATCTTTCCATAAAAAGCGAACGAATTTCGTTCGTTCTTTCTCAATGAGGCGGTTGTGTGACCTCGAGTGGATGTGAATTTAAACCTGAGGTCGCGTTGAACCGAACATCACGTTCGTTGGTTGGTCTTGCGAAACCGTTCGTGAACGGGTCGCACCTCGTTTATCTTGGTTGCGAGGAGTAGGTCGCTGGTTCGAACTTTCTCCGGCCTGTGCCGTCTGACGTCCTTCGCGCGCTTTCGGTGCCGCTCTGACTTCCTCCTTGGGTTCGTGATAGAGCGAAATAGATGACCGTCTGAGGGAGTCTGCAGCTCGGTGAAAGTGCTCGGCACGGAGTCAACCGCGGTTGACATTCACTCAACAATAAGTTTGATCTGTTGGTGAAGTGAAGTTGGAAATGTAACTACAAGATAGGCGGACGTGGTTTTTTCAAACAACATTTTTATTTCGATAAACCGCTTTCAACTCGAGTTTCGCTGCCATTCAGCAGATTTGTCGATGGTGGCCAGATAAGGAAGCTAATCAAAATAAAAATCTTGCAAAATACAATACTAGCCTCTCGTATAATACATATTTTCCATTTTTTAATATCTTTGGTAGCGAGTTTCCCCTGAAAAGTCATTTTCTTTTGAGTTCGTTTTCGCTTGAGAGCTTCCGTGACAACTGATAAGAGCATAGATTTCTGGTTTAGATTTCCTCATTTCATCAACTTGTGATTTATTTCTTTTTATGACGTTGAATTTTTTGTTAATATACTGCTACGTTTCCAACTCTGCTGTTCATGGTTTCATCCAATCGAGAGCTTGAAAGTGCAACATAGTGCACTATGGTGACGTACAAGTTCCCGGTTGGATGAAACCGTCAACAACTGTACCTGCCGGGGGCAGTGTTGGAATAATCGCAGTATAGTGCTAGGTATTATTTCTATGACTATCCTTGTCAATCATGTTAAATATGAATTCATCTACATTTCACATATATATGCATCTATATACAAGAGAAGGCGGTTCTTTCTATTCTTTGGGTATTTCAAAATTAAATTAGTAAAGAATGAGTATGCAGTTGAATAATGAAAACAACACAATTGTTATTAACTATTTGGATGAATTCCTTATATTACTAAAAAATAGTTTTTATCGAGGTAACGTCATGAAATATCTCTACTAGGTTGACGATCTGACTGAAAACTTCCAATTAAATAAGTTTTGAAGACCTGAAACGGTTGTGTCAATTCCACTAAAACATCACACAGAAATTTACTGAAACACTCTTTCATTCATACGATCATCCTACATAAATTGTGCGAACGTTATTCTGCGTTCGTCAGAAATGCATTCGCGTTGAGTCCGAATAATATTTTGATTTCCGGGTTGGGTCGTGCTCCTTGCTTTCGAATAGAAAGCTTACAGTTGTAAGAGGTCCATGACGATGCGTTCGCTGTTTTTGAAACAACACTCCATGTTGAGTTGTTGGACGAGTGTTTTGTTGTGAAGATTACGGTATAAAATGGTAATGTGTGTCTTTCTGAAGAGCTTAATGTAAGTACGGATTTTCTCTTTCATTATTTCACTACCTTAACCGTTTCATACCAATGCTATTCCCATGCCCCTCCCCCATTCTTGGTAGGTATTAAGTCCGCATACTCTTTCACTAACGAAAATGGCTTCGTATTTGTCGAATACAGTTTCATGTTGAACTTATTCGTACATTTCATTTTTCTTTTGAATGTTTTACGCTCTTTTTATCATTCTTCATGCTTAATAAAATACTTCAAATAATTATTATTTACACCACTAATCATGATTTGTGGCTGTGAATATCAATGATAATTTGCTAGAGCCAATGTAATCTACTATTCTTTTTTAGCACTTCAAGTTAATGCATTTTAATAGGTCAATCTGGCTGGTGAACAAACATTGAGGGTAAGTAGGGTATTACGGACAATAGCGGATCCTGGTAGGGGCACGGGTGCCACAATACTTTTAAGAGAGAACCATAATGCTAGATGGCAGTGCCGGCGCTAGTTTTGCGAAGACGGCAATTTCTCGGGGCCGTGCAAATCAAGGAGCTCATTGATGAAACTGATAGGAAGAAATAGTAAAAATTTGAAAAAGAAATTAAAACATCGTTATTGTAATTTTGTATGTTTCGGTACAGTAGTCTGATATTTCATAAATTATTCGTCATAAATTAATTATTGTCATTACTTACAAGGTAGGAATCTGTTAAATGAATCAAATGACGCTAATATTAAAATAGGTTCTAATGAAATTCATATTTATTATTTCATGTATTTACAAGTCATTTTTTTAAACACTAACTAAACACAACCATTCTTTTAATATTTTAAACTCACCATGGAAATAATATTATTTGATAACTAAATACTTTTACTTAAACTATTATTTAAAATATATTTCCAAAAACATTTTCAAGCTTAAACGTAATTTTTGCTATTTGTTGAAATAACATAACTCATTTCCTGCTACGACTTTCACTTTACTTTTAATTTGTTCGGGGGGGGGGATACGTTTTAGCATTGCTTTGGTCCAAAATTGACACTGCTAGAGGGTATTGTAATTTGCACCTTGGCCAAAGACTTTAGCCATATATGAAATATTAAAATGAAATGAAAGATTAAAAAGCCGGCTTGAGACGAAAGTAACATAATTGGATGGACAAAGTATTATCGTTCACATAAGAAACAAAGACATATCAAACACAAACATTTCAAATAATTCTTCTAAAACGTCCTTCAATGATACAATTTCAGTAGAAACGAATATCCTCCCTTCACTTGAAATCTCATTATCTGAAGGCTCATAGCCCATATCGGTAGCCAGCGGTGGGCCCAGTTTGGATCGCCGGCCAATCCATGTGGAATTTGATGTGGACAAAGCAGGGCAGATTTTCTGGGGTTCTCCGATTTCCCTTGCGTTTCATTCCATCAAAATTCACATCATCATCGCCATCATCAACTCATTAAATCATCATTAATGAGCACCAATGATACAGGCAATTGAAGGGTTCTACTCAATTCTATATCTATGTATATAAAAAAAGGTAATATGCGTATGTGTGTCGCACACAGACGCAAATTCTGCACAACCGAATTGGCACACATTGCTCTTATTAGTTATGGGAGTGTTTAAGTAGTGAATTAATAGTTTGAATTAAATAGAACACGTGGGGCGTTGTTGATGTTGATATATTCGTGTATGACGACTCAAGCACCCCTGATCTCTAAGCAACCCGACGCACTGTCAAGGATTAAGCACGTCTTCACTGTCTACAAGTATTCTACCCCTGTTATTTTAAAATCAGTTGGAATTATTACTTAATGTTATCTTGGACAAGTAAATCAAATTTCGCCAAGATATTGTCCTAGCGAACGCATACCAAATTTGCGGGAGAACGTTTTAATAATTGGATACTTGACAACCATATCCAAACCAGGAAATAGAACAAACCCATACTTGCGAGAAAGTCTTGCATATATTAGAATTTTTGCACGGCCCAGCGTAAAATGTGATTACTAAATCACGTGTAGTATGTGATGTGTGTACACTGCAATTGCGAAGCATTGCCGGGTCCCCTAGCCTACAATAAATGAATGAATGATTCAGTGCAATTGCATCATGCAATTGAAATGCAATTGATCATCTTCGGATAAGAGGACATAAATGAGTAAGCTCCGTCCCTCCTCTAAGCTCAGAAAAGAGTTTGGTATCCATCATCATCATTATCACCATCCAAGGAAGGACATCGTCGTCATCATCCAGTGGAAGAGTTCGGCCTGCGCTCTGCAAAGAGTTCGTCTGTCGTCACGGGACTCCCACGCCTCATGTGGCCCGTGCCCTTCTTGGCGTGGCGGTGGCGGTGGCGGTGGCGCTTTCGCCCGCGGCGATTGAGCAACGGTCGAGGCGGAGGCACTTGCGCCACGCGCCGTTTTGCCTGGCGCCGCGCCGCCAGGCCGCCATTCATGGAGCGGGGGACCACAGTGCCATTGCGCCCGACCTCCAGTATGGTGCGGTGTGGGACTCACAATATGGTATGGTGTGTTGGTGAGTACTATGCTGTGGTGTGAGGTGGGGTAGTGAGGTATGTGGTGTGGGGTGGGGTGGGTGAGGTGGGGTATGATGTAGGTAGTGGGTAGTATGCGGTGTGGGGTGGTGCGTGTGCGTGCGTGCATGTGTGTGATTGAGTGTGTGATGGTATGGGGTGGGGCGGTGAGGCGATGTATGGGTAGTAGGGATGTGATGTGGAGTGGGTGTAGTGGTGTATGATGTTGTGTGGAGTGGTGTGTAATGTGGGGTGGTACGTAATGTGCGGTGTGGGGTCGTGTGCTCGTGAATGTGTGTGTGTGCGTGTATGTGTTACCCCCTTGACCAGCCACCGGACCACAGTCTTCGCTGAATGAGCTATCACTAAATGATAATGAGGAAAAAACAAATTTAATAAACTCTCACATCGCTATCGCCTGAGTGATTCGCTCCTGCCCAGACAACATCTCATGAGTATAGGACGGTGTATTTCCTGTCATGCATCGACACTAAAAATTAAACAAGTTACGAAAGAATTTGTTCCTGACACTGATGTTCACATTTATGTAGTTACCTTAAAAAATAACAGCTTTCTTATATGAATTTATCAGTATTATATTTGTCATAATTAGAGGAGGAAGGCATGGGAAAGAGATACATGGAACGGAGGCCTGAAGGAGGCCTAACTTCATTTATTGACTATTGCGCCCTAAGAAGAAGATATTTATATCATTCCAAAATTTGTAAATGACTTCAGCAGGAAATTACAGCGATTTTTCCACATTTTAAACCTCCACTTCAGCACTCGCAATCTCATTCTGCATTATCATTTGTTTCCCGACCTAGGTCCCTGGGACCCCGAAAGTGCTCCCTTGTTAGAGTAATTCCACTATATCTGCCAGTGAACTAATTTTTCGTAGGGATTGAGGTGGTTTGAGTATGAATGTGCTTCTTCCGTGAACGCGTACTGGTCTCTGTCCACGTCGGAGCACCGTGCGCTCGCTCGCTGGGCCGAAGGCCGGTCTTGCCTCGCCGCACCAAGGCCACCGCCACCGCCATTCGGCCGACGCGGAAGCGAAGCAGAGGCGACGGCGGGGTCATGGCTTCGCCTCAGACGTCGTCAGCCCACTCGATATTCCACACACCACTCACCACACACTGCATCACAACGGGACTCCTCACACCTATCACACCCCTCCCTCCGTGCATCACACCCCGTACTCCACATCACACACCATTCCTCATTCCATACCAAAAATCACATAAACCACAGCGAACATCACATACACTCATCGCGCCCCCACCTCCACTCAGATCCACCTCCGCGCCTTATGACGTAGGAGTCAGATGCTACTCGTACTCAGGGTCTACGGACTCAGCATGGCGCGGCCGGAGACACCCTTTTTCTTTCTGATTTGGATACGGACTCCCGTATATAACATGCGCTACCCTTATGGGACAAGTGTCCAGTCATTGAGGCGCCCGGAAGCACGTAATCAATTGATTTTTGATATTTGGCAATAATGCAATAAGGCAAGCCGAGAGCAAGGGTGACGGGGCGAGTGGCGGGACATCTGGCTTGCCGGGCGTATGGCAGGGCGGGGAATGTGGCGGGGCGCGCGTGAACGGCTGCTCAGGGTCGCACGTGGAGACCAGATGACGGCACAACAGAAACGCAAATAACCTTGACAGTTATGATAGGCAATGCCTGCTTTCAGTGATGTAACGTTCTTGAAGAGTTGCTGCGACACACTCACAGTCTCTGGGAACACTTGAAATATCTATCGTTTTAAGATAAAAAGCAAGTGTAATTGTAATTGGTAATCGGAGATATGTGTATGTAAATCTGTGTATTAATAATAATAATAATAATAATAATAATAATAATAATAATAATAATAATAATAATAGGCAAAAATGAAAATTGGTGACCATGTCGTCAAACGCCAATAGGGAACAAACCTTGGAAGTTAGACAGTCTGTTTCTTCGGTGTTTCTTATATTAACCTGAGATGGACACATGATCAACGACATATTGATAAGGAATAAAAGCATCTTAAACTCAAGCTGTGACTCCAGTTAACATTTAACGACATGGCCCCAACGATCATTCCCGCAATTTATTTGTAAAGTGGAGGGATTTTCAGGAACAACATTCTACAACAATAATAATTAAATAATAATTATTAATAAAGAATAATAATTATAATCATTAGTATATTTTCAATTTCTTCAATTTTGCGAACATAACGAAAACGTAAAATTTGAAAACATGCATTTTTGCGTGATTTTGTTCAGTTTTTGAATAATGTATGTTTAAGAATATTGTTATTTTGCATGATCTCATAGTGGTCTAATTGAGTGTAACTACAATACAGGTTGCAATTTGACGGCAGATTGTTGGGACTCATTGATTGATTGAGTAGTGTTCCTAGGCGCGTCAACAGCCAAGGTCATTACTCCCTTAAAAGTAGTGCATGGTATTTAAGGGAGATGGCGCAGATGTTCGTCAGCTGGTTGGCGAGATCCCGCGGCGACCTGCATGTCGGCCTCCGGGATTCCCCAACCACCCCACCGCAACCGGGACAAGCTAGGAGTTCTCAATTGGTCTCTGGTCATATGTGGTAGTGGCAGGGGGTGCTTGCGGCGCTAACGGGTGAGGGTATGGCAAGGAAGAGGGAGGGAAGATCACATGCGGCCCGAGGCCTGTTTGATAGGGAACTGCTTCGGCATTTGCCTGATACTGATCGGAGAAACCTACCTATAAGAACAGCTGGCCGCTAGAATTCTCATCCAGACAGCGGCTGAATTCGATCTAGCTGTATAGATAGTCGAGTCGAAAATCCTGCCACATCGTCGGCATTCCAGCCCTAGGACCATATATATTGGTGTGCCGAATTTTGAAAGTTATTTTCTCGTCATTCCATACAGCTGCAACCCCCAGTTTGTTGGAGCAGCAGCCGCCATTGACTTTTAAAGACATTTCTCCTGTCCTCTGAATGAAATGCTAAACATTGTTTAAAATTCATCTTTTTGTGAATGAAAGAGTTTTAGAATAGTATTATCTAAGCCATCTGTTTAAGCTCAATCTATAAGTTCTTTCACGGAAACTGTATGTACTGAAATTGTATGCAACTTTCATACAATTGTTTCAGTAGAGAATCCTAGCTGGCTTCACGTGTTGTAGTTGTTAGAAATCCTTCCGGTTCTCGCCGAGAATCTCGAGTGAGAAAGGGTTTTTTTCGAGACGGTTGACGTTATCTTGTAAAAGAAATTTTTCTAGGACAATGAAGCATTGTCACTTACACAATCATGTTCCCAAGCAACTTCTCAACTTGTGTTTTGAGAAGTTTCACAAGGACATTGTCGTCCGCAATGAGATAATGTTTTCGCATGGGTCTGAATTTGTTCGTCACTTTGTTTTGCGTAATTTCAAATGCAGTTTACGTTCATATTTATTGTATTGTTAGAAAACATCAGTAACAAATGGAGACGTAAATGGCATATAACGTTTGTAATTATCTTTATAGATAAATGAAGCATTGAAACTGGTAATTAACTTAGTATTACTCATCCGGAGGGCATAGGTATCTATTGCATTGCGAAAAAAAATCACAATGAAGATGGAGGTCATGACATGATACGTCTCTGTGTTTAGGAACTGAACGATTTTATTATAATCTTCAATTCTGTATTTTCTAAAGCCAGTTATTGCATTATTTTGAACTAATTAGGGAATTTACTGCATTGGAGCTACTGTAGATAAAACAAATTGTAAATTGTAAGAACAACACATCCTAGATTTTCGGGCACTACTGGAAGGCCTCACCGTGTGCTCCGAAAAGCCGTGGGTTCGAATCTCGCCTTGAGCATGATTGTCCCTTGTCTCTCATGTGTGTATTGTCGTGGAGGGCCACGCGTTCTGTTGACCACAGATCAAAGGGGCCCGCAAGTGTGTTGGTAAGAAGTGTGTGTCGAATACGCGTCCTATAACTGGCTGTCGGCTGGATAAAAACCCTAGACAAACAGTGGTAGTACGGAACAGAAAATACTTCATGAGAGCCATCTACGAGATAACTCGATCGCCAATCTCGTAATGAAATAACCTTTTTTCATGCCATTAATACGATTGAAGGATCGACAGCAGGACCTGAGGGACAGCAAAGGCGCTCGTGGAAGCACTGCATCGTCGCCCCGCGCGCCGTCGAGCCGTCCGGAGGGAGGGGAGAGCAAGCGCAGCGCAAGTGCCGTCTCATTTCCTGGTGCGAAGTCCTCTGCTGTGGCACGTGGCGGCGCTACGCCCACGGGAGCGACCTTTGGCCCTCGCCCCCGCGCGCCCTCTGCCAAACGAACTCGCTCATGGCGCTTAGGGACAAATTGCGTGAAATCTTCTCTGTTTAAGGGGGCAGTCGTACACGCTGGCGAATGAAAAGGTAAATTGTGAACATTTTTGAACCATTTTTTTGGTGCAGCCTCTCGTGCACCGCGTCTTTCACCTCATCGTAGTAATGGTACTGCGATTATTTTACACCATTAGGCGTCTCCCATTTAAGTCTGCCACAGCTTTCCTCTACAATTAATCCTCTTCTAGCCACCGTCTTCTCCCCCCCCCCTCATTCCATGTACTTCTAGGTCTTCCCCGTCTTCTCTGTGACGTTGGTTTCCAATCTCAGAGCTTTAAAGACGGTCGTTCTTCACTCATTCTATCTAGGTGACCGTTCTATTTGAGCCTTTTAATTTCAATGGTATCGATAATGTTCAAACTCACTTCTGCTTTTCTTCTAATTTCTTCATTTCTTACTTTGTTCAACAATGTGAATCCATAGCTTCTTCGCCAATAGTCCATTTCCATTGTAGTAAGTTAACTTTCATTACCTTTCGATATTTCCCAGACTTTACACCCATATGTGACAGGAACTCTACTCTCTACGAGAGTCATACATAATCTTCCCCTAACATTCTCTTCCTCATCACCTCAAGAAATTCCGCACCTCATCGTCAGTGCGGCATTCCTTGCCAGCTAGAGCCTCCTTGATGGATTCTAACAAATGATGATCACTCCCTGCTAGATCGGGTGAATATGGAGCTGTGATAAACAATAGAAACGAAGATCCCAAATTATTTGTGCTATGAGCGGTGTATCATGCTGCAAAAGTTCGCTGCTAATGAGAAATCCATTGACCGGATTGCAGGCTTTAAATGATTCTCAAGAATGGTTCACTACTCACAGAGAGCCTCTAGGCAAGTAATGTTCTAGGGTTCGACCTTTAGAATCCCAGAAGCCCGTGAACATCAGTTTACCCGCACACACAGGTGTATTGAACTTCTTGCCGATGATGAGACTTCCTACTCCCTGCTTGCTCGCTTGGCGAGCAAAAAAGGCACAATTGTAAAGTGCAAAGTTTGTGGAACGTCTATAGAACGTCTATAATATTGAAGATAGAAATGTTTTCTTAATTAAATGTTACTTAAATTTCAAGACGGATCATTAAATAAGGTAATGTTGAATTATTCGACAATATGAGTAGTTTTCGTGTAATTTGGTGCGAAATATAGGCAATAAAAAAACTTTTCTCAGAAACTGCTCCAAATTTTTTGTTTAATTTTTTTACACGGATAGAAGATTGTATGCATTTGACTATCCTAAGAATTTCCAGTCGGCAGTACGCAGTTGTATGCAATGACGATTCAGATGGTACAAGAATTAACACGGATAACATATTGAAATAAATACCCTATAGTAAAAGTGAACATTGGAAACCAGTTACACTTCACATCACCTAAAGAAATAAATAAAATCATCAAATCCATACCAGCCAAGAAAGCCCCTGTACATGTTAAAATTAACAAGTTAATATTAAAAAACCGTCCTCCAAGAGCCATTGCGTATATAACCATTATATTCAACTCATGTCTGAGACTAGGTTACTTTCCGCAAGTATAGAAACATGCAATCATTCTTCCGGTGGAAAGACCAAATAAGAATGAATCTATAACCAATAGTTACCGTCCGATCAGTTTGCTTCCCACGCTATCTAAACTACTAGAAAAAATAATGTTGAAACGATTTCAAGCACACCTCCATAACACAAGGGCCATACCTATGGAACAAAAGCCGAAAAAGTGTCCACGCATCACCAACTTCTCAAAATCACTGAAATCATCCATACAACATTTCTCAAACACCATCACACAATACCAATCTTTCTCGACATTCACAGGCCTTTGATAGAATATGGCACCAAGCTTTAAACTAAAAAATAAAAAAAATAGGCACTCCACATTATCTTACTCGAAACATTTCCAGCTTCCTCAACAATAGAACGTTTTCCGTTACAGTCGAAAACCATCATTCTAAGCAGTCAAGGCAGACCTTTCCCAAGGTTCCCCGTTATCTCCCGCTCTTTATAACTTGTACGTAGCCGACATACCAAACCATAGTAATGTAAAAACCGCCCAATTTGCAGATTACACCGCTATATATTCTTCAGGTCCCTTCATAAACACAATAAAAATCTATCTGCAGTTATACCTATACCAAATCGACAGCTGGGCAGCCAAAAACAAAATTAAAATCAACCCGTCAAAAACATCAGCCAAAATATTTTCCGTAAGGCCTTTCATCCCTCCACCCCCTTACAATTGAACCAAGAATCCGTACAATGGCACCCTCATAACAAACCAATAAAATACCTGAGCCTTTTCTTAGATATCCGACTCAGTTGGAAAAGTCACATCGACAATAACGTTACACAAGCAAAAATTAAATTACACCAACTAAAACCAAATATAAATAGATCTGCTAAATTACCGTACAATACCGCGTAACTGATTTACAAAACTATAATTCGACCACTTCTTTTATATGCATGCCCAGTACGGATCAGCGCAGCCAAATCGAATACCAAAAAACTCCAAATAGTCCAAAATCAGTTCCTCCGCACCATCACGAATGCACCATGGTTCATCTGCAATTCACAACTTCATAAATAATTCCAGTTAGAATCGATAACAAACCACATTATTTTTTTCTTCAACCACTTCTTCCACAATATTTCTAATGTACACAATCTAACCCCTCCAAGACTCTGCCAAAACCCAATCTTGATGGACAGAATCTTGATGACCAAAACGAAGAATGATGTAGTCTCTGATAAAATAGTTAAATATAATTTATATTATCGCACACCTTTCAGAATCGATGGTTTTACGTTCGGCAGCGGCAGTTGCCTCAGTTGAACCATCTCCACCGGGACTCCGAGAAGCCAGCTAAACCCCTGGGTAACTCAAATTAAATTTGCACCATTTCATGTATTTAGAGCAGATACTCTTCTGATTCCATCTTAGACCGTTCAATTTTTTACTTTCCCGTATACGTACGAAAATAGATTACGACAGAAACACAGGTTTTAGGGTCCCCTAATACCGAAAAAGTGGTTCTTTTCAAAACGTCTCTCTGTCCGCCTGTCCGTCAGTCTGTCTCTCTGTCCATCTGTGAACCCAACTGGCGCCTAAGCCATGCGTAGGATGTTTTCCAAATTGAAGAAACCCTTGTCCATCTGGCTCGAGTCGAAGCTTTGAGATTTTGAAAAACTTTCTTTAAAAACTTGGAGGTACTTTACATGAAGCCCTCCGAACATTTTCAAAATTTTCTCCAAAAACGGTTCATTTTTTTTCCATTTCAATTATGCAGACTGCACTTGCAAAGTTTTGTTGAACGGACCTCGTATTGCCCATGTTACACATGACGTGAACCTCATATGTTATGTTTTATTTGAAAAGAAACTTCTTTAGTTACTGGTATTTCAGCATGGTGGTACGCGAAAATTCCTATAAATTTTAAATCGTACTCGGTGACGTGAAGTCTAGAAAGTCCTGGAATGAACCATTCCCCTCCCCTGTGATCGTGCGCGCCTTGCCTTCGCGCAACTTGCTGAAACGTGTTTGTTCACTCGCTTGGCAGCCAGTTAGCACACAATAAATAACAGCATTACGGCGTTGCAAAAAGCTACTTGAAACGTGCAATCTCATTTGCGGACGTTGTGTTAAAGGATCCATAGTACTTTCGTATTCACAAAATGAAAACTAATCCGTAGAACTCGTCTGTCGCACGCTACGCGTGTACAAGGAATTATCCCACAAACAAGAGATACAACAAATCCAGAGTCGCAGCAGTTTCATTTAAGAGACAACTGGGTCCGGGGTTTCTGAATGAGCTTCTGCTACACGCACATGCGCGTCCTACTGGCCGTCGGGATAAGGGACGTCTGAAGCGTATTGGACGGGGCCTTGACCAAGAATAAAGGATCCGGTTCTGCTGAGAGTCAGGCGAGGAAAAGATGCGCCAATGTGCTTGTTGCTATTTTACCCAATAAACGCAGGCACAAAAATTATGTACGAGTGTAATTTCGAAGTACGTACGAAGTTGTTTAGATTTGTGGAATTGAAGCTATCTCTGAAGCGATATCAGATTAAAATGTTGCTATGAAGATGTGTGAATGAAAAAAAATGTTTATGTATTTCCAATGAACGTTAGCAGTTTAATTCGAAGAAAAATGTCTAATGGTTACCGAATATAAAGTCAGTTTTGTTAATAAAAAAATTGTATTATTTCCTATGATGAAGCAGGATGAAAATCTAGAAAAAGAGATCAATTATGTGAAATAATAAACGGAGTTTACTTCCTGTGCATTGCAGCTTCATTGATCTTTATTATACTTCCAAAACCTGCACTCTATGGTTACACACGAATCACTTATTTAATGAGTAAACATTTTGGAGCAGTGGCGAAATGAGAGGAAAGAATCACTGGAAAATCATTCGTGAACCTTCTTTGTTCACTGCAAATTGCGCATGCATTGCGGAATTTGTACCCAGGTGCCCAAAGTACCCGAAAGCTATCGTCTGGCCTCCGGATCGCCCTCTTCATTTCATCTGCAGGGAGTTGGAACAAATCCACATACCATGAACAATACTTTCATGAAATTGACTTCGATGGTTGCTATCTCCAATACATCGCTCGTTTTGGTGCCATTCGTAATGTGCCCACATGGCGCGTTTTGAACGTTTTTTGGTAGCCTTTTTAGCTGAAAATTTATCGTAGCTGAGAATT
This sequence comes from Gryllus bimaculatus, assembly GCA_017312745.1. Classification (NCBI taxonomy): domain Eukaryota; kingdom Metazoa; phylum Arthropoda; class Insecta; order Orthoptera; family Gryllidae; genus Gryllus; species Gryllus bimaculatus. The sequence continues at coordinate 1,088,455 of BOPP01000119.1, forward strand.
TACTTAAAGCCGAAAGAATTAATTCACTAGGAATGTTTCGATCGAAAATTCATTGTTGGATGAATTTGTTTGAACACCTTTATTTCAAGAATTTTTGAATGCATTTACTTTCATTATTCAATATATATTCTGTAAATGCTCGACAGGAAAGCGTAAGTAGAAAACGTCAAACAAGAGCGGAAAACAAAAACACAGTTGTAAGTAACAGTTATAGCAGTAATTACTCGTATTATGAAACGCTGCCAAGTATTTCGTTTTTTTATCAATAGCAAATATACTTCTCCAAATGTGTTCTTCAGAAATTAGAAGACTATATTTTTGTTCATTCCTCTAGTTTGTTCCTATTTGTTTCATTGATTAATTAAACATATACATTGATGTATTTTATTAAATACATATACTATAACTCCAAAATTCGTTCTCCTGTTTCGATTTTTTTATTGGTTGATTGGTGATTCCAAGCGCGTCATCTGCTACGGCCATTAGCCCCGTAAGTGCTGTGCATTTTGTTCTCGAGAAATGGCGCTGATCTTACCCCGCTGGATGGTGAAGTCCGGCGTCGACCTACGGGTTACCCAACCAAGTAGCCTATCTTCCACCAGCCGAGCACCGTCCCAGCCCCGAGCTCTAAGCTCCGTTCTCAAACGTCTGCGGTAGTGTAATGCATGTAGTGTAAGTGTATGCAAGTAAAGGTGTAAGAATAGACAATGAAACGGAAAGGTCGCGCGTGCCTCGTGGCCTGGTACTGCTTCGACATTCACCTGGTGTTGATCGGAGAAACCACGAAAAACTACCTATAAAAGCAGCCCGCTGCTAGACAGCAGCCCTCCAGACAGCGGCTGAATTCCACCTAGCTCTCTAGCTAGCGTTGAAAATCCCGCCACCGTCGGGGCTCGAATCGTAGGACCTCCCAGCCGGAAGCACTGCTGTGACATCAGTTGATGCCCCCGCTCCCAGTCCTTGTTTCGAGCGATGTGACCCCGAAGGCCAGAGCCCGGTGCGCGAGGGCTATTCCCAGCCGCGCGGGAGGCGGCGGCCCCGGGCAGCACTCAAACGACGGACGGCGCGGCGCGGCGCGTGACCAGCTGCTGTTGCAAGCTCCGCAGCGTTCTCGCGCTATTGTTACAATCACACGAGCAGCCCACGCACCCTTGCGACATCTGCCCAGTCTCGCCCCGCCCGCCCTCACGCCCGTACTCTTGAGATCTACTCACACGCCGAGAAGAGAACGCCCAAAAGAACATGGCAGTCCACGGGGACATCACAAATACGTTTCGCCATCTTCAATACCGATACCTTACCACCAGCACTGCAACAGATGCTATTGCTGCGGAAAGTGACCCTAAGAACACCAGGATAAGAATGATAGAAGAATGCTTTAATGGAATACCGCCGTTACTTTCTCGCCTTACTACGTGATTGCATAGTAAAGAGCTTGAAAAGTTGCCCCAGAAATCACTGTTGTTTCGGCAGAAAAACTGATATTAACTCAAAGGAAAACATATTCTGGGGTACTAAAAAAGAAAATGGGAATAAATCTTGTTCTCATATGTAGCATATTATTTCTTGTAACACGTTATGTCGACAGAATTCATGTTTTGTGGGTTCTTGATTCTAAAAGATTGGTTGTCGGTAAAACGCCGACTATCAGTGCTGAACGCTAACGATCACGTTAACGCTAACGCGAACTAGCTTTTTCGGAAATTGCAAAATTTAAAAACATATTCGGCATCTTTCTACAACTGCAATATTGAATATTGAGCTTTTTTCTTTATTTTTGAAGGACATGTTTAAATAGGGTAATGATCAATTTTTGGTGTAATTTTGTGTGAAATATAGGCAATTTTTAAACAATTATTTTCTCTATAACAATTACATAAACCTAAAAATATTCCGTTGCTTTTCAGCCCGTTTCTGCACACCCCAGCCCAGTGTGAGCCGTGGGTTGACACATGGATTGACACATTTCCCCATCGTTGCTCCACTTTTGATACGTTCGTACAACAGCGGCGCGGGGCCATCCAATATAATTAATCGTTTTAGATATTTAGATTCTGGTACCAAAGAGCCGTACCATGAGAATCGGAACTAACAAACTCATTGTCAGAGGTCAACTTGTGTCCTCAAGTGTGTCAGTCAGTCGCTTTTCATAATTTGACGCCGCAGTCACACCACAGTGACCATGTGGAGCAACACTGAGTAAATCATTATTTTCGCGCGGATTTAACAGAGATTCGGAAGTCCCGTAACCTGACTAAAATTGAGAAACATAGAAAATACATTACAGATATGTGTACCGTTAAGTTTTAGAGGTTGCTAACTGTAAATTTATAACAACTGCAATTGAAATAGTATACAGCACAATAATAATTTGCAATCAAAATGTGAAATAAAACTTGAAATTGGATTCAGGAACTCACATATATTAATAATCTGCAACAGCAATATTCCATTGTTTGGAAAAGACACACGTCAGAACTTAAGGTTCTTTCTTCTTCGACGCTTGACGTCAGCTAAGTCATAAATAGTGAAGTGACGTAGCGAGTATGAGAATGCAGACGTAACATCAGATACGAGAAACTACGGATTAATACAATCAAATATTTGTATTTTCCGTCAAAATCGAAACTGTTCCATTGTTTTGTACTTTTTCAGTCTTCCTGTGTATCTAACGAAGCCATTGACACCCATCTCAAGGCCGGAGGCTACACATGAGTAGTTTTTCGTCCATTCTGTGTATGTTCGAAACACGTAATATAGATAATTACGTAATTTACCATTTCTTAGAAGTTTTTTCTTCCTTGGCGGCATTTCGGCGAGTTCCATCCTATTGTACGGCGCACTGATGCCAGTGGGCAGCGGAGGCGGTCACAGCTCAAGAAATGTCACAGTAATGGTACCCAGATTAATGTTTATCAGTTCATTGTTCACGGAACACTTCTGCGATCGAGGTGTCGAGTTAAGAAAGTATCAGTTCATCTACTTGTGTCTAGAAACTTCCGTGCCATAGGCTGGGTCAGAGAACCCTTGCAACCCTTGTCGTTTCAGGAATTGAAGTCAATAGAAACAGTTTGCACTAAACTTACAGCGATAACAAAGACAGCGGATACCCAACAATTGTATTTTAACTTCAAATCCTCATAAAGGCTGAATGGAAAGTCCTTCAAATATTATAATTCATGATATTCGTATTCCTAGCCGGTAAGAAAACGGTGCATTGGTGCATCTTCCTCAGAGGAGATATGTCGATTATCTTTGAGTATCGAGGCTCGAATCCTGCGGTCAATTCCTTGTTTGTTGTGTGCAGGAGTGTTTTCGATCGGGTCCATCCCATTCCTCCGACGATGCCCCCAGGACTACCGAAGGACGAGATTTTAGTTCTGCCAATTCGGCGTCGGTTTGAGATTCCTCTCTGGCTGGAAGGTCCTAGGGTTCAAGTCACGACGATGGCAGCTCGGCTTAGCTATACAGCTAGGCCGAGTTCAGGGAGCCACTAGCTACACAGCTGTCTGGAGGTCAATTTCAGCATCATATCTTCTCTGATCAGTAGTTTTCCGTGATTTCTCCGATCAACACCAGGTGAATGTCGGAGCAGTACCCTAACAAACGGGCCACAGACCGCGCGCGATCTTTCCTTCCTCTTCCTTGTCCTATTTTTATCCCTTACACTTACACGCACTTATCTACCACACATGCCGGGTGACCGGTCCGGGAGCTTAAGAGCTTGTCTCGGCTGGAGAAATCCCCACAAGCCGACGAGTGGCGGTCAACGCCAGATCTCGCCATCTAGCGGGGGAACATCACCGCCACCTCTGCGATAAAAATGTGCACTACACTTACGGTCTAATTAAATTGGCATTTGACGTGCTTGGAATCTCTAATCAATCAATCAATCAATTGGGTCACTCTCTCTTTCTCTGGGAAGCCATGACGCAGCAGGGTCATGGGCAAGTGTGGGCAAAATTAGGCAAAATAACACAGTGCCACATTGGAATTTGCTGCAGAACAAAAATATATTATTGTTATGAAGTTAAGTGTTCTGATGAGAATAATAAAAAAAATATTTTTCGCCATCACCTAAAGTTTCTTCTGGAAATTTTATCTGCGATCGGTTGCATTATTTATGATCTCGCGGCACTTATCAAATTCTGTTATTTTAGGAATATTATTTCCTGATGTGATTAGAGAAACGAAGGTGAAATAAGTATTTGGGGTAGGTAAAAGGAAGTTGCACTTGCATCGGTCAATCCATAGTTAGATCACACAGTATCTATTCTTGAAGCGTGTAAATCTGCTAACGTGAAGAGTATTGTTTGTGCATGTGCTTGTGTTTCTTATACTCAACGATGTCTAGGACGTCTGTTAATTCGCCAAATCTTTTTTGCGTGGCCAGTTTACGGGTGATTCCAAAGCATCATTTCTCCAATCACCAAAAAGGCACGCAAGTTATATTTTGAATCAAAGTTAGGTAAGGATTAGTGTTGGTCACCACAGAACTGTTGCTCGTGTTGCTCTCACTATTTGAGCATGATTGCATGGAACCCACACATCTATGACATTTGCCGTACCACAGTTGTGGAGGGAACCTAGAAACCACATTACACTTTGCTTCTTTTGTTTAACGAAAGTAACAGAAATCTCAAGTAAATCAAAACACACAGTTTCGTATCCAAATTTGGAATCTGCAAAGCGCCCAGTTCCGCATTCTGATTCTCTCCCTGTTTCAAAACCACCAACAGAATGGGAAAATGAAAAATGACACATAGTTTGGAATATTGTAATAAGATAAATGGGCTTCTAAGAGAATTTGGATAATTCACAATCGGAAATAATGATGCCTATTTATAGATTCCTCAATTAGTAGTGTCAAAGACATTCTCTTACTATACGGAAACGAGAAAGTTCAGTTAAAGGAAAACTACGAGCACATGAGGGTACTCCTGAACTATACTAGCTATTCGAATCACAAAATCTATGGTCATCTCAGAGTTCTGGGACATCTATGAATGTAGACTGCTTACACAAATTATTGATGTTTCTTGTGCCACTGTTATAGTAGGACAAAGAAAGAACATTATGAAGTCAAAGAGTGGTCTTTGAGACGAATTTTCAATCCTGGTGAAAAACAAAATGTGTCACATAAATCCCTAATTTAGGAAGACAGTGTGATATTACCACTACTCTAACTAAAATTACCACCACTCTAACGAATTTTGTGAACCAATGGACAAAGATGGTCAGGGTTTTCAATTTTTACATCTAAATTTCCTGCCATTAGTACTGAAAAAAATTAATGAAGTAATTTTCATTGGGCCTCAGGCCCGGACTCGATGAAAGATATTACAGTTGATTACAGTGATTCTGAGAAGACAGCTTGGCTTGCATTGAAAGATGTATACGACAATGTCTTGGGAAACATAATGTCTGAGTACAGGAAACTGACTGCACACATGCTTGACTATTAATGGCTATGGGGTGCAACATGTCTCTGAAATTATATTCCCTTCATTCCCATTTGGATTTCTTCCCACCTAATCTTGGCGACGTGAGTGATGAACTAGGTAAGCGATTTCACCAAGATATCGCGGCCATGGAAAGACTATTTAAAGGAAGATGGTCATCAAACCTTTGGGCGGATTACTGCTAAATCCTCCGCAAGAATTGTCACCATCCACCCACAAACGGAAAATTTCCTGGAAAAGTTTCTAACTTGTAAGTTCATTTGAAGCTTTATTCAACTTTCGTGTACTGTTTTTATTCTGTTTTGTAATACAAACAATTATACAATTAATTATTTATAAATATTTTTGTAATATATATAATTTTTGTAATACAAATGTTTTTTGTTACATGATCTGTAGATTAATTCACTACAGATTCCTCCTGTATTGTTATTGAGTCATTTCGACGTTTGTCGAAAGTGATATATGTGGTGTACCTTTTTCAGACAAAATGGTACGTGATGGAACATTTCTGATTTCATTTTCGCAATCAGCGTATGTGATTTAGTAAAAAACCCGTACTTTCGTCTCGCAGTAAGAGACGAAGTTCATATTGCACAGTTGCACTGTGTAATTGTTCTTCGATAAAATGAAATTGGCAATTGCCGTTTCGTAGACTGGAAGGTTCTAGATTCGAGCACAACAGTGGTGGGTTTTCGACAACAGCTGGGCTGAAGCCAAGCACCTGAATGAGAATTCGAATGTCTGCCAACTCTGACCGCTTGTATCTCGATTTCTTTCGATCAATTCCAGACGTCTCCCGCAACAGTACTTAAAAACGAACCGTATATCACGCCAGGATCCTTCTTTATTATCTTAAACTAGCTCTGCACATTAAAAGTTAATTTGAAATTACAGTACGTTGTTAGCAGGTATTAGAAAAGTAAATTTTACAGACGTGTACACAACACTTTTTTGTATTACATACTACAGTTTTATTCCCTTTATTTATAGTCGCAATGACTGCTGGGTCATTAGTCACATTTTACGGTTACAAACTTCAAAAAATGAATTACAACTATTTCTTATACAAAGTTTTGCAAACCAATACGTTTTAAAAAGTTCATAACATCATGCACACTTTCGATGTCGTCCAAACAGTTATTGATGTTCTCAGGCAATCCAGTTTAACCATTACGCTCTGTTAATATGTGGGAAATAGAGATTTCAGTTGCGCATTTAGGGCATTTGTTCACTGGTATTTTTGACATGAGGTGAGAGTGTCTCACGTTGGTGTGACCTATTCTTAGTCTGGTCAATATACATTGAATCTTCCTGTTCTTGATGCATGGTTGATGCTCCCACACATTGTTGCGGACCAAGTGTAGTTTTTACCTCGACCTTCCCAGATTATGTTCCATTTTTTCCAAATGCATTGGTTCATAGCCCTTTTTGTTCTTCTACAGTAATTGGTTCGTTTGTACAATCGATTCCTTCCGAAATCGCTTTTTTGCTGCTGAGTCTGCTTTTCCATTTCCTATCAACCCTTGATGAGCCGGGACCCATGCCAAGACTATTTTGCTATTACGTCCCGTTAAATGTTTTCTGTGTATTCTTGAATTTTTGTTTCCATGTTTCTTTAATGCATTTAAAGCTAATTTAGAATCAGTAAAAAGTATGGCTCTGAGTTAGTTCCGAATTGGTTATTAGATCTATGGATTAATCTATAGCGAAGACTTCACAGGAAAATATTGAAAACGAATCTAGCAATTTGAAGAGAAGTTCTTGGTTTTCAAAGATGATGGAACAATTTTATTAATTCTCTGAATAAGCTTTTGTACACAATGTTAGGAGTGTTGTCTTTGCCATACGTTTCATTCAAAATGTGGTCATCAATTATAAATTTGAGTTCCTCCTATGGGTGGATTTGACGTCGCATTGAGACATTCTATTTAAGTGACAAATCGTTCTTGACAGTACTTATTCTATGTAGTAAAGGTTTTGTTAAATTATTGAAGTGCTGTTGAAGATTACTTGATATTGATATTTACTCATGGTGCATAGGATTATTTTTAAGACAAATGGTTTATAAAGCAAATTTAAGGGTTAGAAGTTCTCTTCTAAACTTTAATGGTAATTCATGACCTTCTAGAATACTCGATCTTGGGCTACTGCGGAAGGCCTATCTTAGTGAAGTAGTTTGTATAGAATGTAATAAAGTTAAGATGATTTTGGCAAAACCGAACATTTTACTTCCATAATCAATTTTTGCTCGAATAAATTATCTGTATGTGTTCATTAGGATGTCTTGGTTAGCTCCCCAATTGTTGGAGTATAAAGCCTTCCGGGTGTTGATACTTTCCTTGCATTCCTTGCGTTGCTTATGTAAGGTTTCCATGATGATTTGTTATCAAAAATAAGACCAAGGACTTTCATGTTACAATGTTTTAGTACTTTGCTTCCTAAGAAGAGTTTGAGTTCAGAAATTGTTCTAGAATTTTTTGCAAATATCATGTATATTGATTTGGTTGACAAAAATTTGAATCCAGATGTATTACAGAAACAAGTTTGTTTAAGCCGCCTTGGAGAACTTAAAACATTGACATTGTTCTTCCAACACATACAAGTGTGATATCATCTGCAAAAGCTCGTATTTTGATTGGTTTGGGTAAGGTTGAAATCATATGGTTAATGGCTATAAGAAATAGGGAGACACTTATCACGGATCCTTGTGGGACTCCGTTTTCAATCTCTATAGGTCCTGAAAGATGGTCATGAACTCGTTCTTGAATACATCGGTTATTTAAAAAATTATATATAAAATGTAATATATGTCCCTTACATCCTATTTCAATGACGGTGCGGTGCTTCCAAATCATATCATAAGCATTTTCGAAATCAAGGAACTGTAGTGCAATATTGATTATTATTAAAAGCTTCACAAATATCTATATGTATATGATTCAAATGATCAAGAGTTGAACGGAATAGACTAAATCAAAATTGATTTGGGGTGATCCAATGATTACTTTCTAGAACCCATTTAAGTCTTAGGTCGGTTTATCATCTTTTCGAGCAGTTTGCATAGGTTGCATGTTAGTGGGATAGGTCTATAATTGTTTGGTAACATGTTGTCTTTATTTGGTTTCGGCAAGGGAAGAATATAGCTTTTTTCCTACGTTTGGAAATATATGGAATGTCTATATATAGTCATAGATTTGTAATAGGTATCCGAATCCTATGTTTGGTAAGTTTCTAATCAGTTATATAGGAATATTGTCTGGCCCTGGACTGGTATTTTTACTCATTTTTAGAGCAGACTGTAATTCTGTCATATTAAAGAGTGAGTTGAGAGAAGCTGATGTGGGAGTGGAGTTATCTTCAGTTGTAACCTTTTAGTTTAGGAGTATGACTGCTTTTCGGGTTCGTTCCCTGGAGACATTACTGCTGGGTAATAGTTATTTTGAAGTAACTAAATATTCGAATCTTGTGACAATCCGTTAATGTTCCATTGAATTGTATTGAAAATATTGTTTGTATTTGTATTTATTATTTATGTGAGAAAATGGGAAGGAAAATGGCTTAATAGAATATAACTAATCTTGTTTACATTGGTTTATATGTAGTATCTTATGTTTCAAAAATTGCTTTGTTGAGTCTGCCTATTATTCTAGTAAATCAATTTTTTGTTGCCCCGTCTGTACGAAGAGAGTAAGTTTCATTTATCATTAATACTATAGCTTGTAGATCATTGGTGGATTCTTTGGCTACAATTGAGACATCCTTGTCACCAAAACTTCTTATTCTTTGGTGGTTGAGCTTTTTATTGATTAGTTTTGTCTGTCTTCATTACAATGTGTAATTCTTGTGATTATGAATCTGTAGGATGTGATCTCTTCTGAAGATTTGGGAACTGTAGGTTATTGAATAAAGGAGCTCAATGTTGGTTTTCTAATTGATTTGATAAAAATGTGTTATCAGCTGTTGAATTCTTGGTGAGAGAGTGTGTGTAATGTTCTTCAGTTTAATTATTATTTAGGGGCTTCAGTGGACACTGATTTGCAATAGGGTCATTGTCTTTACAAATAAAACATGGCATGTTGTCTGTAGTGAAGGATATCCTGTATGATATGTTATCATTGTATATTAAAATAGAGGTTGGTAGTTTCTCTATATGTTCAGGGACTACATAAACTTGCCTTCTAAAAGTCATTAGATGAGAGAAACTAGGTTCACTTTTACCAGCTTTTATAAAAGATATTTAAATTGATATTGGGATACATTTGTCATTTAGATTTTTCTTATTACTTCATGCGGTATAACTGGACGTTCCTTTGTGATTGTTATTTTTTTGTGCTTGCTGATGAACGGTCTAACACCTAATTTGTAGTTCTTAATTTCTATTGTTGGAATATGTTCTAACTTCTATGTTGGATTATATTATGTGTTATCAAACTGTCAGTGATAGCTTGGTAGACAAAAAATATACAAATTCTGTTATGTGATTTGCGGGATATAAATCTAATATCTGTGGCACTTACAATCGTTTCAATTTTACTAATATAATATTTTACAGATAACCCTTCTTGTGACTCAACAATTGCATTAGAATAAAATTTTTCTTACTTGGGTATGTTGATTACTGGTGCTGGTGTTCATTCAGGATGACTTGTTGAATGAAGATTCTTCTGCTGTTGTTTTGGTATTCATCTCCGATGCAAGTTTTGGGGTGTTGTTGATTTGATTGGAGGTTAGGTTTCCCTTACTGTCAGAAGAAGCCATATGTAACAGATTAGCAACTGCAATTGCAGCTCTTCTCTGTTATCTTGTTCGATAAACCGGATGATGGAGTTTATATTTATGTATCAAAAGTTTGTGGATTAGTGGCACATCTAGAACACTTAGAAATATTTCGATACAACTCGCGGCGCTGTATACGCACGGCCTCCTTGATTAACACTGACGACTACAAGTATTTGATGTTCAAGTACTGTTTTTGTAAGTCCAACGTAAATATAATATCGCTTCTGCCTTGACGCATAGCCTTGACTTTTAAAAATATTTACTGCAAATATGAAAATACTGAATTTGGAACCTTTGCCAATTCCTGAAAAATACTGATCCAAAATGTCCGAATGTTTCGTCGTTGGTCCGAATGTTTATGACTCAAAATTTACTTTACAAAAAATTACTTCTCAAAATTTCTGTTTGCGCCCTTTTATTCAATAAGGGACACAAATATATGAACCGATAAAATGAAACGTCGAGCACTGATCCTGTTTGTTTCATGCATGTGTGAAATATATTAGTCGAAGTTACAAGAAAAAGAAAATGTTTACGCTTGTGATGTATTGGATCATCCATGACATTTGCGCTGCTGGAGAACACTTGTAATCTCATTGTCTGGGTTTTAGGGCATCGAACTATTTGAAAAAAATGCAGCAAATTTACGTTTGCAACGAAGTCAGACCACATGCAAATAGTGTTCAGCGATTGTATTTCAACTTTCAGAGATCATCATAGAGTGAACGGTACCGCCGACGCTTTAAGAAAAACGTCATCATAATTAGGAAAATAAAAAGACTTGATCTTTCTCAGGGTCATGGTAAAAACAAAACACAAAGGAGAATATACATTGAGGCGGGGTGTTGTAGAACGCGCAATGTGATGCGGTAATGTAGATCGTGTCAGTAAAGTGTGGATCATGAAGGAGCAGTATGAAGTGTGGAGTGTGAAGCGCGAAGTGAATCTGGGAATGTCGAGCCCGGAATGCAGAGAGTGAAACGGCAAGTGTGAATTGTGGAATGTGAATCAGAGTGTGAAATGAGGAGTGCAGAGTTTGTTTTTAAAGCAGGGAGTGTGGATAACAGTGTCGAGCTAGGAATGTGAAGTGGGGATTAGAGAGAATGGTGTGTAGAAAACAATTTGTACAACTTCAATATTTAATATTAACTTTTACAAGTAAGGAATCGACATGTGTGGTTAAAAAATTCACTCAAAAGACCTATAACTCAAATCGACATAAATCATAAGCCGACGCAATTTTTTTTAAAAGAAATAATAACATACACGGAGGCATAGTCTGAAGAAGATTCTGAATTAAATTAGAACCAAACATTATGTGTGGAAAGCGAAATAACGATTATGAAATAAATGGAAGTTTATACGAATACATAATAATCGGGCTCCAAACTATTCTAAAATGGCATGAACGTGGGAGTGTGGGTGGTGTAGGCGGTGATGTGCACGAAGTGTAGAATGTGGAGAGTGAAGCGGGGAGCGATGAGTGTGGAACGGGGAGTGGGGGGCGGAGAGTGGGTCGTGGGGAACGGTGAATATGGAGCGAACAGCGGTCAGCGTGGAGCGAGGGGTGTGGAGCGGGGAGTATGGAGTGGAGAGTGTGGAACAGTGTGAGGCGGTGAGTGTGTGGCGACGATCGTGGAGCGGTCAGTGTGGAGCGGGGAATGCGGAGCGGGGAGTATAGAGTGAATGGTGGAGCAGTGTGCCCATGCAGTGGAAGTGGGTCGCGAAGGCCCTCGCGGCCTCCACGCCACGTGCCCGCGATCGCCGCTCTCTCTCGCCCCCCCCCCCCTTGGCCACCTGCCGGCGCTGGCGACGCCACGGGCTGCGCCTGCGGGCGGCGGCGCGTGTATGGCCAGGGTTGGGGGAGGAGGGGAGGGGGAGGGAAGCGATTTGCGGGGCACCGAAGGTCGCGAGGTTTAACGCTCGCCACTGTACAAGGCATCGGGGGCGTACGTTGCTTTATGGCACGCGCTATTCGGCTGTCCATTGCATCTGCAACCAGCGAGTTCAACTTACCAGTTTGCTTTGCTGTTTATTCAAGCGGTTAGCTCACCTCGCTACAACGTTTCGCTTTCTCTTCATGTCTGATACAATAAAAAATAGCAAATAGTATGAAGGTTTAGTAGACCAGCATGAAAGGTATTGTTTAGTTTTGCGTAAAAATATGCTTCATTGTTTTAATGTGCACTGTTTTTTTATTACTGAATACGAATGTTTTCCACAAAGGCTAGGCAAAATTGCCCTTCAATTTTTGTAACCAAAACACTCAAGAAAGAATAAATTTTAAGACGGGAAACAGGAAGCAACGTTTTTTACATTTTCATGTTTTTTAAAAACCGCGAGCACCATCTTAAGCTTTTAAAACAATACAATCACATGTAAAATAATGATAAATTAATTTCAATTTCAGTAAAATAATAAAATCAATCTATTAAAATGGAAATTGCAAATGTTTATTCAATTAAAATAATATCTTTAATGCGATTTTTTAAACTTTTTTATTATGATAAAATATTTAGATGCTGCTTAATTGTAACGAAAAATTCTGGAGGACAGTGCAGTCCGTGCCTAAGAGAAACCAACGGGTGCGTTTATGCGTAATGTACAAGACATAGATGGGACACATCGTGGGCAGGTATCGGTAGAAGACTACAGAAACCAGACTATAAAAGCAGAGGAGACCATGCTTGGAAAGTATGATGTACAAAACAAAGAACTGATGTAGGCAAGTACCTTTTTGTGAATCGCTCTATAGTGGATTGGAACTAACTACCTGCAAAATCACTAGAGATTCTTCCTTCTAGTCAAATTTAAAAATATGCTTAACTACATCTAGATCATCACTAATTATACTGATATTTTATCTTTATTATTATTATTATTATTATTACGATTATGACCACGTCCCTTATACAGCGAAGTGTAGTGTACTGCAGTAGAGGGGAGGGGAGTGTAGTGTAGTGTGGTGAAGTGTTAGATAAACTGGAAGTCAATTTAGAGATACCTAAAAATTAATTATAACTACAATATCAACCTCTAATTCTAATTGTAATCATGCCACCGAGCATTAACTCAAAGCAAATTTTAATAAATCTATCTATCTAATTTTAGTTACATTATTATATGATAAGCTTATGTAAGTCCCTTTACATTTCGTCAGATACAAAGAAAAGTGGGAAAAAACCCTGTGAACTTTGAGGAGAAATGCTTTATCTTGCACGTAGCTGTAGGTTTGGCGACTAAAGTGGAAGTGTTTAATATATCCTGAGAACTTAAAATCATTTTTACGAGTAAAAGTAAGATATTTTCGTAACACATTTCTTCGTTTAACTCCAAATTGACGGCTTTTTAGATCTGTCGCTTTTCATGAGGCGATTTTAGAGTGATGTTTCTTCTTGCTTGTGTGAAATACATGCATGGTTTTGGGATTTTATTATTAAGAAACTAAAAAATGTCGGCAATGTTCAGTTTTCTGCTTCTGTGGACTTACATTAGTTCCTGGAAATTTACTAGTCCGTGTACCACTGTGAGGCTAACGCTGCTTAGGGGAAATGTACTTCGCGGCAACGTTATTAATCAAAAGTAGGGATGCGTTATCGAAGCTGATGTTTACAAAACATCGATGGATTTTGGAATTATTAACATCGATGTTTAAGAAATCAATGTTTTAATTTTCAACATCAATGGTTGGCTACATCAATGTTTTGTTAGCGATGACGCATCACAACTCAAAAGCTGAAGGAGCGGCGATGTACCACAGGTGCACGTGCTCATGTCTGCCGTAGAGGATTGTATCCTGCATGGCGATCGTAGGC
>BOPP01000119.1:1109888-1127845 GCA_017312745.1 Gryllus bimaculatus
CCCCCAGTCCTAATGATGCGCGAACGGCTGCGGTCCGCACCGCCATCACCACTCAGCAACAGCTTCGGTGGAGAGCCGCCATCCTGCTTGTCTCCTAGACAGGACAGTGACTGTAACTTAGTAGTACAGACATACAAGGGAGAGCTAATATCGTGGGCAAACACTTCATCGCGTACGTTATTAGATGAGTAAACTGAGATACCAACGTGGAAATTTGATAAAGATTCGGTGATATCTTCCTAAATTTCTAAGTTGAATTTGCTCAGAGAGCGAAATCGAAAACCCTTCCACGCATCCAATAATCAAGTATCGTTCTCTTGCAAAGCTCGATCTCAAATTTACCAAATAAACAAAAAGTACCCCTAGCTGTATAAATAAAATACCCAATTTCCCCAATATCTTTTTATTATCTTCTCCTTCAATAAAGGCATCAATTTTGAAGTGATGGCCTGGTCCCGAAACACTGTTAATGCATTGTCCGTACCTTGCACAGTCCTTAGACTGCAGTTTTGGGAGAGGTTAAGCAGGAATCCCTAAGCCGAGGGATACTGCATTGTGTGAGTAGTCTTTAGGGGACCTTGCTTCAAGTGCATAAGAAGACTGCTATCCTGATGGTCTGCACTATGGTGATGTTGTTCGCTTTACCAAATAGATATTGATCGTCGTGATCGCAAGTGTTTTTGCTCGGATTAGATTGACTACATACATGTGTGTCCTCCCAGTAATTTGTGAAGGAATTCCACCCGTTCGTAGCTTGTGTTCGCGGCAAACCAGATATCAAATAGACCACCACTGGCCTTCACACTTATGTCAGATTATCACTAAAGTCTTCATTTGCTAAGATTTTACTTAACGCTTTTAAGTTTTCATGAGAAATCTAAGATAGGTATTGATGTCGTTTGGGGGTTCGGCTGGCGATTTGTCGCTGACGCGAGATCTCGACCGTTAATATTTAGTGTTGATTATCTAAACTTCGGACGTCTCAAAATTGACTGCACAATTTGAAGGTGAAACTCTCCAGGATTATTAATAGTCAACAGGCGTCGGCCTCTACGACTCTGGATTCCAGAACATTAAAAAGATATTCTCGTTTTCTTCGTTTCCTCGAGGTTTTCGTTTTGGCGAAAGGACGTCTCGTTCTGGGAAGAATGACGCCGCGGTTGGGCGTCAGTGGTTGCGTGGCAGCGCGGCGGTGGCGGATCGCCTCCGCCCGCGGTCGGTACAGTTCCCGGAAGTGACGTCACCGGCCGGCGTCGTCATGGGGCGCTAAATGGAAAAGGCCTTGACGTAACTTCCGCACGCCGCGCCGCCTGTGGACTGGAGCGAAAATCACTCGTCCTTACCACCAGCCCTGCATTTCATTCAATCGAAAGGCAATTGCCACGAAGGTTAGTTCGGTGTCAATGCAAAGCGTACGTAGGTGTGGTAAGAACCACAGTTCAATGCATCTGCCGGGAGAGGTGGCTCAGAGCATCAGCTGATGCATGGCTCGAGCAAAATGGGCTATGAAATATTAGTAGCTGAAAATTGGGATATTTTCTTCGTGTTGTCTAGCTGTTCGTTCTGAAACGCAGCAATCAGGGAGCGGTTGTCACTGCCCTCGACGCATGGTCTCGCGGTTGCGGCCTGCAGCGAGGCGTGTTCGCGCATGCGTAGTGGCGGTTAACGAGGGGCCGAGGGAAGGTTGGATGGCGCAGGCGAGCTTGACGTGCGGCTTTCATAACGCTCCCTCGACAGAATGTGAATGACTTTCCGAGAAGTCGGACTAATTTGTTCTCGAGAATTGCGTGCTCCATTTCGATTCCTATCATTATACAATGTCTGTTGTTAGAAGATTATTCTTCAAATACATTATTTCTTCATTAAAAGTGTTTTTGGTTGACACGATTTACGTAGATCCACGAGCAGTGACGAGCAGCATTCGTAAATTATGTATTTGATTACATTTAATCGAATGGATGGAAAATAAGTTAATGAATAATGTAGTTTGAAGAATAGAAGTGACCGTATTGCGTTACGTGCTACCTACTGTAGATTGCACGTATATCTTCATTTCCATCATCCCTAACTAATTGACCAACACATACACGCAGTAACTCATTATCTAAATGGAGATCTTTTAAAATATTTATAAATAAATATTTTAAATATTTTTGTACCGTTTTCATTCTCCGAACAGTTTTTGCTACGAACAGTTTTTGCTACCGTTTCCATTCTCTTGCCGATATATCTCATTACTCATAAAATGTCGAAAAGTTGTTGAAGAGCATTGCAGCACATTAGTTTTGCTAATGTGGAAGTCGTATTAACTGTTCTGAGCACGATGTGACAGCTTCGACGGTTCAGAACGAGACATGACTTCACATACAGAGTTCCGTTTTCATTACTCTGTTGAAAAATATAGTTATGTTTCCTTTTTATTTTTTTATTTAATGATTGCACTTTAACCTAATGAGACGCGAACCACTTCAATTTCTTTTTACGTCGTGCCATAGTATGTTGCGTGTCCTTCTGGGGCTGAGGCCCGAAAGAGCCCTCTCCTGGATCTGCCAGTGGCACGCGATCACTGCTACTCTGCGGGCGGGGCGAAGGAGGAGGGCGACGAGCGGAGAAGGGAGGCGGAGAGGGGTGGAGTGGAATAGATAGGGAGGGGGTGGCGGCGAAGCAGCAGACGCAACAGGCGCCTAAATTATACATTGTGATTGTCATCAATGTGATTTCGCCAGGCAGTAATGATCGGAATTGAATTATCTCTACCATCTCCATAACGAGCTTACGAATAATCATCTTCAAATTGTTCTAATCAGTCCGTTATGTTTTGGTCTCGTAAAGCTGTAGGAGGCAAACAAATCGCATTGACCTTCAAAACACAGATGCACATAAAAATTACCTTCCATATTGGACGTATATTTGGGTTCTCTCACTTTTCTGAATTGCTCCAGGTCGTTGTGCCCGTGACTTTGTGGGCAGAAGCGGCGCGTTGGTTGTCTGGAAATTTCATTCCCTATGGCACATCTTTTAACACAAATTGCCGTATTGACTTTGTCATGCAGAATTTCAAAACTTTTGCCTTAAATATACTCCTTTCCAAACTAAATGATCAGAAAAGAGTGCCCTTTGACACATTTATTGTTTTTGATCCTCCAATGAGAACAAATAATGCTCTGAATATTTTAAAAATAATCGTCGATCAACATATCTGAACACATCACGTTATTTGAGGCCTTTTGTAAAGTTCAGTTCAGTAAAGATCAATGCAGTAAAGTTCATCAAATTGTGTGTAGGGGTGGGGGAAATGAAAGAATATTAATTTATGGAGGTATTTATTTATGTAGATTCAATTGTAGCATATTCTGTAATATGTATACGAGCATGACGGTGGCAAGGCGAAATATGGAGATCTTTCGTTACTTTTTTTTATTACTATGTATAAATTTTAATTTATTACTATGTATGAAGCAATCAAAAAAATAATTAATGAAGTAGCAAACGAAATCTTAGGAGAAAGGAAAAAGATAGAGGGTGATTTCAATCAGAGTCCCTGGTGGAATGAAGATATTAAAAAACTAGTAAATATTAAATAGAACCTTTACCACAAATGGCTTTCTACAAAACAACAAGATGATAGAGAACAATACATGAATCTAAACAGAGAGGTAAGGAGTAACAAAAGCAAAAAATGATGAATGGCAAAACCAATGTGAAAGAATAGGAAAGTGCTTAGGCGGCTCTCGATCAAAAGCTGCATGGAAAACACCCAAAACCATGAAGAACAACTGGGACAAAAAATTTCATTTTCAAATTACACCGGCTATAAAATGGAAAGAATATTATAAAAAGATGTTCAGAGAATATCAAACGGAATGCTTAAATATAACGCAAACTGCTGTAGATAGTAATGAAAACATTAATGAAATCCGTAAAAAAGATGTTCAAGAAGCCGTAAGATTGATGAAAAATGGGATATCTGCTGAACCAATTGGTATACGAGAAAAAGCTTCTGGAAATCTGTCGATTTAGAAATTGTTAATGGGAAATATTGCAAAGGAAGATGAGTATATTTTTGGTAGAGTTATATCGTAATATTCTGTGGCTTTTTTAGTTTGCCAGTTGACTTGTAACTCGTTCGGTGAATATAGCATCCATTTCTGAACAGAGATTCAGAGGTGACACCACCTCTTGGGCGCCGTTGGAAAATATTTAATATAACCGTCTTCGTTGGGTTCGTGGTGTGGGTTTGTTCACTGGGGTTTCTACAATTGTCTGTATCTTGCTTGGAGAATTGCTCTTTTGACTCCCTATGTTACTATCCAAGCTATTTGCCGCCCGAGGTAATGTGCCCGCTATCGAGTCTATAGCTCATAAAGCAGTTTAGTGCGGTTTTGAACAGAAAACACATCTCGCTCAAAACGAGATATGCGCTCCATCTCAATTTCACCAGTGAACAACGTACAACGATAAAAGACGTTCAAAACTTCCAACAGGGAAGTAAAAGTATGAAGAATATAATCGACAAAGTAAAGGCAAGTTATTGACGCTCGTAATCATGTGTATATTGTGGAATACT
Source organism: Gryllus bimaculatus (assembly GCA_017312745.1). NCBI lineage: Eukaryota > Metazoa > Arthropoda > Insecta > Orthoptera > Gryllidae > Gryllus > Gryllus bimaculatus. The sequence goes on from BOPP01000119.1 coordinate 1,114,456, forward strand.
GTGGATGATTGAATCTTGCCTTGCATTTAATGCATCTTGGATGGATATTTCGTTGCGAATATTTTAATATCCACAGCAAACCCACAATTTCATAAGAAACAAACTCCAACATTTAAATAAAATAGAAGACTGATTCATTGAATGAAAAATAAAACTTAACCCGACAAAATCAGCTACACAGACAAATTCCAACCAAATCTACAACATTTTTTTATTTAGATGAAGTGGAACGGGGACGGAAAATGTTCCGCCCCCGCTCCACTTCATATAAATAAAACAGGTATACAAATGTAAGCAAAGTTTTGGACCAGGGACGAGAAAAGTATTTTCGTATTTTCGCGCGCTGTATTCAAATCCGTAACTCGTTTCTCGCCATCAAGTCAGATTTCTTTGATTTTGCATGTTGACAGTATTGAGGTCTCACGATTGCTGATTATGTTAATGGTTTCTTCATTCGTATTCGAGGATTATTTTTATGGTCCTAAACCAAAAGTGAGTGAAAAATGTCAAGAAAGGAGTGTAAACTCAGTGCACAGTATTTTTGTTGTCTGTAAATGGTATATCATTGGAAAAAAGGATAAAGCCATAAGAGATTTTTTGAAGAATGCATACCTGAACTACTTCGGATTCGGTGTCGACACAGAAAATACAGGGTACCGAAATTGTTCTGAAACGGGTGTACAGATTGTCGAGGGGCAAGAGAATCTATATTCCATTTTTATCGCGGATGATATGAAGAGAACCTCTGAACCACATGGACCATAGTTACTTTTCCTTGACGAACGTGGTGGAAACAAATTCTAAAAGTTTAAGACATTGAAATATTGATGACATTGACATTGAAAAGTTTCATCAGTGTCGAAGTCAGTATACCCAGGACAACAAAGTGTCTGTGCTACACCTCTTGTTGATCCATCTCGTGTGTTTCTTCCACCTTTACATATTAAACTTGGTCTTCGAAAAGGCCCTTCACCGAGATGGACCGGGTTTCCAGTATCTGATAAAGCTCTTTGCCAAAATATGCCACACCAAATTCAAAAGAGTTTGATGCATACCCCAGATATTAGAAGACTGATGATGGACGACAACTTTACTAAATGTTTATCGGCCACGGAAGCTGCAGTATTGGAGTAATTCAAGAGTGTTGTTCGAACCTTCCTTGGTAATAGAAAGAGTGACGCCTACAAGCTGATTGTTGCAAATCTTTTGAAGAATTACCGCAAAATGGTTGTTCGAATGTCTTTGAAAATCCAGTTTCTTCATTCCCATCTGAATATCTTCTCTAACAACTTAGACGAAACTAGCGATGAGCAAGGAGAACGACTGTAGCAAGATTTAAAATGAATCGAGAAGGGTTACAAGGGTTTTGGGGACGAAGGAATGCTGTGCGATTGTTGCTGGTCTCATATACGCGAGACGAACGTAAAAAATTACAAACGACGCAGTTCCAATGCTCTTCATTTCTTATTATTTATGTTATTCCAAATAAAGTAACGATTTTTGGTTGAAAATTGAAAAATGTGGTTCATTCTTTATCTGAGGAATCTGATCAGATAGCCGAAAACGGACTGCGGATTAGTAATATCTGTCAAAAGTTACTTTGAACACTGCTTTCACCTCCTCTTGTCCAAAACCATGTGAACCTGTGTAATAACACCGTCCCATTGATCCATGTAACCAAACTATCAAATACCTTGAACTGAATTGCGACACCAGATTAATGACATATTTGGAAAACCCATATAAACAAAAAATTAAAAAAACTACATCTCCCTAAAATAAAATTAATTCAGCTAAAGCCCTTATTCAACAACAAAAGCAAACTTTCATTGAACAATGCAATAGCCTTATATAAAATAATAACTAGACCGTTTATGCTGTATGCATGCCCAATAATCTCAATGTCTCACAAACAACTAAGAAATTCAAATTATGTAAAATAAATTCCTCGGAATAGCAACACGTGCCCACCACTCTAATAACTTCTATTGAAACATAAACTCAATAGCCCAAGCCGACCACTGGAATCTAGCATCAATTAACTATGTCCTAAATCGTATTAAATACACATTCTCATTAGAAGCATACTTGAAAGGTTTTTCAGACAAGAGCTAAAATAGCGGGTACTCTATGAGTTTCCTACATCAGCTTGTTTAGTACAGTTAAATGTTAAGTTAGATTCAGTGTTGTTGTTTTTTCAAGAAAATACATGTGAAAAAGTTAATAAACTGAACAATGTAAACCTCAATGATAATTAAATAAATTTAAAAAAAGCAAACCGACATTGAATAGACACCAGGATGATAAAACTGAACACTCGCTTTCTGCCTCTTGCGTTGAGCTGCTGGGGACGGGATAGAGCCAATCGCCGCGTGTCGTGGAACTAATGAGCAGTAGCCAGTAGCAATTTAGGAACGCTATTAGTGAAAGTTACTCAAAGACACAGTACAGCGGGTACAGTCTTCAAAAACTGCGAACAAAATTCGGACTTCCGTCAGTAACGACTGAATCGTGTTTATAAACAAAAGTCTTGTTCCATAAGTATTCTTGCAAGTTACGCGGAAGTATGGCGGAAAGATGGATTGGGTTTGAATTTCTTGAAGGTACTTACTGTAAAGAAACAAATCATTTCTTCTTTAGAAATCGAGAAATATCATGGACATTTGCATCGGCTGTGAAACTGGAAATTCTCGGAGACATTCCACTGAAAATGGTATTTTTAAAAGCTACTGAAAATATGCCGATTTAGAAATTATCAAAAGGAAATATTGCAAATGAAGGTGATTCTTTTTATTAGAGTAATATCGTAGTTTTCTGTGACTTTTGAGATGTAACCCGTTCGGTGAATGTAAATACAGCATCAGTTTCTGAATAGAGATTCGGAAGTAATGTCATCTACCTTTTGGGCGCCGTTGGAAGAATATTTAAAATATCCGTCGAATTTCTAAATAAGTCTCGCTATTAAATAATCTCGTTCGTATTAAATAACTCTGTTCTTGAATTAATATAGTTGAAATAATGAGTATGTAACAGATATGTAATACAAAAGTAGTCTTACATATGCATTACAGAAATATAAGAGTACAGAAAAATGAAAAAGTGACTAACAAAACTTAAAAAGTCGTACAATAGTTATTTATGCACTAAGGGCGTTATGAGGGTTCCATTGACCGAACGGTGACAAAACGTCCGAGGACTTTTGGCCCGAGGGCGTTTTGTCGCCCGAGGTCAACCAGTTAATGCCCGTGGTACATACATACTTTCATTTTTACCTAATTTTATTTGTTACGATTTACTTATTTACTCATGAACTAGATGTTGATTTGACTCGGTTGTCTTTTCATATTTCGCTCCCACAATTCCCTTTCATAATTCCCTCCGTAAGGAAACATGTAGCATCATTCAACTGTTTTCATATTTCCCTCGTAATCACGGTCCTCTCGATCCAGGTACGTTATGCAGCATATATCGAATTCCATGTCGAAGGCAATGACAAATTATAACGCATCAGTAAAACATAAAGATTTAAGACGCATGAAATGGTACGAAATACTGAAACTATAAGACTGATGCGAATATTTCTTTAGAATTGAATTTAGAGGTGAAAAGACGGCAAAGACTAGTTTTGAGGTGTCGCATCTGTACATTAAAATCATTCCAAGATTCCATGATTTGAGGTTTCAATAATATAAGAATTTGAGATTCGGTAATTTAGTTTGAGGATTGGAGGATGTAAAGATTCTTTGATTTGACGATCCGAGGATTTGAGAATCCGAGCGTTTGATAGAATTGGAAAGACCCCTTCCTAAAACCCGGAATGGCTCGTCCCTCACGAAGCCGCGTGCCCAGAGCGCCCCATGGCGGGGCGGTTGTGCGTAGAGGAGGGGGCGATGGCGCGGGGGGCGAAGGGCGGCGCGGGCGCGGGCGTAGGCGATCGATGGTGCGCAGCCGCCATCTTGCCGTCGCCATGGCGCTGCCCTGCGCCCCTGTCCCCTCGCCGCCCGCCACGCGCCGCCGCGCAGCCGCTCGGAAGGACGAAGGGCTCGGCCTCGGACGCCGCAGCCGCTTGGGTTGGCGCCGCTGGGGCGGCAACTGCTGGCATCGGGCTCCCCTCCCCGTTCTTACTCCCCCTGCAGGGACAAGGACCTCCGTTTTGCTTCTTACTTCCTCTTTATTACGTTAGTAGTAAACTAGCCTTCTTATTGATGATGGGATTTCGCCCGGAGTCATGCAAACGATCTTGGCTCTCCGGGTCGAAGGCTGTGGTGCCAACGTTTCGACCATCTTGTCGTGGTCTTTCTCAGAGCTGCTCTGCTAAGTGTCAGGGCTGTTTCAGGGCTGGTCCGTAGTCTACTTATTACGTAAGTAGTAAAGTAAGGTCTAATTATCTAGTAAAGAAAATCTATTATTATATGACAGCGAAAAGAGTCGACAAGAAACTCGTAGTTAGAGTCCTTGATACCGAAAAAAATGATAATTTTTGTTCTGATGTGTAGTACATTTTTTCCTCTTATGTAAGTTTTCACGTTTTTGGGGTCCTTGACACCGAAAAATCGATTGATGGCAAAACGGCTGTCTGTGGTCAATGCTAGAGCCTTGTCCTTACTACATGAGGATTTCCTTCAAAGTTGCACGATAGATCTGGCCGCACTCGAGGCTCTGAGAATTTTTAAATTTATTACTTGCCGGAGTCGTTATTCATAGTTCAATACGTTAGTCTTTCATATTTAGTTTGTTGGACGACTATCTATACTATTTTACATTTGATCTAAGAAAACTACTACAACATAGCACAGATAAATGCTATAGTTAGTGCTACATGAACAACTATTTCTAAAAATATTCATGAATGTTTCCATTGGAAATCTGCCTCTTATTCGTTGTTGGAAATTGTTAATGGGGGCGAGGGTATGGTATTATATTTTATCCCTTAAGTTATTTGAAAGATGAGTCACGTATTTAGTGTTGGAAACGGAGCAGGGTGCCTTCGTTGCTATTCTTATAAATTTATTCTGAATTAAGTGGCTTATTCTGAGTTCCGACAGTAGCAAAATTTTGGACACTAGCTCTTCATGAAGGTCGAATTCAGTTGCTGCCTGGAGAATTTTCGCGGCCGGCTGCTCTGATCGGTATTTTTCCGGGGTTCCACCGATCAACACCAGCCGAAAGCCAGGAGCCGTATCCATATAAATGGGCCCCGGAGCGTGCGCCATCGTTCCGTGTTCTTCCGTGTCCTAACCTCGCCTCTTACGCACACACTAACATGCACCACACTGCCTCACATGTTGGGCGACCGGTGGGGAGCTTAGACCTTGTGCCGGCTGGGGCGGTTCTCCGCTGGTGGGAGATATCTGGTTGGGAAAATCCGTCAATCCTGCGTGTAGGTTGGCGTTTTATCTCATCATCCAGCGGGAGAAGATTCGCGCCATCTCCCGTAGCAAAAACATGATCTACACCTACGGGAGTAATGATCTTAGCAGTTGATGCGCCCAGAAACACTAACCAATCAATCAAATAGGAAAGTGGTTGTGAGTTGGGAGTGGAGGGATATGGCGTTGCCGCGTATTACGCACTTAAACGGGTAACGATATAACTATCACGATAAGATATGTGTGAAGTAGTGAAATAAGAAATAAAATTCAATAACAAAAGAAAAATAATATATTCAAAGATTATGTACAAGTTTACAATGAATTGCTAAATATTAAAATACTCCGGCAACCTTTTCCTTTCTGAACACTGCTTACCGCAGAAAAACACAAGCCACGCGTGATGCGCGCTATCGGACCTCGGTCCCGTGACAATTACCGTCACATGGCCTGACGCCAAAATTTAACCCGGTCGTGGCGACCGTGTGCTACAGCACGTGAGATTGTCTGGCTCTTACTCTCCGGACATCTCGCCACACTCCTAAACCCCTTGTACACACGTACAAGCTTCCCGATGCAAACTGAATGAGAACGCGGGCGCAGATTGGCGCCGCGTTAAATAGTTTGAGGCTGACACCCCCACCACTGTTCCATAGGTAGGCTCGCCGGCTGGCGCGAGACTCGCAGGTTTGGTTAACGCCCACACCCACAGGGTTCTTAGGTTGGCTGCCTGCTTCCGTAACGAGGCTCGCCGCAGCATCCTCGGAGTTTACAGCCTCCGGTATTTGGCTCTGCGGCACTACCTGAGTCAACCGCCCGAGCGCAAACGCCCGGATGTTCAGGACTCAACCTTTCCTCCCCCGCAGCGTACTTTCACCGACCTAACGGTTCTGGCCCTCGTGTTAACGACGCCACAATAGCCTATTATAACAATGACAACAAACCAATAGTACATGCTACTCATAAACCCCGCTCCCGCAAGGTGTTTTATCATAACTAACTGTCGATACTTGTAATGTAGCTCCGTTGATTAACTGCGACATTTCACCATGCTATTTATTTCTTCCGTAAGTGGAGGTGACAAGTCTGCAAATCCTGAGGCTTCTCATCCGTTGTTGCTTAGGTTACGGCAGTAGCATTAGGGTGTGTTGACGAACTAGCAACAACATTCTAATTTTATTCGTATTGGGTGGTGAAGGATTGGAAAATCCCATCCGGAATCCTCTTCGGTAGTGTCAACAGACGTGCAGTGTGTTGGTTGATGAGGGGGATCTGTTAGGCGCCGTTTTTTAGCTGCATCCAGTCGATCCCTTTAGGCTGGACTAGTGGTTCTTCACATAAGGGAAATTGAGAAGGGAACTGCCCCACTTCACATTAAAAAATATTTTGACGTGACCAATCTCAGAGTTGGTAACTTGAAGCTGGGAATGCGTCCTATAAATGTTCCAAAGGTAATCTATATTCCTTAATAAAGGTATAAAGGTACCTAAGGTATGTTCCTAAGACCTAGAAGGTAACAATCTAATAAGTAATTCTTGGGGTTGATGCAGATGCAGATCGGACGTCCTGCCGGCACCTAGGTGGATAAATAGTGAAATGCTCCTTGTTCACCTCATCAGACTCAAAACCCAGAGATGCAATGAACAGATTGTGACAGGTTCTATTTCTAAAAGAATATCGTTTGCATCTTTCTCCCCTCTTCATCCTTAATTCTCCATTGTACTTCGAAGGAGTTCAAAAATGGTCGTATCGAAATAACCACCGCACTAATGAGCTTTCCTAAAAGCAACGGTCTCCTTTTCAAATGAGCGAACGCGGGGGAGCCAAAAGGCCGACCAGCTGCAGGGTCTCTTGGGACGTGCGTAACACTTGGAGATGTGCGATTAATTCGGCGCGGCGGCGGCGTGGCGTGACGCAGCATTCCTGTTCGCTCGCGGCGGCGGCGGCTGAGAACGAAGCATTGAAACGCTCGTCGCGTCGCATCGCGTCTTCGGAAGGGAATTCGGAGGCTGAGGAGCGAATGCTGTCCTTGCGAAGCAACTGCCACAAACGCTCGCCGCAGCTCATAGGCGGATCCAGCGGGCACCGTCCAAATCATTTTGATGTTTAATTCTGACTCAAATTTTTCAATACAATAATCACAAGTTTATTGCATTGCACTCCAAACGAGAGCTCATAAGTTATAACTGCGCATCTTTATTCGAAGCCAACACCTTAAAAATATTTATTATTTGAAAGATATATATAACTTTTTCAAACTATTTCATTTCAAACTATCAATATAGTTTTTAAGATATAAATTTAAATTTCCTCTGTTCGGAAAGAACATAAGAAACGGATAGCATTTTCTAATTAAATATTACTTTCTGGCCGCCTGCTATACATATAAATTTTTTAAAAGTCTTGAAAATATTCGATCTAATTTTAGAGAGTTTTAGTAAAAAGTAACATCATGAAAGAGGATTTTATAAGTTATGTTGGAAAATCGAAATAAGCAAACGATTAGGATAATTGAAAATATTTAAATGCTGAATAACTTAGACAATTCGTACGTGTTTGCTATTTCTTGTTTTCTCTTCAATTATATGAATTCTGACTAAAGTGATTTTGGAGATGGACGCTCTGCGTTTGTTGTCGTTGGAACCGTCCAGCGTGGCCTGTACGTTCTAGAAGCGCAACTCGGCTGGAGAGAAGAGAGCGTGTGAATGTGCACGCGCGCCCCGAGCCTAAAAACGCGCGTGCGTCTCTTTCTTTTTTGGCGCAGCAGGGTGGTGCAGCGCGTTGCGTGCGCGCACGAGACGGCGTTGCGTCACGCGCCGTCGGGAGGGCCCGTCGCGTCGCGCAAAAAACGCGCGTGTACGCACGAACACACGCGGCGCGGCGTTGGCCCAGGCGCGTAGAGGAGAGAAGGGCGGGGGCGGTGTGGAGAATTGGGTGGATTGGGGGTAGATGTCGGAGGGGCGCGTAGGAGGCGGATGGTGTGGATAGGCGGATGGCGCGGGTAAGACGCGGTAGGGAGGCAGAAGTCGGAGGAGGCAGCTAGGTGGCACAGTGGGCGGTTAGGAAGCTTAGGGAGCGCGAAGGTGGCGGAGGGGACGGGTTGAATTGGGAAGGGTGGTAGGAGGCGGAGGGGCGGGTAAGAGGCTGAGAGATCGGGTCGGAGGGGAAAGAGTGATAGGAGGCAAAAGGAAGTAGAAGGCGGAGGGGGTACGAAGGAGGCGCGTAGAGAGTGGAGGGAGACGGGTAGTAGACAGAAGGGAGTTTGGAGGCGAAGGGTGGCAAAGGGGGGAGGGGCATAGGAAGTGTGGGATGAAGGAGGCAAAGAGGACAGGTATACAGGTGGAGATGTGAGGGAGGACGGAAGTGGAGGAGGGGGTGTGTATGGGGATTAGGGAATCGACCCAAGGTGTGTGAGTGACGGAGACGNGGGGCGGTGTGGGTGCGGCGACAGAGGTAGACGGCGGCGAGGACGGGCGGCTGCGTGCGTCTACGCGCTCGAACAGTCACTGCCCTGCCCCGACACGGAGCTCAAAGACGGCATCGCTGAGGCCCACACTTTGTTTTACTTTCGAATTGTCATTAATTGTACTACCATTGGAATTATCTTAAACAGCCGAAATTATGGACTATGTCATTAGTCCAGCCAAGTATTATCAACAAAATTTCCCAACTGTCACATGTAATTTTACCTATCATTCACAAGGAAACAGATCTGACCTTCATTTAACATAAACGCACAAGAGATGTGCAATCATTTATTTTAAGTTTAATTTGTTATTTTTCTCATCTAGCTTTTAAGATTGAAGAAGCTTTCTCACATATGTAATTCATGTATTTATATATACTAGTACATCAAAGTTACTCGTTTCACGAATTAATGAATTCTGCGCACTGGCGATTTTTTAGTGTTAGTTTAGGAGATTATATTGTTTTCTTTTAATTTTCCCAAGTCATTCTTTTGATTTTTATTAGCCTTATAATTTTGTGATGTTACAATTTCTTTAACAAGGGTTGTCACTTAACAATGCACAGTATCGTTAACCAACTGGCGAGGGACGGAGAATTCTCTGGGGGGGGGGGGGCGTTGGAGGGACTGCGTACGTGGAACAAGATAATATCATCGACGATGCGACATCAATGTCGATGTTTTTGTAGAAACATCGATGAATTAACACCGATTTTTTTCATCGATGTTTTGTAATCGGTGTTTTTCGTTTTCCGATGTGTTGTTTCTGAATGAAAAATTCCGTGATCACAATACTGTCAAAGTCAATATGAAATAATTACTCATAGCACTGTTATTTATGTGTTGGAACCAAAGGAACGCTGTTTGCACTACCTTCATCGATCAAACTCTCTCGCCCGAGATGACCTCCATTGTATTTACTATTCTTTCATATTCGTTTCGCACATTCATACATGGTCAACAAATACGCTGTGGGCGTAGGGTTTACCCCTTCTTCTCGTACCCTCATTCGGCGAATTGATAAAGATGAAACACTGTGAAATTAAATTTTAATGCACACTAATTTAATGTTAGAGATTACTAATTCAGTCTAAAAAAACATTGATAGTTTTTAGTCGATGTATTTTTAATGTTGATGTTTTAATATTGATCATCGATGTTTGCTAACATCGATGTTTTGTTATTGATGTCGCACCACTAATACAAACCCAGGGGGAATTCAGAACTACAATCAATCGCCACAGACGCTGTGACCGCTCAGGCAAAGACACCCTCAACAGAACGGACTGGCTTCAAATCCTTGATACTATTTACCACTTCAAGAGAAAGAAATGATATACAGAAACAAATGTGAATTTTAATTCATCTGTCTTTGACTGATTGAAGTATCCGAGCACGTAAGAGGTAGACCCGTTAATGTTTTTAAAACCTCTATATTTTCGAACAGAAACATCGATATTATAACATCATTGTTTTGCTTACGATGTTTTCTTAATCCATTAGTGCTCAGTGTTACCATCCGATAACGACATTTCCGCCAACGGCTCGGCGGGGTGTTTCAATGTGCAATAATTTGCGAATTTTATTTCTTCAGTAGACATAGACATTGCCGTGTTTGGTATCTAGGCGTGTAAGTGTAAGTGTAGTGTAGTGCATGTAGTGCAAGGAAGAGGAAGATCGCGAGCAACGAGCGATAGTTTGTTAGGGCACCGCTCTGGCATTGTTACGAGAAACCACGGAAAACTTCCAGCCAGAGCGGCCGGGCGCTAGAATTCTCCTCTAGGCAGCAAATGAATTCGACCTATCTAGCTAGTTTCGTTAATCTCCTACAGTCGGGACGTGAAACCAAGGTTCTTCCGGTGAGAACCTCTGCTGAGACAACGGCAAAAATGGCTCTGCGATAACTTTGTTCATGATTGTGCTTTCAATAAAGAGCTATGAGTCGCCAAGTATTCCCGCCATGCTCTATTAGCACAACTAATGATGGGAAATAATGAGAGGTGAAGTTTTCCTTCATTGCCGCTGCAACAGGCAAAAGCATTGTTCTCGCGGAAGCCACAAGGTAGCTATAGAATGTGGTACGGAGGAGAATTTGCCGCTGAGAAGCTGAGAAGAGATATAAGGTCAATCGAAGTTATAAATGGAATTTTTAATACTGCGTTTTTAATACTGTGATATGAGTTAGGGCTTTTCGTCACATTTTCAGTCAATTTTGCATCATCTAGTATTTTTATAGAATGGGTGGGTAGTACGGTTTAAAGTAAATATTGCGCAGAAAGTAAAAGTGAAAACTCTTAATCTGAAAATAATTAGTTGCTTGTAACCAAAGCTGTGTACTAAGTCACTGAGCAGCACAACCCATAAGACCTATGAGACAGTAACATTAATATTGTTCATTATATTACAGTTTTAAATTATCGTACAAAGCAGTAACCAGTCTGTGTAATATGGTTTATAAGTGCAGCACAACCAATAATGTTTCATTTGGTTAAAATCAGTGTGTATTTTGTTTGCAGAAACACTGCAAGACATTCCCTGCAATGCGACCAAGAGGTAGGTAGTTAAATGCTTCGAATTTATTTCACATTCTAATTTTAATTGTTCTAATAATTCTAATAATTATTAGTTAACTAATATCATGTTTTGTTTTTGCAGTTGACCTCTTCAAATTCAAAATCTTACAGGAAGGATATAGTGAGGTGTCCACGGAAAGGTTCTGGCTTTTCAAGTTCTTGTGTCTCTTCCCCTAAATGTCCTCATTTCATTCATCACGGTACACCTGCGGCCTTCGATCCTCCTGGATTTGTTTGTTCAAATTCTCCTTTACCATCAGAGTCTTCTCGACTCACCAGAACAGCTGTTCCTCTACTCTCAGGTCCTCCTGGGTTCACCCATGCAAATGCTCCTTCACCTTCAGATTCTGCTGGATTCATTCACTCACGTGCTCCTTTACTGCCAGATCCCCATGGGTTCGTTCCTACGCCATCAGGCCTTGCTGGATTCGTTCATTCAACTGCATCTCCGTCATCTGCTGTAACACACTTACCACGTCCAAGAGCCCCACTGGACAATGGACTGCGTGCGGCTGCATTCCAGTCATCTGCACCTACAGGCTTCGTGCAGACAAATGCATATCCAATTTCCAGTGCTCAAAATCCTGATTACTCAAAAGTAGTGACTCTTGCAACTATTCCAGGATTTCCTTTCGATAAACCTCCACCATCAATTCCTCCAGCTGCAACATGTTTAGGCACATCCTTATTTTCTTCGGTCCCAGCATCACAACCATCTTCATTCTTCGTTTCATCACAAGTCTCGACTGCATACTCCCCCTCAATTTCTCCACACTTCTTTCCAAGAAATGCACCTCTAAATGTCCATCCCCAGTTCTCGTCTGCTCAGGCACTTCGCTCAACTTCACCGCAGTCCACATCCTATCCTGGTTATGTTCCATTTGCTCATCTCCGTCAAAAGACTGTGCAGTTACCAAATTCACTATCATGGCAACCGTCTCTGCCTCCACATTCACCACATCAATCTCCAATACAATCACAATTACTGTCAAAACCACCTACTCCTCAAGTATTTCCTCCCTTGCCCATAATCCCGCCACCCTCACCTCCCCCACTTCCTGATTCTCCTCCTCCGGCCTCGTCCTCAATATCATCGTTGGGGCATTACTTCTCAACAGTGCAGTCATCATCCCCAAAGCCGTTAAATCCGCCGCCACCAGTGTGTCTATCGTCACCGCCACTAATTGCACCAGGAACTGTACCACCACCAGCATCACCACAAACACCATCATCACTTGCATCACCACTTCCTTCATCACTGACATTTCTATCTCCACCACCACCACAACTACCTCCACCAACTTCCACAGCTTCGTCACCACCAGTATCACAATCATCACTGCCACTTGCAACACAATCTCCAACAATTCACTCGTTACTCCCACCTGCACCACAATTAAAATTCTGCACATCAACAAAAGATGTTTTATCTCTAAAACCACTTGCTTCACCACCACTATCATCACAGCTATTATTGTCTCCATGTTCACCACCTTCACACCCACCATCTGCACGTTCACCACATCCATGCCCACCATTTCCTGCTTATTCACCACCTCCATCATCAAGCCCACCATCACCTGCTAATCCAGCATCACCAAGCTCAGAATCACCAGCATATTTATCACCACCTACACCATCAACAAGTCCACCATCACCCGCGTATTCACCACTAGCGCCACGTCCACAATCACCTGAATGTTCACCACAACCACCACCACCACGAACCCCATCACCTGATTATTCCCAACCACCAAGTCCACCATTACCTGCAAATTCATCAGAGCCACGTTCACTATCTCCTGCTTATTCACCACCTCCATTACCAAGCCCACCATCACCTGCTTATTCAGCATCACCAAGCCCACAATCACCAGCATATTCATCACCATCACCTGCATTTTCACCACTATCACCACGTCCACCATCACCAGCATATTCCTCACCATCACTGCCTCTCTGTTCACCACCAATAACTTTCC
>BOPP01000119.1:1128065-1148370 GCA_017312745.1 Gryllus bimaculatus
TCTCTCAGGCAAGCCCCACACCACACCACGGCTGCGAGGGTATTTAGCCCGCAATGCAAACGGAGGATGCAATGCGTAAGAATGGAAAGGTGGTTCTGTGTCTCTGGCATTGGATTCAAACTAAGCACATTTTTATGTTTTTGAATTATTTTAGTACAATTAGTAGACGTAACGTTGTCTCTGGCCCAAGCGTAACTCAGTGGTCAGCGTGCTCGCTTTCCATGACGCGATTCCGGATTCGCTTCCCGATCGGGCGGGACAGATTATAGTGTCCTCTTTCCATGCAATGACGGTCATAAAGCTCACTTCTCAAGTTCAGAAGACCGGTATACGACGTATGGATGTCTGTGCTAAACACTGGTACCCCTTAACCCATGGTCGCTAGGCCGGGACGCCGCTGAAAGGTCTTGGCCCCATCAGGAGATGTTGTGCCGCTACAAACACACAGATAGTTGTCTCTATTCTTTTGTTTGCTGAAATTCTTTAAGTCCTGAAGTTGCAGAACTAAATTGTGAAATATTTCCTTTCTTAACTGAGATTCAGACAATGAAAATGTACATGAAAAATTCATCTTTGTCCTTGTTTTATATATTTGGTGTTGGATTTGCTCCTTGAAAATTATGTTAAATATTATAGTGTATGATAACAAACGTACACAGGTTTTATTTCTCATCTAGCAAACGACATTCAGAAAACAAATTCATTAGAATCTCTTATTTCATTTATTACAAATCATGGATAGGAAAAGTAGGCTTTTCACTATATTTAACTAACGATTTAACTTTATGGTTATTCAGAAATATTTAAGGCATACCTTCATGCCTCGTCATTTTACACGTACATATATGTTAACGTTACACGTGTATATGTTAAATGTGAAACACATGCATGACATCTTAGATTAATGTGTAAAATAAAAGTACAGACGTACGTAGCCAAAGCTATTTCATTTTTGTCTTCGCGTTCAGAAGAAGAAGCACACAACATGAGATGTCTGGGACAGATGTTTCATTTGGTTTATTACGTAAAAAATAAAATTAAAAAAAACGAACAGAAAACTGTATGTGATGTTCTGGGGAGAAGTATTATCTGCGCACATTTTATTGAGCTTCAGAAGAGCGTGTTTTCTTAATCTGTTGCCTGCCGTCCTTTAATTTTACAACAACACACTGTGTACGTGTATTCACAACTTGTACAACTTCGTCGACAGGCTGTGTGTTATTGAATATATATGCTTTGCGTTGATACTACTCATGTGTACCACTCGGAAAAGCCAGAAGGCAAGCAGTTATGCCATAAAAATGTTGAAATATGCACAGAAATGTTACAAATACGCAACGCTTGTGCACACAAACCTGTATTGTGCAATGACATCCACACACTTTCACCACATACAGAAAGACGATGTGTGAAAATTAAATTTGTTTTTTATGAAACTTCTTCTATACGGCAGTATCACCCCGTATTTCTGCAACATATGATGTGGCGAACGAAAACTTGTTATGTGTTCAGGACTCATTTTTTGTAAGCACATTTTCTATAAGACAGGTACACGTAATGTATTTTCTCATTTTGGAATAATTTTTCCCTTTTATCATTTGCTCATCATATCATTTTTACTGAATACCTCAGCAAAGGGTATAGACGAATAAGGAGGTGAAAAGTGCCCCCAAACGAAATCGATAATCGCGATACTTATATGAAAGAAAACAAAAATGGAGAAAACAGCCTTCTAGAGCAATCTGATATAGATACAATGACAAACTTGTTTTTCATGGACTATTCTTTAGCAGGAATCCTATGCCGTTATTTAACGCGAAATCGGCCGAACCGACAGTGGCGCTTATAGGCATCACAGGAACCATGGATTACATGAAACGGCTGGCATTAGTTGTAATGAGCGAACAAATCGAATAAGCCACGCAGGAATTCTAGGAAGAATTTTTTGTATCCCGTAAATATTATTTCAAGCAAGTACCATTAAAATGAAGATATAATCCATGAAATCAGCGGAAAATTCCTTAAAAATGACTGAAGAAGGTAATCGATGACTTGTCGAAATCGACGTATATTGCACAAAAATGACATATAAAAACGGGTTATTTATTTTTGTCATGACAAGATTAATGTTTATGTTAAAAGACATTGTTCTAAAGTGAAAAGAAAAAGTAATTTCATTAAAATCCGCCCCTCCTTATAGCTGTATCATGTTTCACATCTTGGTAATGAGCGCTGCAGGTGCTGAGGGTGTGCGGCGTGCGCGCAGGTGCTGTCCCACGCGGCGTCGCTGGCCTTCCACCGCGCCTCGTTCGCCGCCTTGGGGCGCGCGCTGGCCGCCGGGGACGCCCAGCCCCCGTCCCCGCCCCTGTCCCCGCCGGAACCGGAAGGGGCGGAGAGCGCGTGGGCGAGCGGGGCGGGCTCCGCCTGCCTGAGCGCCTCCGGCTGGCTGTCGGCCGCCGTCTCCGCCAGCGCCTCGGTGCGCGTCGCGCGCCCGCGCCGCCCGCGCCTCCGCCGCCTGCACATCGGCCTCCGCCTGCGCGCGCGCCTCCCCGGGCCCTCGCGGCTGCCCACGCGCCGCGCCACGCGCCCGCCCCGCCCGCCCACCGGAGGCCCGGCGGAGGCCTAGGCCAGCAGCAACCTTCCGCACCACCGCAGCCATCCCGCCCACACATTCGTTCCCTGTTCGTCGACCACCAGCCACATCACCCCTTGCCCAGTGCTAGCCTGCCCACTGCCCGCCCAGCACCCGCCTGTTGCCCGCCTGCCTGCGACTGCACCAGCGGCGAAGTCGAAGCTCTAGGCATAGGGACTGCAACGGTCACGCTGCCAAGGAAGACACAAGAGAATCCAGTGACAGGACTTGCGACTGGCGCTGGTTCCTTCATTTCCATCGTAGCTCCTCTGTAGGATTGCAGCTTTCTTTCAAGTAGTTTCCAATATTTCAAAGTCTTTAAAGAAAGCTGCAATTAAGAAACAGACGCCAATTTCAAGTAGGAGCATTCAAGATCGATTACTTTCTTCAACTGATTGACTGCTATGTGAGACTATAATTATGCTCTCACTTGGCGGTCAACGTGTGACATCAATTACAATTTTTCGCAAGGCTGTAGTGAATTAGTTACTGAAAATGATCTCAGTTGTC
Source organism: Gryllus bimaculatus (assembly GCA_017312745.1). Taxonomy (NCBI): domain Eukaryota; kingdom Metazoa; phylum Arthropoda; class Insecta; order Orthoptera; family Gryllidae; genus Gryllus; species Gryllus bimaculatus. The sequence continues at coordinate 1,131,208 of BOPP01000119.1, forward strand.
AATGTATTACTATTTAGCTAATTGTAGGGAGGCAATCTAACACATTGCAAAAATCTTGCAAATGAATGTCTCCGATAAGTTAAACGGGGCTCTGTATTGACGCTACTTCGCGTCGCGTCCAAGAGAATCTCACATTTAGCGAGAAACGAGCTACATCCCGATTCCACTTTTGCTGAGCAAAGCCGTGTCGAAGGTTGCTTTATCAACAGGTCGTGTTCTTTCCACGGCAAATGCTCGGTCGCCCGCCGAGAGCTACAACTGGACTCCAGCCGGAGTCCTACACGGCTGCCCTTGACTACACTTACTGCATCAGCATCCGAAATACTGCAGGACGTGCTTAGAGTTATTTTATGCTCGAAAGCAACTCCCCCACGAGTTGTAAGTTATTTATACTATAATATCACTTACCACAATAATTTGGGAGAGTCGTGTGTGTAAACGAGCTTGATAATATTTCTGTTTCTCAGAAAGTTGGTTATACAGTCACATCACGTATATCTCTGACAAATTGTTGACCTAATGAGCTGACCAAATGCGTCTCACCAGTGGCTAGAGAGAGCCGCATTTTCACGAAGCTCAGACATCGAGGTTGATTGCATTAACCTTATGAGCAAATGTAACATTTGTTGCCTATTTCAAGCGTTACCGTTGTCATCATATTTTTTAAATCAAAACTAGTTACTGTTGAATCTAAGTATTGCCGAAAATTGTTGAAAGGGCTTTTGGGAGAGAAATGAATGGCCTTACAGACACACTTTGGTCTCAGCAAATGTCTCGCGTTTAGAGGTTTGAATTTCCTACGACCTATTAACCCTAACTTTTAACAATGATTCCCTTTCTTAACTCTCCGAATTTGTGAGTCCAACTATATTTTGATGCTATTTTACACTATTAAAATATAGTATGTCTCGCTCAAAAAAGACTGATAGAAGTAAGAATCATAAAGACTGATACATATACTAAGAAAATGCAAATATGAGTTTTCACGACCTATGAACCCAAAGATAAAAGTAATATCACCCCGAATTTTTGAGAATTCAAAGAATTTTACATGCGTGTAATTAGCTGTTAGGCAATTTCACGTTATTCAAGCGCACTCTCAAGGACGATCTACATTATTAAAGATCTCCCGACGTACAGGGCGTGTCGAAGTTCTCTGATTCGCGAGTTCCTAGCGGTCATTCAGAAATGCCGCGTGATCTCGGATACTGCTCCAGTGGAGGATCAAGAATCTCTTCTGCAGTTTTTTAAATTTAGTCGGGACTTGCTCAATTCATTGCCGCCAGAAAATGTATATTTATGTCACCATTTTCGGTGACTGAGTATCCAAAGTATCTAGTCTGAAGACTGCAATGGTGATTGTCTTTGTTAATGTAAATGTACGTATTTTTCTAGTAAGAACAGCTAACATCGGCTTATCGAATCCTTTAAGATCGGAAAAATAGTTTTTGAACTGTTAGAGTACTGGAGAAGTAATTTTGGTCATGACATTGCGACTGCTTCTGTGAAAGAAACTGCAACGGCAGCTGATAGTATGATATTTTTTGAGATTCCAAGTTCCTATAAAATGACTGATTGAAGTATTTTTAAATTATTTACATACTTGTGTATTTCCATTTTAATCTCACATGTTTTTTTAATGTAAAGAGCAGAGCATGAAATATACTATGAACTTTTGATATTTTGTAATGGATAGTTTTCAAGGAAAGTTGCGAAGACAATCATAAAAGATTACAAATGTAATTGGTTATTAAATGTTCGGTGCATTTGTTAATCAAATACTTAAAGTGTATAATCTCAATATTGATTCCATTCGCGGTAGCACAGAACTACAGCATTTTTATGTTCTTTATAATTATTCATGTTTTCGTAAGAATTTATAACTTGAAAAGCAACGTTATTCTTCATATATAAAAACGTTGCCTTGATCAAACATTACATAATATTGCACGTTAAATATATAAGTATTATATATTTCGGAGGTAAAGAATTCTTTGTTCAATATTAAAATGACTGTATATTGTTATTTTATCGGTTTCCAACTTTCAAATCAGACTTACTGACGTTTTGTAATGAAAACTTATAACAATAATGATAAAGAATTATAGATCTTGTTGGACTAAAAACAACATACTTAAACTATTCGAAAATATCTGAGTGTAAATCGGAAGCTGTGTCTTCATCTGCTAGAAATTTGGTACATGAACGCAAGTTCGTGATGAAAGGTTGCATACTACTACTACCGAGGTTGAACACCCAGTGCCAAAGTGAAGTTTTGAGGTTCAGTGCGATGTGATTTTTATGTACTATACTTGACGATTATTTTTGTGATCGTGATGGTTTCTATGAACATGACACGAAGAAAAAGACTGAACTAGTACAAAAATATAGGAGGAGATACACAAAATGTCTGTTTCTTATAGTGATTTCAACTTTAGACTGAAAAACGGTGCCAGTATGGATTTAATAGTAATCTGGGTCTCTTATTAGGCAAAACGATTACGTCAATAATATTCACCTGTGTAAGGTTCAGTCTTGACTCTTAAATGCGATCTCTGTGCAAGAAACGTCCAGTTTTTTGTTCCTTTATTATTATTATTATTATTATTATTGTTATTGTTAATATTATTATTATATGTATTTTTGCTGTTTTGTACCTGTTTTGTCAATATGTATCTAGTAATAAAAAGGTTGTTGTAGTACCTGACATGACTGTATAGTCACTACTGATAGAATTTGCAGAAGCGTCTTCAAGTCTTATTATATTTGTGAAGCTAGAGATTCTGCATTTGAAGACACAATTCATCCAGACATCACCAGAGGTGGCAGTTGCAGAAACGTGGTCTATTCATCAAAGACGGCCGGAGGATACAGACACCACCCGTGAGTACTGTTTCTTTAAAATTAATAATTATTTTTATAGTACGTGGCATTTTAATGCATTACTTAACTAGACATACTAATATTATTGGGATATATTCTTTCTGTTAATATCTTGCAATAATTTTTTAGGACGTTCAAAATTTATTTCACACGCGATCGCAATTCAACGCTAGTTAACTATAGGTTTCTTTTAGAGCGGCAATAATTATAATGGAAATGATTGAACTTCAAGACATTAAATATTTCGCAGTATTTTTTCGTAAAAATGAACAGGCCCTATTTTCTAAGATCACCGTATTTCGAAAACTGCAAAAAAAAAAAAAACCCTACAATATGAATGGTAGGTATTGTTTGCTTGTGTACTAAAAAGTAGAAAATGTAATAAAGCCATGTACAATTTTTTTGAAAAATGAATTGTTTTTGTGTAATCTGTACGTGAAGTGAAGGTAGTTAAAAACTATTTTCTGGAAAATATTTTCCCAAACTATTCTTAAAAAGAGAAAATGAAGCGTATAAAAATGGCGTTCCCTTCGCGAAAAAGTTCCGTTTCCTTCGACTCTCAGACGTTTCGAAAATCGTAAAAGTTACAACTAAAGTGACAAAGTACGTTGTTGCACCACTAGTTTATAATCGTCTCCATTCTTCTGTGATCATTTGTGCATGATCTTTAGAAAGAATTTTCTTCGAAATGAATATTCTCCTATCAATGTGGCTCAACTTGTGCTGCGAATTTGAACAAATCTTTTACATTTTGGAAGTAGCTAAAATTAAGTTGAAATATTGTCAAGATATTCTCAAAAACAGCCCAGTTTTTTTTCTTTAAATTTCATGTTGGAACAGAAAACAGTCCGTATACCGTAAGGGTCCGGTACAGATAAATGGTGTTTCCTTTCCCTATCTCTGTGACAAGTCTACTTTGAGCCTCAGCTCGAAAATCTCTGGATATCACGCCTAACGCGGGATTCGAACACATGACCTTGCATAAAGTGATTATCACCTCAGGCACCAGCGTTTTCCAGCCTTTACCAGTTGTTCTGTTGTTAATTTTGTGTAATAATTGAACTCATTTTACAAATAATATTAAGATTATTCAATAAATATTTTTATGTTCTTTGAGCCACGTGTTTAATGAGCAATTTCTTTACCGTGGCTTCTATAGCACTAGTCACCCACAGCGTCGCTTCTTTAGAAATCAACAGTTGTGACAAATTCAGCTGGTGACGTTGAGAATGAGATCTGCGAACACGAAATGGATGTGCTGTATGAATTGACAGCTTCGCTCTGTAGAAAATACACCGACTCACCGTCTCAAAGAATCGAACTTTCGAGTGTGTTTGGCTTATGACCTACGCAGGCATATGGCTTGTAATTGGGTGATAGGACTAAAGACGGGAGAATTCGTCTCGTCTGAAGATCGCACTCGGTGGAATTAATTCAGAGCGTAGCTTTTAATCAATAGCTCAGAAGGACACGGACGGGGGGAATGGCAGGACGACAGACGGCGTCGATGAGCAGTGGCAAAGAGAAGGGAATGGAGGGCCAGGACGGAGGTTAGGCCGATACGGAGGATAGAAATGGGGAAGGGAGAGCTATCAAAGTCTGAAAGGTTGATGATGGAAGTGGATGGAAAGAGGTTGTGCAGGGAGCTGGGACTAAAATGTGGAGGTAGGGTGTCCAAGGTTGTGCGAATGCAGAGACACAAGTGTGGAGAGCTGAACAGAAAATGACAAAAAAGTGCGTAGTTGAAGTAAATCGATGTAATTAAACTGGTACTCTTTGAGCACGCTTAAATGTACCAACAGGAGTTCTTTGGACTGTGCTGCCTGCATTTTTAGCGAATTTCGGGGTTGGCCACTTAAGTCCGCCGCAAGCATTCCGGGAACGTTATGCTCAGGAATGTAAATTATCTCAGGGTATAAAAGTGCGTAGAGTAGGCTTGGGGAGGGGGGGGGCGACTGCGTGGATGGTGGGGGAGGGATTGTTGGAGATCAGCGTCCCATTTTCGTCGCAGCGCACCGCAGACAGCATCGCCGTCAGCATCGGGCTCATGCTTTCCACGGAATTCAGAGCCCACGCTGTTGGTAGAACAATGAAACTAGAACGAGGATTGCATTTCTGTAGCGTGTACTGTGATATACGCATGTCGTACTCTATTGCAGAAGTTATCTAGCAGGGGTTCACGAACGCTATGAGCTCGCGCAGTTCTCTCTGGGATTCTACAATTGATTTCCTTGCTACAGTATTTTTATAAAGATTTCATTTATAATCCGTTAGTAGTCGCATGGTTATGTACCTTAATCTTTTTTTGGGGAGGGGGGGGGCAGAGGCAGATTACAAGTGCTTAACGCGTTCTTTTCTCTTCCTTTACAAGATTTATTTCATTTTCCCGTATCTTTCAATGTTTTCTTTAGTTCTCTTTCCTGTAATTAAAGTGTTTAATTTATTTTTTGACATCTTTGTTCAAAAATAAAACGAAATACACAAAACTTATTAATCAGAGAGGTCTCGAAACCTTTGACCTCGCCTTTGACTTGGCGTCACTGGGACAAGCCTACATCTTTTTTATTTTACCGTATACGTACGTATATTCGGAGTAATATACGTACTATAAGGAAAGTTATGTAATGTTTCGGAGAATTGTTTTTTGAGATTTCAACGGAAATACACGTTTTGGGATTGATACTGAAAAAGTAGTTTTTTTCAAAACGTCCGTCCGTCCGGTGTATGTGAACAGCACTAGAGCCTAAACCATGCGAAGTATTTTTTTCAAATTGCAGAAACCTGTCCATTTGGCATGAGTTAAAGCTCTACGATTTTGAAAATCATTCATTAATTTTTGATGACTTTATATGAAGCCGCTGGGACATTTTCAAAATGTTCGCAAAATGGCTCCAAACTGGACATTTCCAAAATGTCTCCACTTATAAATGTATAAATGTGTCATAGGTCCAGTTTTCAAGGTAAACTCTGAATTTTCGAAATTTTTAAAAGCCTGATTTTTTGGTGTCTTCCTACAACAAAATTAAAAATAGAGACTTTTTCTTCAAATAAAATATGGTCATAAGTTGTTTTTTCACTAAGGATATGTAAATTTTTTGAAAATTTTAGTAGGTTTCGCGCAATATTGCGTGCCATTTGTGCAATTAAAAATACACAAGATTATCTCCAAAACGCCTCCCAATTTTTTCTTCAAGCTTTTGGTAGGGATTGTGCTAAATTCACTCTATAAGATGACATAAACGACTTACTGAGCTATTGTTTTCTTTACAAACATTTAATTTTTTTACTTGTCTCTCATGTCGTTAATATTTACATTAGCAGCAATTTGCTCATATTATATTTATGAGTACATGTACTTTAAATAATGTCACATCTCGAAAGGTTCTCGAAAACTCAACTGTTTTCTGACAAAACTAGCTGACAATTCCACCTTTTTCAAAACACTCAAACGCCATTTTCTCAAAAACGGCTCCAATTTTTTTCTTCAATTATTTCGAACGGATAGTGCTAATTGCACTCTTTACTGTGACCTTAAGTACATTTCGTGGTCTTTTTTTTAATTACACAAATGTATCTTTTTAATATGTATTACGCCGTTAATATGCGTATTTCCAGCAATTTGTAATCACTATTGCATTGTGAGTTCATGTGCTTCAAATGACTTCTGAAGATTGTTTTGGAATATAATCTAGCGCTTAAGCATCATTTTCTTAAAAATAGTTGCAAATTTTTCCAAGGAAATTGCCATTTATTTACTTTAATATTTTCTTCATATTTTTAAAATACGATTGTATAGGAAATACAATATGTATAATAAATAGGAATTAGAAAACTAATACGGGAAAGTCTGTGCCTTTCTATAGCACCTCTAGTTATTGGTGAGAGGGGGTCTGCAAGTGTCCTCACTCGGGGAAATGGCTGCGGGGGCTCTTGACTTCGAAGGCCCCAGATGCCGCACAGCTTCGCCTCTGCAATCCTCATGAAGAGATGTAATATTTCTGGGGATTAAAAATCAAGTTTACCAACCGATTAAAATAAATAAACGACACTTTTAAGATCTAAAATATGTCATCGAAATCCCAGAGTGCTCAAATGAGCCAGACGTCGAGTTTTGAAGCGCTGCAATTGTTTCTCTATTCGATCGAGGAAACTGTCCTCGGCCGAAATGTTTCTATGGGTGACATTAGGTCCAAAAACATATTGAACTCTGTAACGGTGTATCTTGATAATGAATATTAGTAAGAACGAAATTGAAAAATTGAATATTTAGTATATTAAGATATTATTGAGGCACTATCCATTCGATTTAAAATTTGACTTTCAATCTACACTTTTTATAGATCAAAATTAGTTAATTAAGAATAGAATGGTTAATTAAGAATATAATAATTAATTAACATAGAATAATTTTTATCAAATGGGATTCAACAACAGCTCTACGGATTATGTTATTTTTAATTAAGATTTTGAATTACATAGTTGGTATCGAGAGTATTTTTAAATAATAAATAAGGAAGTGATCCTACAGAATGAATGTCGTGCAATATCATAAGTAGTTCTTAATGTACGGATGATGTTTAATATGACTATTTCGCGAATAAACTCAAATGAAACTATGAAATAAATCACGTTAATACAGGTTGTTAATGTACTTTTCAGATACTTTCAAGATGGAGGTTCGTAATAATTCTACATCCTTTATTGAATTCACTTGGTAAGACATGGAAGTTTTACGTAGAAAATAAGTGCAAAATGCTTCGTTTTTATTCTGTGATATCTATTTAGCAGTTACAAGAAATGCAAATCAAAATAACATAATTACAAGAAATATATAAAAAGAATATTAACTAATAAAAAAGATTAAAGCAGAATTACGTTTAATCTAGTGTTTTAAAATTGTATGAAATTATGAGGAAAGTGAATCATATATTTTGCAGCCGAATAGTTGTAACTGTTTGCAAACACTTTCCCTGTTTTCGTTTCTGTTTGGGCATGGAATTGCTTATTTACTCGTATATTTCTGTACATGAAGAGTCACCGAAATGCGTTTTATTTCTTTAATACTTACAGCGTTTGTTTGTTTTCATATAACAATGTAATGTACTTATTCATAGTATATTTAATCAAGAACTTATTTGACCAATAAAAGAGAAAAAAGTACACATAGCGCGAGATACACGACCGAGAAAGTGTGATAATTTTTTTGCTGGTAGACAGCTGAGTTGTTTCTGGACTTGGAATGAATTATTTTTGACCATCGGTCACTCAGTACTTGAGAGAAGTATTCACAATATTAAAAGCCTCGTTTACAAAGAGCTTACCGTCACAAGTTGTTGTTTGTTGTTTTTTTAGAAGAATATTCAATGCTCTTTTAGAAATTTTCCGAAAACGAAATACTTTTCATGTTTCGAGAGATGCTGTCAAATATATCGTGCTACAGGGGATTGTTATGGACGATTGTTAGGGGTGTACCCTCCTTGATAATGTTAATCAAATGTCAGATTGCTTTGATTCATGAACAATATATTTCTCAGTCTTCGATATTTACGAATAGTTATTTATTTATTTATTTCACGATCAGCACCGAGATGCTTTACAAGTTACATTATTTATAACAATACGTGGAAATATTAAAATATTTTCTTTCTGAATGAGGAGACCTCGCGAGGCACACTAGATAATGTGGTAATTGTTAAAATAATGTTGTAATTCGTTGATTTTGTTCAATTGTGTGTGGAAAGTTATTTTTTTATATTTCTTTTCTTTTCTATTAGTTGCATTAAGGTGGCAAACATTTGTCTTTGATTTACGAATGGTAAATATAAATAAGTTCTTATAGAACTTACACGTGTTATAGAAAACTATGTTTCAGTGCTCTCGCTGAGAGTTCACCGCTTGCCAAGACCTTGATGGTTCGTACGCCCCACAGGGCTGCAGTGGAGTACGCACGAGCCCTGCGTAGACCACGAATGGGGCCGAAAACAGCCGAGCGGCGGCGGCGGCAGGATCGATGCGGAGCCGCCCCCGCCCCGTGGGCATTGTTCACAAGCGGGGAGGGGGCGGCAAGAGGGACAGCATGGCGGACGATCCATACCCCGAGCGCGTGGAGGGGCAGGGCCGGGCCGGGTGGGCCGGGCGGGCGGAGCGCGGGGTGGCGTCACGCGCGGGAGCTAAGTTTACCCTTATGAGTGGGGAGAGAGGTAAATAGTGTTTCGCCCGCGAGGGGCGGGGGCGGGTGGCGCGGTGCGAACCGGCTCAAAGGGCGCGGTGGAGGGGCGCCGGAGACCCTCCGACGGCAGTGGCGCCCCTCGCGGGGACGGGGGAAAGATCCACCCACCGAAATGAGAACAAGGATTATTATTACTATTATTATTATTATTATTATTATTATTATTATTATTATTATTATTATTATTATTATTATTATTATTATTATAATTGCGGCGAATCTACATTCAATTTCTAACCCAGGGTCGCGATTCTTTGTTGAATGCAATAATTCTAGTACTTAAAAGCGAGCATGGCAAAAGTGTTAAGCTGTACGTAAATGAAACAGAAACATTCCCCTTTTATTAATTAGATACCTTTATTAATGGCTTATGTCAGCACACATTATTGAGATTGCGTTCACTAACCAATAATTACTTTTGGTGCATAATTCTCAGTTAGCTAATTATTTTTTTATTTCCTGTCTCAAAATGCATTATTTCCCAACGATTGGCGGGTCGTGATGCCCGTGAACGTCCTTCCTGGTTCCATCTGGGAGTAGACCTTATTATTGATTGCTATTAAATTTATGCAACCAGACTCTATTGGAAATATCTTTTCTGTTTTATTGCGTTCCAATGGCATATTAAAAAAAGTGTCAATTCGGATTATGAAGAATATTTTGAGAACATTGTCAAACCAGAAAGTGTGCTGTATTTTACTTATTTTGGTGTGGGAATATATCGTTCTCACATCGTGTTCCAATAGTGTTTCTGACGTTGCAATCAAAAAATAAATAGATATTTAGTTCATAGTTTCAAATCTGTTAGTTTCGCGGCATGTTTATCAAGAATCTGGGCTCTGCTAGGAAAATTGAGTCTGATTTCGGTGACGTCTTAATCTATTATCTACTTCTCAGTTGCAAAATTACCTTTAATACACTCCGTATTACATGACTGACGTTATTTAACTGATGTTTCATTAATTTATTGCTTTTTATAGGTACCTGTTGTTATTTTTTAATTTATCTTATAGATCTAAATTAAAAGAGCTTTTTTTGTGTTCAAAGCAGCTATAATGCTTTATTATCTGCCCTTAAAATACTATATTTGTTTAAGAAAGAATTGGAATGCTTTGGATTATGCAACGCTAACTTTTGTCGATAATGTATGCGATATCTGGAATGAGCCCAAGATTAGAAACATATAACAAACATCAGATATTATCAGATATAACATCCGAAACGAGGACGTATCAAGCATGTATAAATTATGATCAACAAATGTTTTTTTCCGATTTGCAACACTCGTCTTCCAAGGCTACATACGCTTTTACTCGCACTTACTTTATTCCACTTTAATTTATTGCACACTTCAAAGAGTCGTTCAGTTCTTATGCACTCGTACACAACGTGCCTGTACTTATACATATCGATAAGAATGTAATAATTCGAAAGTGCATCTACTAAAAAATTCCCTTCTGAGTAAGTATATTCTTAGAATGGCGCTGAAGTCTTCTAACTAATAGAAAATGACAGAACTCCTAACTGCGCGTAACAGTGCAACTACTGTTAAATATGTATAGAATTCAACAACTCAAATGAAATTCCTAGTTCAAAAGGGCTACAACTCTAAATGTTTCTTGATATGGACAATTTTAATATTTCTACGCATAAACGGCAACTGTATCTGCATTATCAAGAAGACAGTAATCAGTTGAAAGTCGGTCAGTTCTTTATCGTCTTACGAAAAGTGAAACCCTATTTCGATTCAGTTGAATTGTATTGTATTAATATAATTAAGAAACTTGCTGGAAAATCAAGGACTGAATTTATAACGAGAATAGTTAATAGTACAATTAGTGATAATGAAAATAATCACGTGAATGCAGTGTACCGATTTTGGTCATACGGTATGGGACACGATTGAAATGGGCAGCTACATTTGCAAATTCCTAACCGAATGGATAGTTCAAGTAGTAGTTTATGGTGAAAATTGTGCCGGGCAAATGAGAGTTTGTGAGTATAATGATATTTTACTCTGTTCAAACATTTTTTAGAGTTTATTCTCTCACCGAAAGTTTTCTAGTCTTGGAATACCCTAAATGAAGGGAATACAATGACTAGTTTTATGATATAAAATAATATGATAGTAATATTATGAAATATTATGATAGTTTTATGATATAAAATAATCCATTGGTAAAAAAATTACATTACGTTGAAGATAGAAATAAATAGTGGCCTAGGCTATGTATGATGATAATAGTAGAAAAGTACGCTCATATTATTTTCTACAAATCAGGCTATTCTCTGAAAATAATGTCAACTGATAAATCTATACGAAAGAAACCTAGCAGACACTCCAGTCCTTCAAATTTTACTTTTATATGAAAATGCATCAAAAATTGCTTATCCCAAAGAAGACCAGCGTCCGGCGCTACAATTTCTGCAGCACTCTTGACAGTGAATGCTGGTATGATGAGGCATTCAGAACTTTGGCGAATATTTAGTTCCTGCGTGTGTTTGAGATGCACACCCACACTGCTCGCTGAGAGGGTAAGAAATATATTCACATGATCAACGTCAGCAACGGACTGCGAAACAGCTTCTGCATCCCATCGCATACGGCCACAAGTTAGACTACCGAAGAAAGTGAGTGACGCTTTATATCTTCGTAAATTCAAACAGTGTGATAAAAATTCTTGAACGGAGGACCGCAAGTTTGATGCTGCAGCACGTTAAGTCGAGCCGTCTCCGGGAGGAACTCTAAAAGCACGATCGTAGGCTTCCGCGGCCGGAGTCAGTATTTACTTCGCTGTCCGGGTGACGCCGCGTCCATGGTGAATGTGCCAAGACACGAAGGTGCGAAGTCACCTTCGCCATGGACGCGGCGTCACCCGGACAGCCAAGTAAATATTCTAAAAGGATGATATATCACTGAGTCTCGCGCCTTGGTGCACGTACCAATGAACTCGTGTTTTGGTCCCTGTTCACTTGTTGTGGTGCTTGTCGTTTACACCATTCTGATAAAGTCCGTCGTCGTCACCTCTAAATATACTGGCACCGTTGCATTTATCGTGAGTGGATTCATGATTTTCACGCTAATGAGTATCATCTGCTCGATTTGCCGTCATACGCACGCATCATCCTCCCCTTATTCTACCATCAACCTCCGCCATTGCCGCCTCCTCGCCCGTCGGAAGCGTCAATCCTCCTGCGGCGACTGACGCGTAAGTACTCTGCCGTGGCCTAACTCATGCGTGACAGGGGATTGCCTGAAACATCAGAGAGACTCGTCCCCGACGGCCCTGATGCCTCTATCGGCCTCGTCGTCCTCTCTGACGCTGCGCGCGGGGAGGGATCGGGGCGGGGCGAAGCCGGTCCAGGGCTAGGGGTAGCGTAGGTGGGAGGGAGGGCGCGGAAGGGCGTGTTGCGGTGCGGAAAAGCGGGGCGAGGGGTTGGCTGAGAGGAGCGCGAGCAGGGCCGGACGCGGGCGGGCGCGTCGGACCCAGGTGGCCTGGAGAAGGCGGAGGTGGAGCCGAGTTGGCGCAGGGGGTGGGTTCTCTGTGCGTGTCGCGGGGAGCGCGTGCGGGCCAGGCTGCGCAGAGCCAGGCCGGCCCGGCTGGGCCGGGCCAGGGCGGGCAACGTGGCTAACCAGAGCAGATGCGGAGCAGCCCGCTGCCCACCAGCGCCCTCTGCCCGAATGACGCCACGCGCCGCGCGCGCAGCCGCAACCCAACCCCGTGGCAACCCCTCCCAAAAAGAGCTAGAGCTAGAGCGCTGGCTCGCCGGAACACATCTCCTCGCAGAAGCGAATCCCACACGCTGTGCTTCGGGAGCCACGAGCAAGGAACCAAACTATTATCGACCACACGTTGGAATAAGGCACAGAAGCGAAGATCGTCATAAATTTGGGTAAAGCGGCTACACTAACAAATTCTTCGTTCATTACATATATCATTCCCACACCAAATGAGTCTCATCAGTCTCGTAGAAGATATTCTAATTTTCTTTTAATCTTATTAGATATAATTCATTGATAGGAAGACGTATTAAGCCATGGCTGCAGTTTGTCGTCATGTGGGCCGTTTATTCAGCAAATTTTGAAGTGAAGATCACACATATCACTTGCTAGTATATGCATTATAATAGCGGCCAATCTGCCCTGCTTGCAACGCGAGATCCGCTCCAACCTATAAAAAAGAGAGATAGTCCAGAGAAGAAGAGAGGAGAGAGAGAGAGAAGAGAGAGACGGCCGGAGAGAGAGAGCAGAAACGTTCAGAAGCCGCCGGCCACCAGCACTTCGCCTAGACAGCAGCTGCATCGACCAGCTATTTAACTAATGTTGAAATTTCGCCGCCGTTGAGATCAAGATTCAGAAAACCTCCAGGATAGAGAGACTGCGGCAACAACGGTTGTGTCTCTGACATCTCAGCTGAATTTGAAACCGGCCAACCGGTTCAGTACCAACAACTGTATTGACGATGTAGGGTCTCTGATAAAAAGCGTCCAGTCATGAATTCCCAACCTTTTTTTTCATCGACCCCGTTAAATAGAATATTTGTTAATCGATCTTCTTACGTTTTTCTATAATATGCAGCAATTCATAATCAGGACACAATGAATTGCCTTAAAAGTACGAATTTTCGTAAATATCTCGATTTTCAATAATCCCGAAGACGCTTCCCACTTCGCAGAATCTACGTTTCTATTGTGACGTAGTGAAATGAGAATAAATTCGAATAACAAAAATAAAAAATAGTATATTAAAAAATTTACAGACTACTTACAATAAAGCTAAATTTAATCACTCCGCAACCTTTCCTTCCAGTACCCGCTTTACCGCTAGAAAAAAGCCACGGCGTGCTGCCGAACTGTCGGACTTCGTCCGTGAACAATTAACCGTCACATGCCTGATGCCGAAAATTTAAACCGGTCGCCGTCCTGGCGGACCGCGTGCCGAAAGCACCCGAATCGTCTGGGCCCCTTACACTTCCGGACATCTCGCCCACACTCCTAGCTCCTGTATACCTACGCGTACTACGCTCTCCGATGAAACTGAATGAGAACGCGGGCGCAGATGGCGCCGCATTAAATAGTTGAGGGCTTACACGCCCCCCTCACAAATTCCTTGAAGTAGCTCGCCTGCTGAGGCAAGCGAGTGCTCGCTGCCAGCATCTTAGGAGGGGGCTACAACCCAACCACAAGGGCAGATGCCAGGTAGCTCGCCTGCTGTCGCAAGCGAGGCTCGCTAGGAGTTTACACCTCAGGTTAATTTTGGATCTGCCACGCTGTTGCGTCAATGGCCAGAGCGAAATAAATCCCGGAAGTTCAGGCTCAACTCCGCGGCGCACTTTCACCAACGTAATCGGTTCTGCCTCGTTTTAACGACGCCACACTATTCTTCTTTTTAATGCAGTAGTTACAAAATGCTTTTAAGGACTGATCATAACATGTCTCCTGTGCATACAGCGGAGAGTAAATTATTGTGCGATAGAGTATCGTTGTGAATGCATGGTTTTAAATTCTTGTGTTCTAAGCATCTTAACTTCTATCGATGAACGACGGTTACGAAAGAAGAGTGAATTTGTAATTTATTATTAGAGGTTTTTTGCTTTATATAAGAAAACAATTAATTAATTTAATTATTTTTTTTGTTATCAATGGGAACGTGATTAGATTGATTAGGCACCGGTTCATATTGGGTTATTGAGCGTCAAAGGACCTCTTGAACATCACTGACCCCTTTCAAAGCTTTCTCCACCTCGTTGGGAACCCGTGTCCAAGGGTCCCGTGTGTTGGTGTGCGCGCTGAAACTGGAAGGGACGCAACTTGTGGAAAGGAAGGAGGAGGGCAGCTGGGGCACGCAGCGCTCGTCGCGAGGCGTCGCTTGCTCCGCGACGCCTAATGAGCCTCCGCCTCCGCCCGAGGCGGCTCCAGGCGGTGAGGATGTGTGCCTGCGTATCCCTTCTTTGCAGTGGGTGTCCTTTCAATTTGACCGACTCCTTCCCGGCTGCCATCTGGATCGTGGATCGATCCACCGAGCGAAGTAACTTTTGCATTCGTCTGGATCATCAATTGGTATTATGTCCGTGGCCAATATGGGTGTTAGCATTTTCTTAGTAACTAGGTACGTTTTAGATTGTATGCTATATATTCACATATATTATTCATTTAAGTTTTTCTTTTAAATTACGAGTAATATTATTTACCTGCAGATTCATTGATGGTATCTTGCCTATATATTTACTGTAAATGAAATAAAAATCCCTGAAAAATTGTTCTATTGAACAGGTAGAAACTAAAAATATAAACTTGTAGTGCTAAACAGCACATACTTCTTTGCATAATTTCTAAATTTGCAATTACCGAAAATTCAGAGAATTTAAACAGAATGAGACCCGCGCAAGTTTTTTAAACATCCCTTCTTTCATCCATGAAAAAAAATTAAAGAAAAGATTTGGAGCGATTTTTGAAAAAAAGTAATTTTTTAAATAATTGCCTATTATGCGAGCCAAATTACCTGAATTTTATTTTATATTTAGCTTATGGCAAGCGCACAGCACCCATAATACTGCAATACAGTCCAATACATCACAATGTGACACCAGAACAGTAAACCAGCCTTCAGAGGGCTACAAAAATGGTTAGTCCCGAGAGCAGCTTCTGAATCCATTAATTACAAGAAAACTACTCATATTTTCGAATAATTGAACATTAACTTATTTTAAGATCCATTTGTAAGGAAGTGATTTCATTAAAGAAAAAATCTCTATCTTTAATATTATAGTCGTAAGAAGACACTCAAGAAAGTATTGCACTTTTGCAATTTTCATAAAATCTGTGATTTTAATGAGCAGGAGACCTGTATCATGCTCTTTATCTTTCGTTATATTAACCGAGCACAATGTTTGATCAAAAGTTTGGTGCCATTTTCGAGAAAATTTTAAATAATGTTTTGGAACCTTCATGTAAAGTGGCCTCAATATATCCAAAGCCCGGAGTTCAATTAGACCGATCTGGAAATATCAATTTTGAAGAAAATTGGCTGAACAGTTTAGGCGCAAGCGTTCACCACAGACGGGCAGACACAGATCAATGGACAGACAGGCGTTTTGCCGACAATCCATTTTGAGGGATCAAGGACCCACAAAACTAGGATTATGGCTACACCACGCCTTAGAGATTTTTTTCTGTATTTAGCAACAGGTTTTATCCGATTTTTCGTTACCAGGGCCCTGCAAAAATGTTCTTTGCCGAAAATTCGCCGTTTTCCGGCGCACGATTACATAAATTTCTCTTATGAACTACCTACGTAAGGGTGAGAAAGTGAAATGGAGTTAGGGAGTCGCTTCAGTGCGCGCAAGACCTTCCATAGCGCACTAGTTATCATCAAGGAAAGGGATTCCGGAAAGATGAAGTTTTAGTGGTGATGATGAGGGAATGGGAATGCCAAAAGTACGCTCTTACGCTCTTCCAGACACCATGTGGTAAACATTTTCAAGTAACAACATAGCCGCTACTTGGCCATATTTGCATCACTTACCTTCCTATTACCAAGGATGTTTTAATTCTGAACATCGATGTTTGGCGACATCGCTGTTTTGCTGCGGATGTCGCATCGCCAGTGGCAATCGCTCGATGCCCCTCGGCGCGGTCTCGCCTCGTGTTTCCCGGCCCTGCGCCGCACAGCCTTCACTGCGATGGGAATTTTTTTTAACTAGATTTTTTTTTTGTTTTAGTTCACCGTTTTCGGTAATTTTTTGATCCGTTTTATAACCGTTTTTTCAGTCTAGTAACAGAACTGAACTGGATTTGGCTCAGGTAAATTAAAGAAATTCATGTTCAGTGGGTGCTGATATTTTTTGAAAAGCGGTTAACTTCGTAACTTTGTGTTGAGAGAAATCAAAACCTCTTCTTGTTCGGTTTTCTATACTGTTTTTTAGATCACTAAGTGATAATCGAAACACCTAGAACACAATGTGTAAAATTGAACAAAGTGTTCGTTTTGTATTTGTGGAATAAAAATAAATTATATTACAACTGTAACAATGTCAATTATATTACTTGTA
>BOPP01000119.1:1148395-1183730 GCA_017312745.1 Gryllus bimaculatus
CTTAACGCGTTCTTTTCTCTTCTTTTTACAAGATTATTCATTTTCCCGTATCTTTCAATGTTTCTTAGTTCTCTTTCCTGTAATTTAAAGTGTTTTAATTATTTTTTGACATCTTTGTTCAAAATAAAAACGAAATACACAAAAACTTTTAATCAGGAGAGGTCTCGAAACCTTGACCTCGCCTTTGACTTGCGTCACTGGCGACAAGCCTAATCTTTTTTTATTTTACCGTATACGTACGTATATCGGAGTAAAATATTACGTAACCTATAAGGAAAGTTATGTAATGTTTCGAGAATTGTTTTTTAGATTTCAACGAAATAACACGTATTTGGGATGTACTGAAAAGTAGTTTTTTCAAAACGTCGTCCCGTCCGGTGTATGTGAACAGCACTAGAGCCTAACCATGGAAGTATTTTTTTCAAATTGCAGAAAACCTGTCCATTTGCATGATTAAAGCTCGTACGATTTGAAAATCATCCATTAATTTGCTGACTTTATATTGAAGCCGCTGGGACATTTTCAAATGTTCGCAAAATGCTCCAAACTGGACATTTCAAAATGTCTCAACTTATAAATTGTATAAATGTGTCATAGGTCAGTTTTCAAGTAAACTCTGAATTTTCAAATTTTTAAAAGCCTGAGTTTTTGGTGGTCTTCCTACAAACCCAAAATTAAAAATAGAGAACCTTTTTTCTTCAAATAAAATATGGTCCATAAGTTGTTTTTCACTAAAGGTATTAAATTTTTTGAATTTTAGTAGTTTCGCGCAATATTGCGTGCCATTCTGTGCACATTAAAAATACACAAGATTATCTCCAAAACGCCTCCCAAATTTATTCTGCAAGCGTTGGTAGGATTGTGCTAAATTCACTCTATAAGATGACATAAAACACTTCAACTGACTATTGTTTTCTTACAAACATTTAATTTTTGTACTTGTCTCTCATGTCGTTAATATTTACATTAGCACAATTTGCTCATATTATATTTATGCAGTAACTGTACTTAAATAATGTCACATCTCTGAAAGGTTCTCGAAAACTTCAACTGTTTTCTGACAAAACTAGCTGACAATTCCACCTTTTTCAAAACACTCAAACGCCATTTTCTCAAAAACGCGCTCCAATTTTTTTCTTCAATTTATTTCGAACGGATAGTGCTAATTGCACTCTTTTAACTGTACCTTAAGTACATTCTTTGGTCTTTTGTTTAATTACACAAATGTATCTTTTTAATATGTAATTTACGCCGTTAAAATATGCGTATTGCCAGCAAATTTGTAATCCACTATTGCATTGCTGAGTTATGTGCCTTTCAAATGACTTCTGAAGATTGTTTTGGAATTAATCTAGCGCTTAAGCATCATATCTTCTTAAAAATAGTTGCAAATTTATCAAGGGAAAATTGCGCCATTTATCTTACTTTAATATTTTCTTCATATTTTTAAAAATTACGTTGTATAGGAAATAACAATATGTATAATAAATAGAATTAGAAAACTAAACGGAAAGTCTGTGCCTTTCTATAGCACCTCAGTTATTTGGTGAGAGGGGTCTGCAAGTGTCTCACTCCGGGAAATGGCTGCGGGGGCTCTTGACTTCGAAGCCCCAGATGCCGCACAGCTTCGCCTCTGCATCCTCATGAAGGAGATGTAATTATTTCTGGGATTTAAAATCAGTTTACCACCGAGTAAAAAATAAACACACTTTTAAATCTAAAAATGTCCATCGAAATCCAGAGTGCTCAAATGAGCCAGACGTCGATTTTGAAAGCGCCTGCAATGGTTTCTCCTATTCCGATCGAGGAAAACTGTCCCCTCCCGCCCCGAAATTTTCTAGTGGGCTGACATTTAGTCCAAAAACATATTGAACTCTGTAACGGTGTATCTGATTAAATGAATATGGAGTAAGAACGAAATTGAAAAAATTGAATATTTAGTATATTAAGATTATTAGTTGAGGCACTATTTCCATCGATTTAAATTTGCACTTTCAATCTACACTTTTATTAGATCAAATTAGTTAATTAAGAATATAATGCGTTAAATTAAAGAATATAATAATTAATTAACATAGAATAATTTTTATCAAATGGATTCAACAACAGCTCGACGGATTATCTTATTTTTAATTAAGATTTTGAAATTACATAGTGTATCGAGAGTATTTTTAAATAATAAATAGAAGTGATCCTACAGAATGAATGTCGTGCAATAGCCATAAGTAGTTCTTAATGTACGGGATGATGTTTAATATACTATTTCGCCGATAAACTCAAATGAAACTATAAATAAAATCACGTTATAACAGGTGTTAATGTACTTTTCAGATACTTTCAAGTGGAGGTTCATAATATTTACATCCTTTATGAATTCACTTGGTAAGACATGGAAGTTTATAGAAATAAGTGCAAAATGCCTTCTTTTTATTCTGTGATATCTATTTAAGCCAGTTTTACCAAGAAATGCAAAATCAAAATAACATAATTACAAGAATAAATTAATTTATACAAGGAAGTAATAATTACAATAAAAAGAATACTTAACTAAATAAAAAGATTAACAGAATTACGTTTAATTAGTGTTTTAAAATGTGTTGAAATTATAGAAAGTGAACATATTATTTTGCAGCCGAGAGTTGTAACTGTTTGCCAAACACTTCCCTGTTTTCGTTTTCTGTTTGGCTGGAATGCGTATTTACTCGTTATTTCTGTACATGAAAGAGTCACGAAATGCGTTTTATTTCTTTAATACTTACGCGTTGGTTTGTTTCATTTAACAATGTAATGTAACTTATTCATAGTATATTTAATCAAGAAACTTATTTGACCAAAATAAAGAGAAAAAAGACACATAGCGCGAGATAACACGACCGAGAAGTGTGAAATCTTTTTTGCGGTTAGGACAGCTGATTGTTCTGGATTGGAAGAATTATTTTTGACATCCCGGTCACTCATACTGAGGAAGTATTCACAATATGAAAAAGGCCTCGTTTACAAAGAGGTTCCGCACAAGTTGTTGATTTGTTGTTTTTTAGAAGAATATTCCCCCAATGCCTCTTTTAGAAATTTTTCCGAAAACGAAATACTTTTGTTTCCAGAGATGCCTGTCAAAGATATCGTGCTACAGCGATTTGTTATGGGACGATTGTTAGGGGGTTACCCTCCTGATAATGTTAATCAAAATGGTCAGATTGCTTTGATTCAGAACAATATAATTTCTCAGTTCTTCGATATGTTACGAATTAGTTATTTATTTATTATTTCACGATCAGCCACCGAGATGCTTTACAAGTTACATTATTTAGAACAATACGTGGAAATATTAAAATAATTTTCTTTCTGAATGAGGAGAGCCTCGCGAGCACACTAGATAATGTGTAATTGTTAAATAATGTTGTAATTCGTTGTTTTGTTCAATGTGTGTGGAAAGTTATTTTTTTATATTTCTTTTCTTTTCTATTAGTGCATTAAGTGCAAACATTTGTCTTTGATTAGATTGCGTAAAATAATAAATAAGTTCTTATAGAACTTACACTGTTATAAGCAAAACTATGTTCAGTGCTCTCGCTGAGAGTCACCGCCTTGCCAAGACCTTGAATGGTTCGTACCGCCCACAGGGCTGCAGTGGAGTACGGCACGAAGCCCTGCGTAGACCACGAATGGGCCGAAAAACAGCCGGCGGCGGCCGCCGGCAGATCCCGATGCGGAGCGCCCCCGCCGTGGGCATGTTCACAAACGGGAGGGGGCGCAAGAGGACAGCATGGCGGACGATCCATACCCCGGAGCGCGTGGAGCGGCACGGCGGGCGCGGTGGCCGCGGGCGGAGCGCAGGGTGGACGTCAGCGCGGGAGCTAAGTTTACCCTTATGCGAGTGGGGAGAGAGTAAATTAGTGGTTTCGCCCGCGAGGGCGGGGGCGGGTGGCGCGCGTGCCGAACGGCTCAAAGGCGCGGGTGGAGGGCGCCGGAGACCTCACGACGCAGTGGCGCCCCTAGCGGGACGGGAAAGATCCACCCACGAAATGAGAACAGGTTATTATTAACTATTATTATTATTATTATTATTATTATTATTATTATTATTATTATATTATTTATTATTTATTATTATTATTATTATATAATTGCGGCGAATCTACATTCAATTTCTAACCAGGGTCGCGATTCTTTGTGAATGCCAATAATGCAGGACTAAAAAGCCGAGCCATGGCAAAAGTGTTAAGCTGTACGTAAATGAAACAGAAACATTCCCCTTTTATTAATTAGATACCTTATTAATGGCTATATGTCAGCACACGATTATTGAGATTGCGTTCAACTAAACCAAAATTACCTCTTGGTGCATAATTCTCAGTTTAGCTAATTATTTTTTATTTCCTGTCTCAAAATGCATTATTTCCAACGATATGCGGGTCTGATGCCGTGAACTCCTTCCTGGTTCCATCCTGGAGTAGACTTATTATTAGGCTATTAAATTATAGCAACCAGACTCTATTGGAAATATCTTTTCTGTTTATTTGCGTCCAATGGCATTATAAAAAAAAGTGTCAATTCGGATTATGAAGAATATTTGAGAACATTGTCAAAACCAGAAGTGTGCTGTATTTTACTTATTTTGGTGTGCGGAATATACTTTCTCAACCATGTGTTCCCAATAGTGTTTCTGACGTTGCAATCAAAAAATAAATAGATATTTAGTTATAGTTTCAAATTGGTTAAGTTTCGCCGGCATGTTTATTCCAAGAATCTGGGCTCTGCTAGGAAATTGAGTCTGATTTCTGCTGACTCTAATCTATAATCTACTTCTTCCAGTTTGCAAATTAACCCCTTTTTATCACTCCGTATTAAATGATTGACGTATTTACTATTTTCATTAATTTATGCTTTTTTAGGTACCTGTTGTATTTATAATTTATTCTTATAGATCAAATTAAAGAGCTTTTTTTGTGTTCAAGCAGCTATAATCCTTATTATCTGCCCTTTAAAAACTATATTGTTAAGAAAGAATTGCGAATGCTTTGGATTATGCAACGCTAACTTTTGTCGATAATGTATGCGATAATCGGAATGAGCCCAGAGTAGAAACAAAACAAACACAGATAGTTATCAGATAATAACATTCAGAAACTAGGACGATCAAGCAGTATAAAATTATGCATCAACAAATGTTTTTTTCCGATTTGCAACACTCGTATTCCAAAGCTACATACGCTCTTACTCGCACTTACTTATTCCACTTTAATTTATTGCACACTTCAAAGAGTCGTTCAGTTCTTATGCACTGTACACACGTGCCCCTGTACTTATTCATATCCCGATAAGAATGTAATATAGAAAAGTGCATCTTACCTAAAAAATTCCTTCTGAGTAAGTATATTTCTTAAGAATGGCGTGAAGTCTTCTAAACTAATAGAAAATGAGCAGAACTCCTAACTGCGCGTAACAGGCAACTACTGTAAATATGTACTAAATTCAACAACTCAAATTTGAAATTCCTAGGTGCAAAAGGCTACAACTCTAAATGTTTCTTGAATATGACAATTTGATATTCTACGCATAAACCCGAAAACTTACTCATTATCAAGAGACAGTAATCAGTTGAAGTCGGTCAGTTTTCTTTAT
The DNA here is from genome assembly GCA_017312745.1 of Gryllus bimaculatus. Lineage (NCBI taxonomy): Eukaryota > Metazoa > Arthropoda > Insecta > Orthoptera > Gryllidae > Gryllus > Gryllus bimaculatus. The sequence goes on from BOPP01000119.1 coordinate 1,154,018, forward strand.
CGTCTTACGAAAAGTGAAACCCTATTTCATCAGTTGAATTGTATTGTATTAATATAATAAAGAAACTTGCTGGAAAATCCAAGGACTGAAATTTATAACGAGAATAGTTAATAGTACATTAGTGATAATGGAAAATAATTCACGTGAATGCATTACCGATTTGGTATACGCGTTATGCGACACGATTGAAATGGCAGCTACATGTGAAATTCCTAACGAATGGATATTCAAGTAGTAGTTTATCGTGAAAATTGTGCCGGGCAAATGAGCCAGTTTGTGAGTATAATGATATTTTACCTCTGTCAAACATTTTTTAGAGTTATTCTCTCCACCCGAAAGTTTCCTAGTCTTGGAATACCTAAATGAAGGGAATACCCAAATGACTATTTTATGATATTAAAATAATTATGATAGTAATTATTATGAAATATTATGAATAGTTTATGATATAAAATAAATCCATGGTAAAAAAGTTACATTTCGTTGAATAGAAATAAATTAAGGCCTAGGCTAGTGTTGATATAATAGTAAAAAAGACCTCATTATTATTTCTACAAATCAGGCCTATTCTCTGAAAAATTAATGTTCAACTGATAAATCTATACGAAAGAAACCTAGCAGACACTCCAGTCCTTCAAATTTACTTTTATATGAAAAGCCATCAAAAATTGCTTTATCCCCAAAGAAAGACCACGTCCGCGCTACAATTTCTGCAGCCACTCTTGACCATGAATGCTGGTATGATGAGCATCAGAACTTGGCGATATTAGTTTCCTGCGTGTGTTTGAGATGCACACCACACTGCTCGCTGAGAGGGTAAGAAATGTATTCACATGATCACGTCAGCAACGACTGCGAAACAAGCTTCTGCATCCATCCGCATACGGCCACCAAGTTAGACTACCGAAGAAAGTGAGTGAGTTTATTTCTTCGTAAATTCCAAAACCCAGTTGATAAAAATTCTTGAACCGGGGACCCGCAAGTTTTGATGCTGCACACGTTAAGTCGAGCCGTCTCCGGAGGGAACTAAAAGCACGTCGTAGGCTGCCGCGCCGGAGTCAGTATTTACTTCGCTTCCGGGTGACGCCGCGCCATGGTGAATGCCAAGACACGAAGGTGCGAAGCAACCTTCGCCATGACCGCGTCACCCGGACAGCAAGTAAAATATTCTAAAAGGAATGATTATATCCACTGAGTCTCGCGCCTTGCGTGCACGTACAACGAACTCTGTTTTGTCCCTGTTTGACTTGTATGTGGGCTGTCGTTATACAACCATTCTGACAAAGTCCGTCGTCGGTCACTCTTAATATTACTGGCACCGTTGCATTTATCCGTTGAGTGGATTCATAGATTTTCACGCTAATGAGTAGTCATCTTGCTCGATTGCCGTCATTACGCACGCATCATCCTCCCCTTATTCTACCACAACTCGCCAATTGCCGCACTCTCGCCCGTTCGGAAGCCGTCATCTCCTGCGCGACGTGACGCGTAAAGTACTCTGCCGTGCCTAACTCATGCGTGACAGGGAGTTGCCTGAAACATCAGAAGACTCGTCCCGACCCTATTTGCCTCTATCCGCCTCGTCGTCCTCTCTGACGCTGCGCGCGGGGAGGATCGGGCGGGCGAGCCGGTCCAGGGCCTAGGGGTAGCGTAGGTGGGAGGGAGGGCGCGGAAGGGCGTGTTGCGGTGCGGAAAAGCGGGGCGAGGGGTTGGCTGAGAGGAGCGCGAGCAGGGCCGGACGCGGGCGGGCGCGTCGGACCCAGGTGGCCTGGAGAAGGCGGAGGTGGAGCCGAGTTGGCGCAGGGGGTGGGTTCTCTGTGCGTGTCGCGGGGAGCGCGTGCGGGCCAGGCTGCGCAGAGCCAGGCCGGCCCGGCTGGGCCGGGCCAGGGCGGGCAACGTGGCTAACCAGAGCAGATGCGGAGCAGCCCGCTGCCCACCAGCGCCCTCTGCCCGAATGACGCCACGCGCCGCGCGCGCAGCCGCAACCCAACCCCGTGGCAACCCCTCCCAAAAAGAGCTAGAGCTAGAGCGCTGGCTCGCCGGAACACATCTCCTCGCAGAAGCGAATCCCACACGCTGTGCTTCGGGAGCCACGAGCAAGGAACCAAACTATTATCGACCACACGTTGGAATAAGGCACAGAAGCGAAGATCGTCATAAATTTGGGTAAAGCGGCTACACTAACAAATTCTTCGTTCATTACATATATCATTCCCACACCAAATGAGTCTCATCAGTCTCGTAGAAGATATTCTAATTTTCTTTTAATCTTATTAGATATAATTCATTGATAGGAAGACGTATTAAGCCATGGCTGCAGTTTGTCGTCATGTGGGCCGTTTATTCAGCAAATTTTGAAGTGAAGATCACACATATCACTTGCTAGTATATGCATTATAATAGCGGCCAATCTGCCCTGCTTGCAACGCGAGATCCGCTCCAACCTATAAAAAAGAGAGATAGTCCAGAGAAGAAGAGAGGAGAGAGAGAGAGAAGAGAGAGACGGCCGGAGAGAGAGAGCAGAAACGTTCAGAAGCCGCCGGCCACCAGCACTTCGCCTAGACAGCAGCTGCATCGACCAGCTATTTAACTAATGTTGAAATTTCGCCGCCGTTGAGATCAAGATTCAGAAAACCTCCAGGATAGAGAGACTGCGGCAACAACGGTTGTGTCTCTGACATCTCAGCTGAATTTGAAACCGGCCAACCGGTTCAGTACCAACAACTGTATTGACGATGTAGGGTCTCTGATAAAAAGCGTCCAGTCATGAATTCCCAACCTTTTTTTTCATCGACCCCGTTAAATAGAATATTTGTTAATCGATCTTCTTACGTTTTTCTATAATATGCAGCAATTCATAATCAGGACACAATGAATTGCCTTAAAAGTACGAATTTTCGTAAATATCTCGATTTTCAATAATCCCGAAGACGCTTCCCACTTCGCAGAATCTACGTTTCTATTGTGACGTAGTGAAATGAGAATAAATTCGAATAACAAAAATAAAAAATAGTATATTAAAAAATTTACAGACTACTTACAATAAAGCTAAATTTAATCACTCCGCAACCTTTCCTTCCAGTACCCGCTTTACCGCTAGAAAAAAGCACGCGTGCTGCGAACTGTCGGACTTCGTCCGTGAACAATTAACCGTCACATGCCTGATGCCAAAATTTAAACCGGTCGCGTCTGGCGGACCGCGTGCAGAAAGCACCCGAATCGTCTGGGCCCCTTAGCACTCCGGACATCTCGCCCACACTCCTAGCTCCCTGTAACCTACGCGTACTACGCTCTCCGATGCAAACTGAATGAGAACGCGGGCGCAGATGGCGCGCATTAAAATAGTTGAGGGCTTACACCCCCACCTCACAAATTCCTTGAATTAGCTCGCCTGCTGACGGCAAGCGAGGCTCGCTAGCCAGCATCTTAGGAGGGGCTACAACCCACCACAACAGATTCCAGGTAGCTCGCCTGCTTCGCAAGCGCAGGCTCGCTAGGAGTTTACAACCTCAGGTTAATTTGGATCTGCCACGCTGTCTGCGTCAACTGGCCAAGAGCGAAAAATCCCGGAAGTTCAGGCTCAACCCGCGGCGCACTTTCACCAACGGTAACGGTTCTGCCCTCGTTTTAACGACGCACCACTATCTTCTTTTTAATGCATTGTTACAAATGCTTTTTAAGACTGATTCATAACATGTCTCCTGTGCATAAGCGGAGAGTTAATTATTGTGCGATAGAGTATCCTGTGAATGCTGCGTTTTTTAAATTCTTGCTGTCTAAGCATCTTAACTTCCTATCGATGAACGACGGTTACGAAGAGAGTGAATTTGTAATTTTATATTAGAGGTTGTTTGCTTTATATAAGAAAAACAATTAATTAATAATTATTTTTTTGTTATCAATGGGGAACGCTGATTAGATTATTAGGCACCGCGTTCATATTGGTTAATTGAGCTCAAAGGAACTCTGAACATCACTGACCCCTTTCAAAGCTTTCTCCACCTCGTTGGAACCCGTGTCAAGGGTCCCGTGGTTGTTGGTGTGCACGCTGAAACGAAGGCACGCAACTTGTGGAAAGAAGGAGAGGGCAAGCTGGGGCAGCGCAGCCGCTCGTCGCGAGCGATGGGCTGCGCAGGCGCGCGGCGGTCCTGCACCGCGCACGCTAAAGCCTCGCCTCCCCGAGCGGCTCCAGCGGGTGAGGATGGTGCTGCGTATCCCTTCTTGCAGTGGTGTCCTTCATTTGACGACTCCTTCCCGGCTGCCATCTGTCGTGGATCGATCACGAGCAAGTAACTTTTGCATCGTCTGGATCATCAATTGTATTATGTCCGTTGCCCAATATGGGTGTTAAGCATTTTCTTAGTAACTAGGTACGTTTTAGATTGGTATGCTATATATTCACATATATTATTCATTTAAGTTTCTTTTAAATTACGAGTAATATTATTTTACCTGCAGATTCATATTGTATCTTGCCTATATATTTACTGTAAATGAAATAAAAATCCTGAAAAATTGGTTCTATTGAAACAGTAGAAACTAAAAATATAAACTGTAGTGCTAAACAGCACATACTTTCTTTGCATTATTTTCAAATTTGCAGATTACCGAAAATTCAAAGAATTTAAACAGAATGAGACCCGCGCAAGTTGTTTTAAACATCCTTCTTTCATCTATGAAAAAAATTAAAGGAAAGATTGGGAGCGATTTTTGAAAAAAAAGTAATTTTTTAAATTAATTGCCCTATTATGCGAGCCAAATTAACCTGAATTTTATTTTATATTTAGCTTATGCAAGCGCACAGCACCCATATCACTGCAATACAGTCAATACACACAATGTGACACCAGAACAGTAAACCCAGCCTTCCAGAGGGCTACAAAATGGTTATCCCCGAGAGCAGCTTCTGAATCCATTAATTACAAAAAAACTACTCATATTTCGAATAATTGACATAACTTATTGTAAGATCCATTTGTAAGAGTGATTTCATTAAGAAAAAATCCTATCTTTAAGTATTATATCGTAAGAAACACTCAAGAAAGTATTGCACTTTTGCAATTTTCAAAATCTTGATTTAATGAGCAGGAGACCTGTATCATGCTCTGTGATCTTTCGGTATATTAAACCGAGCACAAGTTGAAATCAAAAGTTTGGTGCCATTTTCGAGAAAATTTTAAATAAGTTTGGAACCTTCATAAAGTGGCCTCCAAACTATATCAAAAGCCCAGTTCAATTAGACCGATTGGAAATATCAATTTGAAGAAATTGTGAACAGTTTAGGCGCAAGCGTTCACCACAGACGGCGAACAGATCAATGGAAGACAGGCGTTTTGCGACAATCCATTTTAGAGGATCAAGGACCCACAAACTAGGATTATGGCTACACACGCCTTAGAGATTTTTTCCCCTGTATTTTAGACAACAGGTTTTATCCGATTTTTCGTTACAGGGCCCTGCCAAAAAGTTTCTTTGCCGAAAATTCCGCCGTTTTCCGGCGCCGATTACATAAATTTTCTCTATGAACTACCTACGTAAGGGTGAGAAAGTGAAATGGAGTTAGGATCGCTTCAGTGCGCGAAACCTTCCATAGCGCACTAAGTTATCATCAAGAAAGGGATCCGGAAAGATGAGTTTTAGTGTGATGATGAGGGAATGGGAATGCCAAAAGTAACGCTCTTACGCTCTTCCAGACACCATGTGTAAACAGTTTCAAGTTAACAACATAGGCCGCTACTGCCATATTTGCATCACTTACCTCTATTACCAAGGATGTTTTAATTTCTGAACATCGATGTTTGGCCGACATCGCTGTTTGCTGCACATGTCGCATCGGCCATGGCAACTCGCTCGATGCCCCGGCGCGCGGTCTCGCCTCGTTTCCCGGCCCGCCCCGCACAGCCTTCACTCGATGGGAATTTGTTAACTAGATTTTTTTTGTTTTAGTTCACCGTTTTCGTAATTTTTTATCCGATTTAAACCCGTTTTTTCAGTCTAGTAAACAGAACTGAACTGGATTTGGCCTCAGGTAAATTAAAGAAATTCATGTTCAGTGGGTGCGATATTTTTTGAAAAGCGGTTTAACTTTCGGAAACTTGTGTTGAGAGAAATCAAAACCTCTCTTGTCGGTTTTCTATACTGTTTTTTAGATCACTAAAGTGATAATCGAAACACCTAGAACCACAATGTGTTAAAAATTGATACAAAGTGTTCGTTTGTATATTTGTGAATAAAAATAAATTATTATTAACAACTGTAAACAATGTCATGTATATTACTTGTAACGTTTATCTTAAAGAAATTTATACATATTACATATAGTATTATATTAAGAACTGCAATTGGGTATGACCCGGTGCCAGTTAATGGCAATAATTGCAAAAATTTACAAACACTACATAATAATAAGAAACTAATATATATGATAAACAATAATTAGTGACAACAAACAACAAATAATAATAATAATAATAATAATAATAATAATAATAATAATAATAATAATATTAATAATAATAATAATAATAATACCGTACAAATATAGTACAAGACGAAAAGCCAGCACTTGAAAAGTTGCATTATCACGTTCACCCGCAACTTCACTTACTTCACTAAAACTACATTTTTTTGTATGCTTTGAAATTACCTTTGAATTACACACTGACCAGCACTTTCACCGCACTATACAGCACATACTCATTTAATTCTTGTTCGTAATTTGTTTCTAAAACTTTGGACACTGAGAGGAAAGCTTTTGAAAACTTCTGCAGGTAAACTGTTCCAATCTTAATTGTCTGTTACAAAAGGAAACTTCCCAAGATCTGAATTTTGTTTTCCTTGCCCTTCATTTTGTGGTTGTGATCCGCTTCGGCCGAAATAATTTGTTTTTTCTAAATCTAAATCTGAATTTCCTTCCAAAGCTGGTTGACCTACGTGCGATTTATAAAGAGCGCAAAGCCTCGCCTTTGTTCTTCTCGTTTCTAGAGGTTCCCATGACTTTTTTGTTGCGTTACTTCTATCGGTAATCGTATAGGTATCCGTAGGTAATCCTATAGGTATTTCGAGCCGTCTGCTACTTCAATAATCGATTAATTTGAGCCGCTGTGAGCTGTCGGGTGTCCGAAACCGCTCGCTGACTCCGCCCGCACTTCTTCAAGATTCGTCCTTCGTGGAATGTCACCGATCCGTGGCAGAGAACCCCCATTTCGATAACGGAGCATATTTTAAATAAAATTATGATGAATATGGTGGGATATATTTGTTTTCATTCTACACTAATTATTTACGACTACGTCAATAGCTGCAGTCGGCAATACATGTGTTTATTTGTGACAACTTTATTAAAAACTAATAATTTTAATTAAATATTATACATTATACATGCATTTTAATAATTGTAGTTTTCTAAATAAACAATTTTGTAGGGGAAAATTGCCGATTTTGGACCGGTTGCGTAGGTGCCAGCGTAAAATTCATAGGAGCATTTTGATAATAAATGTTGATTTTAATTATTGTGGATAGTACAAGTTGACTCTAATGGAATTGTTAGTTAATTTCAATGGATATAAGTTATTTTAACGATCCGGATTAGTATTAGAGGGTTTTCTTATGGTGTATTACAATTTTTGTGCTCTTTATCGGAAACCATTGTGTACAAAGAGAGGAGATAATAGCAACGTTTATGCTTCACGTTACATTAGCTTCCGAAGACGCATAATAAGAGAAATTTTGCCTTTGAAGTACATAGGGGGCGTAATCTGCATCTTACATTTGGGCCAATTGTCGAAATTGGACATCAGATAATTCCCTTGATTGAATCGGTCCATCTTAGGAGATTGGTAAGCATTATTTTTTTTTTTTACGACGATGTTGAATTTTCCTGGCTCTGTACGATATGAAGAAAGGGAAAGGAAGAAGATATGATATTGTGTCCGGGATGTTGATTGTAGATTGTTAAAATGAGCAGTGTGTTAAAATGAAACCAACACTAATGCATGTGCGCAAATTGTAGAGATGAAATCGAATGTTACTCTCCATCATGCCGGTACATCAATTTCTTCTCATAGCATATTAGACGGTTTAGCGAATAGTTTTTTAAATTTTGGAATATTTCAAATCTGGCAGCAGAAACATATTAAATATTAAAATGATCACCTTGCGATACAATTATGATCATGAGAATTAGGTTTGAAAATAATTCAATAAAGGAGAGGACTGTCTATTATACTTTCCCAAGAAAACTAATTTATTTCAACCAATTCAACAATAAAGTACTTTTCTTTATGATCTGATGATATATGGATTTCAATAAACAGAATCATTTTCCCTAATCTTTTATCACCCGTGTATTCCTTTTGAAGATAACAACTTAGGAAGGTGACTGCGTCCAAATTAGTCCATCAATATCCCAGTTTAGACGTACTGCACATTTTTAATTATTTTTTCATTTATCTTCAAATAAACAATATCAATAATCAATACTGTATTTGTAGGAAGATGCCGAAAAAATTTTTAAAGTTTTGCAGTTTCCTAAAATTCAGATTTTTAAATGTAACTGAGATCTAAGTCATTTTTAGGCTTTCTGTACAATATTTGAGGGCGCTCGAAGTTTAATCCTAACATTTTGAGCAGATTTTGAGAAAACGTGGAAAAATTGTGAAAATTGGACGGCGATACCAGCTGTAGGGTGAATATAGGGATCGGGAATTATCAATTTTGATAAAAATCCTGCTTAGGGTTTAGCCGCTAGCGTTGCTCAGAACGGACGGACGGGCCTTCGGCTCTAAGCCAATTTTTTGGTATCAAGGACCCCCGAAAATTGTATTCTGACTACACAGCGTATTATGTGAAGGGACGAGAATTAATACTTTTATTGTATCAGTAGTCTACAATACGAATTTTTCTGACGAAAAATTGCCGTTTTTTTCTGCAGCATTACATAACTTTCTGTCGTTTCTGTGTAGAACGCGAGAAAGAAAAAATTGTCCAAATTAGGTAACATTCCCATAATCTTTTTATAATAGCATCACTAAATGAAGCTCCCAATTAATTACTATACTCCTGTATGATATTTTACACATAAACTAAGTGAACTATTCTGCTCAATAGATATTTCCGAGATTGTCAGAAAGGAAAATATTCACCGATTATACTACGAATTCACATTTTGCATTGGTAATTTATCTCCCCCTTTGGAGACAAATATAATTAACAGACACGATCGAAATTATGTCATCTCTTCGATTGCAGTTAATCATTTAAATTTATTTTATTCGATTAAAAAATATTATAGTTGCCGGAGATAAATTTTGTGTGAGCAAGTAAGCAATTGGGTTCAAACAAATGCAAAGACGTGCCTTAGCATCATATATCATAAATGTCTCCCATTACGAACAGAGCTAAAATCATTTCTCCTTTCTCATGCCATTTTAAAATTCAAATTTATGGTGGTTTTTCATTTTCTTAAATACATTTCTTAATCCAAATTAATTCTGATTTTTCAGGTCTAACCAACCTGTTTATTTTGGAGTTCTGCCATTATTTTGAAGAGTCAGATACTTCATTATGTCTCTGCCTCCTTGCAGGCAAGAATTAATTTTAAAAATAATATTTGCCCAATTAAAATTTAAAAAATATTTGTTTGTAAAAGTGTTATGATTTTTGAAACCTTTCTGAATTCAATAAATATGCTTTTATTGTACTTTTTTCATTTTTCTATTTTAGTATATAACTCTGAATTACATTTAAATTAACGTTGTCAATTCTGTTTCATTGCCTCTTACCATATTCTACGTCCATGAAATGTGTGAGTAAAGCATTTTTTAGTCCCATGACCCACTTAAGAAGCATATTTAAGTAGTGTGAAAAAACTTCACACGTTAGTAAGACCTTACATTATAATAATTATTTTACATTTAAGTACATTTAAATTTTATATTCAACTTCAATAGCCCGTATTTGTTTTAAGTAAGAGAGAGCAGCCGGAATTGCAGATGATGAGGTGCCGAGATGTTTTATTCATTACCAGGAACTCGAAATAGAGTGAAAGGATGAAAATACTACAAAAGCTGTAAACTTCTAATACAAAAATAATACAAATATCACCTTAAATATTTGCTTCGAATTAATAACAACAAGAATGTAATTTTATGTTATGAATTTTAAATATACTTTTCTTTGTCCTTTGGGTGTTCAAGAAAGGCAGAAACATGTTTGACGTTTATACAGAGTAGCCAAGTACAAAAAAAAAAATTTGGGTGTGAATAGTGGAGTTGTGTCAAATTCCTAAATTATTGGAATTTTCATCTGAATGGTCTGTTTGAAGTTTAAACAACATTCTGGAAAGCTAATTAAGCAGAATGACTGTAAAGAAATGGAATTCCAAGATAGGCTTTACTTCAGGAAATTCACTACATGATTAATAATCTAAAGGATACATTTCAGACATGGAGCGTTGTAGGTTTATTTAATTTTATGATACACAAATATCTTATTTGCTCTAAAAAATCATACAAAGTACAGACATTGAAATAATGGAATAATGAGATTGACGAAGTCGTTAATATTCGAAGGATTGGAAAGAGATATTACAATATGAAGAATTGGAAAGACTAGGATTCGAATAATCGGAAAGAGTCGTTAGAACACTATGGATTGGAAGAAGTTAAAATACGAAGAATTGGGATACGTCGTCGAAGGTGTAAAATAAGTGTTACGATTCAAAGTATTTGTTAGGATTCGAAGAATTCGTCGTGGTGAGGGAGTCGTGAGGAATGGAAGAAGCACAAAGACAAGAAGTTTGGAATTTTGGGATCTCGAGTGTTTTGCAGGGATTCAGTGGCGGTGGGGGTGGGAGTGCTGAGAGGGGCGCTGTCCTCCCCTCTGGCTGCACCTGCCTCGGCCCAGCGGGGCGTTCAGCGACTGCGCGGGGCCGGCTCCCCGCCGCCTCACGCCGCACAGCACAGCGCAACGCCGCGCCGCGCCGCCTGCACGTGTCGTCCCCGCCTGTTCCCATTGCAACTCAGCTTCCGCGCGCCGACCCACATACGCCACATCCACGACAACAAAGATGGCTACCGCGCGCTGTCACACTCGCCCAAGGCCCCGCGCCCGCACCGCGCTCCTCGCCCGGCGCGTGTGCAAGGCTTCCCCAGGCCCTCCTCTCCCTTGGAGCGACCCCCCGCCCCTGAGACGTGCATTCTATTTCTTTAGTTAAATAAAAGTACAACTTGAACTGTAGCGATGCTACAGCACATACATATTGGTATAGAGTAGTTACACTAAGAAGGGGCCACTTTGACAGGTCGGGAAACAAATGAACGATACGCACAGCGATAACATTGCAAGAGATAGTGATGAAGCCATGTACGAATGGGCCAACTGTAAACTAAAGCTCTGACAAAAAGTGTGCATGGGCGAACTTCTGAAATTGCCAGCAGTGGACAAGCAGTAGCTAAAGCGGTTCTTCTTATTAGAACTTCTCTAGAGCCGTAATCTAATGATATAATATTGCACTTTGAATCCTTCTAACTCTTCAGCAATCATTTGAAAACACAAATAATATCACTCCAACGTACGTGAAAACTACTAATATTTTGAAAAAATGTTTACAAATAATTATTTAAATATATTACGAGGATTATATTGCATTAGGAAAAAACTATCCATCATAAAAAGGTATAGGACATTTTCGAAAGGAACTGAACCATGTTACCATTAACTTAAAATTAATTCTAAACCTCACGGTATGTGTAATTTCTCTTGGGATTACTACAAAAGGTATTACAGTTGGGCCTTCAGTATATTGTAATTTCTAATATCAATATTATGAAAATTGTGATTATTAGTAGATGGAGAACTTGATTTTTATATAAAGCATCTTTTGAAGTTGTCAAAAAATAACTTCCAATCGTCGCTTAAGGATGCGCCGGGATTGTGAAAGACTGGTAATAAAACACTTGTCGACATGTAATAGTTTTTATATTTTAATAGTTTCTTAAAAATGCCCACTGCCATTATTTTCTCGTAATTAGCACTCTAAGGCGACAGAAACAACTTGTTGAGAGTGTAAAATCGTAAGGAGTTGTGTAAGATGTCTTCTGAGAAGACTAACGTGTTTTCGACGGCCGTGACCTCAATCTACCTTTGGTGAGTATACCTAAGCCACTACTCCATTCCTTAACACATTCACTTTCTGGTATTTTTACATTTCAGGATCATTTTATTTAACTACGAACATTTTCAAGAAATAAGATCTGTTGATAACTTACACTTTCTGTTAAGTTGTTATATTCTGAAGGAGAGCTGTAGAAAGGAGCAAACAGGTTAGCACCAAGTTCATTTCTGAATGAACACTCTTCTCGATGGAAGATTTCTTCCGACACGGAAGCAGCCAAAGACCCAACGTCTCAAACCAAATTGGAAACTTGAAAAAAGATACATTATCTGGAGACTTGAATCAAATTATTATACTCCTGTTCAGACAGTACATCTATTTGTTATCTCTTTTTTCATAACAATTGATCTTAATTATCTGCCAAAACGAGCCGTAGCTGCACAGCAATACTAGGACTCTGATGTTTCAGAAAATATTCGGTATTACTATAAATTGTAACAATTATTGCAATTATTAATAAAACAAATTGTAACTTTGGGGTATTTCGTAGCCCTAAAGGTGATATGTGAAAACGATTTCGATATAATCAAGATTTTTATACCCGACCAAGACGATGTTGACAAAACATATTGGTAAAATGTTTACTAATCGAATGGCTCTCTAAAGCAGTCTGTGGCTACGACTTTTTTGGCTAAGATCACAGTCTATCTCAGAGATTTATTTACCATAAAAAAGTACTGTATATGACGTATGAGGAAGAAGAAAATAAGGAAGTATTTAATTCCCATGAAATACTTAAAAATGTACTATGAACTTTGACACAACAGCCCTTTACGAGCCAAGGCCTAGCAGCAGTGTCCCGGCCTTGCGGCCATGGGTTAAGGGGTAAGTGTGGTTAGCACATAGTCATCCCCACCCTGTATTCTGGTCTTCTCCACCAGAGAAGTGACCTTTCTTATTTCACATAGCAACAGATACTGGGGCACTGCAAACAAAGCACACAATTAATTTTTGCCCGGTGCGGGAATCAAACTCGGGGCTACGCCGTGGAGCACGCTAACCAAAAGTCCACCCAAGGCTACACATAAACATGTAGGATTCAAATAACTCCAATGGTGCAACCATCTAATGAGAATACATGCTGATGGAATACCAGAAATAGTCTTTGAGTGGTTCCCGTTCGAAAGAAGAAAACGAGAAAGACCGAGTAAATCTTGGAAGACCTTTATGGATTCGACAATGAAGAGCAGAAGAATAGAATATGCCTGGCGGAATAAAAATCACGTACGTGTAGAGTGCGAGAAACGGCCATTAGAACTGTAAAAAACTCGCTTAATGATATTAATAATAATAATAATAATAATGATTTCCCAAATGTGTGGAGCCGTAAGTAGACCTGATGTGTAATGTGTGATAATGCCCACAGACGTCTACATTCTTGCTCACGACCTTAACCACTTTTTTCTTGGTGTTAGCGATCGTTTTCTTAATAACTGAAATAGCTTTCAAATTGAAGGAATAATCTATAAATAACTAGATGTGCTCCATTATATTATTATTTATTACTTTAATCCTTAATCTTGTACGTATTTGGCATTTTATGTCCGATTAATCCACATTTCGTCATGTGGAGCGGCATTCTTTGGTCTGGCCCCTGTTTTTGTTTATTGGGGGTAAGGGAAACATGGGGCGGGCATGACGTATTTCGTACAGCTTTATATCGAACATACGTGGCCCACCTGACCTTTTCTTTCGCCACACGGCTCTAGAAACTGAGATGATTTTATTAGAAAGCTGCAACCCTATTTTTGTCCCGATCGGGATAATTCTTTATCTTCAGAAGTAAAAATTTAAATGTAAAGGAAAAAATGAAAATTCTGTAAGTGAAGTTTATTTTTCAATATTTAAAATAAGTGGTGTTAAAACAACATCTATCTCGGTCGTACTCTCACGCAAAATTATGCGAAAAGTACTGAAATTTTCGAAAAATGGTACATGACCTTATTTCAAAATCTGTCTTTGAAAGACATATTTCCTTAAAGGCAAAAATCTATATCTTCATAATTGTAGTTGCAGGAAGACACCGAAAAAAATTTTGAATATTTTGCAATTTTCAAATCATTAGAGTATTTAACGAACAAAAGACCTGCACCTTTCTCTTAAACGTCCTTCCAACTATCCAACACCAAAATTTATTCAAAGACAATGGAGCCACTTTTTTTTATTTTGGAAAATGTCCCAGTGTCTTCATGTAAAATACCGCCGAAAGTTAAAATTTGGTTTTCAAATTCAAGGGGTCGCGACATCAGCCAGATCGATTTGGAATACCAATTTTTAAGAAAATCGACTGAATGGTTTAACCGCTAGTGTTGTTCTGCACAGACAGACGGACAGACAAACGTTTTGCTGTCATTCGATTTTTCGGTATCAAGGCCCCTCAAAACATGCATTCTGGTTGCACAAAGTGTTAGAGGATTGTTTTCGAAATTAAGCAAGTGGATTTATTCGTTTTTTCGTTACTAGGACCCTGCAATAAGTTTTTCTCTGCCGAAAATCTGCCGTTTTTTCGAGCAGCAATACATAACTTTACCTCTACTCCGTAGCGAGAAAATACATATCCAAAACGTACGAGCGAGAAAGTACAAATAAAAAGTCGAAGTCTGTATCTTTTTGTGTTCGCGCGGTGCTCCTGAGGCCTGGCCAAATGCAGGGAGCCGCGCCGGCTCGGCCGCAGTCGCGTCGTCGCGATTCATGGGCTCTTTCGCCACTTGCGCGAGCCCCTTGATGGACGCCCGAAATACTCTTTATAGTTCTTCTGGGAAATTCCTCTGCACTCGGCTCGACCATCTACCTTTGATTACGGAGCAAGCGCTTCAACTACCGACAGATGCGAGAACGCTTAGCAAAGCTAGAGCTTGATGTAGATGGCATTTGCTGTCAACAATTATGGAGAAATTTCTTTAAACTATTGGCACATAGAAAAAAATGGTAAAAATGTATATAGAATATTTACTACTAATTCCAATACATTACTCTTTATTTTGCTATCAATTTTTGTTCAAGAATATACAGTGACATCATAGAGTACACAAGCCGCACTAACGTTAATTGTTTCACATTCTGGCGGGACTTCGAAAATTTGAGAATGATTCAAGTAAACGTGTCACTAAACGTACAATTCTTTCGACGTATCATGCAAATATATTCCAATAACTCCTTCCAAGTGTTGTGTTTTTTCTTTTCAAAACGTCTTGTCCCTCTGACTGTCCGTCTGGCGTTTGTGAACACTACTAACTCCAAAATCATCCGTAGAATATTTTCCAAATTGAAGAAACCCTTGTCGATCTGGTTGGAATCGAATCTTTGAGATTTTAAGAAAAATCCTACTTTTAACCCCTAATTTTCATGTGCAATTTAAAAAAATATATTCTTAAAAATGGCGCCATTTTTTCTTTAAACATTTGGTAGGGATAGTGCTAAATGCACTCTATGAGATAACATAAATGCCATATTTCTCCATTCTTTTGTTTTCTAAACGTTACAGAAAAAATTTATTCGTCTCTCACGTCATTAATATTTACATTAGCGGTAATTTCTTTACATAAATGTATTTATGAGTACATGTGCTTTATATAATGTGAGATAAAGTTTCCCGAATACTCAATTGTTTTCCGTGAAAATGAGCTCAACATTCTGCATTTTCAGAAACGCTCAAACACCATTTTCTCTAAAACGGCTCCAAATTTCTCCTTCAAACTTTCTCACCAGATAGTGCTAATTGCACTGTTTAAGATGACATAGAATTAATTTTGCTGTAATCATTTTTTTCTAAATTAAACATTTAATATTTTTGAAAGATCTCTCTCGCTTTTAGTATGCACATTTACAGCAAGTTGTAAACACTATTGTATTTATGTCTGAAAGTGCTTGAAATGAGGTCATATAATTTTTTATGAAAACCCAATAGTTTTCTATGAAAAAAGGTTCAAATTTCGAATTTACCGTAGCGCTTAAATGCTATTTTCTTAAAAACAGCTTCAAATTTTTTACATAAAATTGCCATTTGGGACGAGGTTTTACTGTTCTTTAATAGTTTTAAAGCAATACTTCAATTCTAATGTTAAGAAGCCGAAAATTACGAAAATTTTAAAAAGGTACTTTGGGCGCTAGCAGCTGATAAGCGCATGTGTCAAGTCCGAATTCCGTCTGAGACCAATGGAAATAGAAATCTAATACGGGGAAGTCTGTGCCATTCTGTAGCGCCACTAATTTAAAAAGGCAACCACCTATCGATCTATTGTCTACAATTTAATGTTCTAATATAAGCCCGATTTTTCTGGAACGTAAGTTATATATGTATTTCAATTTTGTGGACTATATATTGCAATCTACCACTAGTTACGTATTCTTTAATAGATAATGATGTGAATGTCTAATGAGTAAGTTAAACATTCATCGCTTATTGTTTTTACGTTACTTCTTTGGAGAAAATTCACAGTGGTAATCCTCGAAAACTAATGGAATGAGAGAGGTTTACAAATTCTGGAAGAAAAGAATCACTATTCACTGTGGAAACTGAGTGAAAGATATTTCTGAAATGTATTTGAAATATTTTGCATTTACCAAGATCTGTACATGTATATTTCTAACGGATCATAGCAGGAAAGTCTGCAATCCACCTTAACTCTAAAACGTAATGCATCGAATATAATTATAAACACTGGATTTTGTGGCAAAAGGATATATGTTTCTGATAAATTGCTGGACATAGCTTTTACTCATTTATTTCTGCAGTAATTGGCGCTGAATCTCACCGGGGTACTCTAGCGGGGGAAGATCACCGCCACGTCCTCTGATAAAAATATGCACTATACTTGCGGGACCAATGACCTTAGAACTTGACGCGCCCGTAATACAACAATCGAAATAAAACAATCGATAAAACAATCGATCTTTCTAAACGAAAAAATTATTGCCTATTCAATCACAAGAAATATCTTAAATTTGACTAGATTTATTTACTCTTCAGTATACATTTCACTGTTTTCATCGATTAGAGTTTCGGAAAATTACCGGTACATTTTCCCTTCCTCTCAACCCTGTGAGCTGAGCTGCCTTTGACATGGTTCTCTCCGGGGCTTCTGAAGCCTTACAGCTGTCTCCCTCTTACGATAGGCCAGCGCTGTTTCTGCAGTGAATGATGTTTTCGCTTGGTAAGCAATGACTGACTCTAGTATTTTGCAACTTGTTAAGAAAGAGCCTTTACAACTCATATTCATCACGCATTTTATTTTGAATACATATTTGTCGCTGTGCGTTGAAAAAGGACCCATTGTCAGCACATTCTCTTTGACTCCAAGAGGGTTGGAGCTAGTGTTTGAAATGTTTCACTCCCATGTTTTCCAAACGAGCTTGCGCCGGTAGCCGAAGTTCTTAACCAACTTACGTGAAGTCTTGGAAGTTAAGTAGCTCGAGACACAGCGGGTCTCTGAATGGGTGACCGTCTGGAAAGCCCGGATGCTAACGGCGCTGAGCTCATGGGTGATAGGGATGAAAGGCAATGACTTACGACTAGACTTGACGTGTGTCTGATTTATGTTCAAGGAGAATTACTCCACCTGCTACGCCAAAACGTCTTGCAACATTGTTACGCAAGTAACGGCAATTCTATAAAAAATACCGTGAGTTGCTCTTAGTCTATTACACCGAGTTTACGTTTCAATTGGCGAGGCCGTCTGCGGAAATTACTCCACTTACATCTGCGTCGATGTTTCGAAACCTCCAGCTAAACGCAGCGCCATCTAAATGACTGATTATTTCGAATGATTGATCGATTAATTATCTAGGGTTTCCGGGCGCGTCAACTGCTATGGACATAATTTCCGTTAGTGTAATTCCTTTCTTTAACCACGGTAGATGGCAACTTTTCCCTGCAGGATTGTAATATCCGATGCCGCCCTACACGTCTGCTTGCTGGAGTTTTCTCCATCCAGGTTTCTTGCACCAGCGGAGCACGGCCTCGATCGGGATAAGTTCTAAGCTCACGAGTGGTCTCACAACAGGAACCGACATGTTCGTGTGGGTAATAAGTAAGGGGTGAGGATAGGACAAGGAAGAGGAAAGAAAGAAAGGTCCGTTAGAAACGGACTAGCTTAGGACTCCCGATCATAGGTGCAGTGACATGCCTTGATAAGGCACCTCAGCCAGGAATGCCAACTGAAGCCGACAGGCAACTGAGGGCACTCATTCTATGGGAGCGATAGCGCGATGCACTACCCAGTGCCCACCTCCTCTCCCATCGCCACCGCCGCGCCGCCTCTATCATCTCTGCGGCCCCCTCCACTATCCCCGCCGCCGATAGCAGAGTGCGTGACTGATGCGGTGCTCATTGTCCCAGGCACGCGGGCGGGGCGGCGCGGGGCAGGGCGGGGAGGAGAGAGGGGCAGATGGCGCGGAGGCTGTAAAGAACGTTACGAGCCAGGGCGCATCAGTAGTGCGGCACGGATCCAGTGATACGGCCATCCCTCGCAGAGCAGCGCTGCGCGGAAAACGAAGTAAAGACGAATTCACAGTCGTACAATATATCGCTCTTATGCCTTCCATTGATGTTCAAGTTCATTCATAGGTTACTTTTAATGAACATATAGTGTATAATTTCTAACACAGCTTTTATAATTTTCTTCCAGCAACCGTTGTAATTAATTGTAGTTTAGGTGGGGAAGTCTTTGCAGTTTTCGTAGGTATGCGAGCAGATTGAGTGCCTGCAATCAGAATCAGTTTTTCTAGATCCACTTCTTTTCAGTGATGCCAGAAACTGCATTTTTTTCTTACAAAAGAGACTAGTTTAATTTTCATACAATCCTCTCTAACCCCTGCCTTTTCATTTTCAGAGGGTTGTTGTAACGCTAAGTATATTTTAGAATTCAATCGCTTATTCTCCCCAGTGTGATTCTCTCGGAATAATCATGAGTCTCTCAATATGCATGTGCACAATACCAGTGAGAATGCTACTGTTTCCAAACCAGTTTTTGCGGATCCCAACAATTGTTCCTCCGTCACACATCTCCGGTGTCGCGTTGCTCAGACGCACGCTTTGCGACTGGGGGGGGGGGTCGGCCTCCCACGTGTCACTCGGGATGACGGACAGCTGCGCTCTGATAGGGAGCGACGGTCGCTCGCGTCTGTCCCTCACGCCAGCCCGCTCCCGCTCTCCCGCTGCCTCTAGAGCCGACGGGACAAGGAAACTCTGTCTACCTAGTATAGAAAAGTGCTCGAAAAACTAAAAAAAAGTGTATATTTTTTTTGTTTTTTACTTCTGAGTTTGGATTGAGTATGGATTGGATTCATCTAAGACGTTTGGTATGAATAGTGGTGAAAAAAGAATATTGTATGCATCTCGAACGCGGTGTGTCGCTTTCGAGTCCAGAATTTTAGCTATCTCTCTCAAAAATGTGTAACTGCCTTGCCGCATAATTTATTATTATAGGATATTCTACAGACTTGTCTGGGTTTAAAGAAAATAGCAGAATACGTCACGTTGAGTCAACACCCTGTCTGGAAAAGAAAGAGTAATCTAAGTGGGCAGATTCATGAGAGCCATCGCAGTTTGAACTCCCTGCCTCAATTTACCCGAAAGGAAATTCTACGCACGCATCGCAGTGAAACAGATGCATGGCACATAACGACACCGCGAGGCAGTGAAGTAGCGGAACAAAATGAAGATGGTTGCAAGTGCAAACAGTTTTCGAAGAGGTGATTCCCAGTTTTCATGTAGTTCACACCTCAAAGGGGACACATGATTTTTGATACGTGACCTACAGTATAACTAGGAATCGTTACTTCGAACAATGCATAATAAGCAGATGCATAATAAATCTGTTAAAAAACTCAAAGGATGTTTTCTCTTAAATGGCTGAGGAATAGAAAAAATGCCCCTGGAACACTCATAGTGCAGTGAACATTCATAAAAGAAACTTATTCGGACGAGAACATGGGTTGGTTTACAATAATGTTTCGTACGTGTAAGCTGTAGAAAAATTGCATTAAACTGGCATTGAACCAGCATCACTTCGTATTACGCAGTACACATTCTATTGTTGAATTGATTGAATGATTAGTGATTTCGGGCTCGTCAACTAATAAGATAATTAGTCCCGTAAGTGTAGTGCTCGTTTTCCTCGGGAGGTGGCGATGTTTATCCCCCCGCTCAATGGTGGAATCCGGCGCCGATCTACCGCAGGCTAGCAGGGTTTCCACAACCAGGTATCTCCCACTAGCGGGGCACCCCCCCAGTCGGGTTAAGCCCTAAGCTCTCGACCGGTTTCCCGACATGAATGGTAGGGTAGTGCGTGTAAGTGTGTGCAAGTGAGTGTGTAAGTGTAAGGGGTGAGGATTGAACAAGGAAGAGGAGGGAATGATCGCAAGCGGTCCGTAGTCCATTTCTCAAGGTACTGCTTCGGCATTGGAGATTCGGGATTGGAGAAACCACGGAAAACTACTGATCAGAACAGCCGGAAGTAGAATTCTCCTCCAGAAAACGACCGAATTCGACCTAGCTGACAAGCTAGTGTAGACAATCCTGCTATCGTCGGGACTCGAACGTAGGACCTCTCGGTCAGAGGCACTGCAGTGACATCAGTTAATGCCCTGAGCCACCTCTCCCGGTTTGTTTGTAGAATTCAGGCGCCAGTACCAACAGCCATCCGCCTCCTGTTTGCACTAGCACACACAGCTTCCTCAGTGTTCTTGTTTTGCGAACGTCCTACCCTAAGACAGCACTAAAACCGTTGTATCGGCGTGTGTTGTGTCGATTTCTTTTGTAAAGAAGACATCTGTTTACTTTCGTATTCTTGAAGCCTTGAAAGAAGTCCGACAAACGCCCTGTGCGGACTCCTACAACGTAATTGGCTTCAAGGCTGTCCTTTTTCAGAATTTTCACTAGTTAGAATTACTGCAAATGCAGAAAAGTAAGAAGCAATTTGTGGAAGATATGGAAAGAGGTAATCTAGAATTTTTCTAGGATTAAGTTAGAATAAATGAAAATGCATTTTCAAAATCTTAAAATCAGATGAGTGGATTTTTGGCATTTAAATTACTGCACAAATTGAATTATATTATTCGCTACAAACATTTCTCCTGAACTCTCGAGTCGTCATTATGATCATGCTGCGAAGCGTGATGAAAATTTAGTTTCTTTCACTGCAGGATGAGGTTCAACTGGGGAAACAATGGTCGCTGCTGATGCCATTCTCTTGAACGCCGCCGAAACGCCAATAGTCGCTTGGTCTGGTGCTGATGCTCCAGAGCGAGCAGAGGGTTGGGTTTACAGCCTGCCCGCCAGTCCTAGAGCGCGCGCATGAACGCTCAAGCGCCGAGGGAACAGGAAAAAGCCGACGCGCATATCTGACGAGAGCACACTCGATAACCGCCACGCGCATTTCGCTTTTCAAGAGAAACTTCTCTATCGCGGTAAAATTCACACGACGTTGGAACATCACCAAGAGCGTAACATTTCTTTGTTCAGTAATCTACGTGTCGAAGTAGGAATGCGACAACCATGTCGTTGTTTCTGTAAATTCATCCATATATTTAACAATAATTTTTTGTAACCGAAGTTTTTTATTTCAATGTGGTGGGTTTGTGGTTTTTTAATGGTTCATATTGTTTTAAATGAAAAACTACCATAACAAAATTCTATAACAATTTTTAGATTACCATAAAATGAATTCAAACCAAACCGAAATGACAAGGGTGAAAAACAAATAAAATCGTGTTTTCGGCAACAAAGAAGGCTGTATTATTTTTGAATTATCGAATCAGATAATTAAAATTTTGTTAATTGTCCAGATGATTTTTTACTTTGTTTTTTTTTTCAGTTAAATCTCAATTAAAAATTAATAAACGATACCACTTTCAAATTAAATCCTCCCCCATGAACTTCAATGGTTACTAATTCAGTTTTAAGCACATTGATGGTTTGAGGGCGATGTTTAATTAACACGGATGTTTTAATTTTGAGCGTCGATATTCAGAATCATGAATGTTTTGTTGGCTTTGTCTCATCCCCATGTCAGATATGAAAAACATTCAAGAGCTTTCTAATTTCCTCTGACAATGCCAACATAATGGTAAAAATCGCAACTAGATAGTCTTACAAATCCCAGGCATTGAATAGGTAATTTCCTAAGTGACGCATCTTCTGCTTCACTGCTTTTCTCGTTTTACGCATCAATGTATTCAACGCTTGTCCATCATGTTACTAAATATTTCGTTCGAAATTGGTATTTCTCATATGCTAAATGGTCTCCGAAAACCGCCGAATCCTACCTTAAACCACAAGGCTGGGTGTAAATTCTACCCTGAAAAATGTATTTCATGGAGATAAGTTACTTCGGAGATACGCACTTCAATTGACCAGCCAAAATAATCGTAAAGGCAGAGCACGTAAATTCCTGCTAAGCTGATTTTTTTATAAATATAATTAACTAATTATAATTATATATTAAAGTATGCAAAGCAAATTATGTACAAAGCAAGATGTAACATTTTTGAACCAGGTTATTAATAATACCGAAAGCATTAATTGAGCAATCATGAGCAATCATGTAAGTGCAGTGAAAGAAATTTTGCTAGCACTTCTTTCTTCTACAAATGCCCTATTTTGTACTCTTTGACGTTTCACTTCTAACAGACGAAATCGCCATGCACCCACTTTTTAATCATATTCACATTAATAATTCTGGGTTTCTGTGGATACACACGTACGGAAAATCGGTTCCCGAAATTTCAGTCCTATTTGTATTTTGATTTTTTCATTCCAAATCCCTGAATCAAATTGCTGATTGCTTTTACCGGATGTAGAGCCTATTCACTAAAGGTTTGCGACCTATTCGGTTTAGTAACCATGAGAACGCTTGTCGCGCGCGAGCCTGAGAGTGGGCGTTCGCCGCCCAGCCACCCGGCCCGGCTCAGCGCTGGAGCCGACGCGGCGGGGGCGGCGGGGCCCAGGCGCCCAGGCGAAGGCGCACCCGCCTCGCCCCGATCGATGCGCCTCCCGCCCACCCCACAGGCCTCCCTCGGGCAGCCCGGGCCCGGATCGCCATCCCCGCCTAGCCCCCATCCACACCGAGCACCCGACTGCCAACCACCTCCCGCCTCAAACGCCTCGCTCGCGCAGACCGGTATCGAACGGGCGGACTCCCGTCATCCCGCCCAGTGCCCCCTCCTGCCCTCTCACACAAGCTAACCTTCCCCCGCCCCGCCCAGCCGTCCGCTCTCCTCCACACCCCGCCTCACATTACCTAGCGCAGACCCGGGCCGCGTATTGACAGAAGGGGTTTCCGCCATCCCCGCCCACGCCCCTTCATGATCCCCACCCGCAGGCCCGCGTCCAGTTACCACCCGCCCCGCCCACCTCGCACACTCCACCCCACACGCCTCGCTGAGGCTGACCCTGGCTGCGTTCGATGAACCGGGTTCCCATCATCTCCGCACACGTCCCCTCCATGCCCATCTGCCCGCCCGCTCTCCTCGCACAGCTCCGCCCACACGCCTTCCTCCGTGACGTACCGGGCTCCCCGTCCTCCGCTCCCATTCCTGTCCCCTTAGCCAACGCAGGAGCCGCCTTGAGCGCCCCCTCCCCGCAATTTCCCCACCATCTCCCCGTCATATCCCTGCATTTCACTGCGAAATCTTACTCTTCTGTCTCCCCCCCAACTCATACACCCCCCACCCCCACCCGACATCAACGCAGCGGTTGGGAGACTCTCCGAACATTCTGCGGTTACCGACGGCACACCACAGACGCAGCCTATAGACCGCAACGAATTAAAAGGGTGACAGCCTGGAATCGAACTCTGCTCTGCCACCCCTCCTCCCTTGATCGTATTCCTACACCAACCGGCCACAAATGACACATCAAGTGTAATGTTGCAAACCAATTTACGCCATAAAATGTAAAGTGGAATATTTTTGTGTTAGAAATTCCCGAAACTTTAAAAGCTCTCTAATGAAAATTAAAACTTAAATTTAGGAACAATGATTTTAATAAGAGCTTATGCAAAAGGCAATTATTTTAAAATACTATGTTGTGAGAGAAATATGGTGGATCATTTAGGATATTTGATTTTTAGCAAAATGTCGAGTTTAAATTGTGCATGATATTCCAAATATTAAGTGGAGAATTTAGAAGCATGAGAGGCAAAAATAAGAATAAGATTAATAGTTAAAAAAAAGGAAATCAGAAATTATTAAACGCAGATAATACGAACGTTTGCCAGAATCTCATTAAAATAACAATGTACCTAAAAAACAGTAGCGGGAAAACGAATCGATAGTTCTATTGCAATAGTAGTATATTAAATGTTTCAGAAAACTTAAGATAGTAATTTTTAGCTTCGATGGGAGGTATTCGTTATATTATTAAATTATTGCATTATTAAATTAATTATTTTCAGTCTTCAAAACTTTCTAATATCCAACTCGCAATCACAACCTTCTTGTCATTTCTACATGTTCTCCACGTGCAACCAGAGGCGAGTTGAGAGCTAAATGTACGTTTACTGGAAA
Source organism: Gryllus bimaculatus (assembly GCA_017312745.1). Taxonomy (NCBI): domain Eukaryota; kingdom Metazoa; phylum Arthropoda; class Insecta; order Orthoptera; family Gryllidae; genus Gryllus; species Gryllus bimaculatus. Next base: position 1,178,700 of record BOPP01000119.1, read on the forward strand.
ATCGCCCATATTCTAACATTTACATTGGAACGGGGCTTGATTTCTGGCGGTACGCGACGAAATGACGTTCCGGTACCTCGTGAATAATTTTTAAAGTTCATTATAAATATATAGCCATTTCTATTAAACTAATAATTAATTTGGAGCGCGTTCCGGGACCTACAATTTTATAAGTCAAGTACTGCATAGGAATATATTAATATTTTGCGCCATTCGGGGGAAATAGTTTAATGATTATGCAAATAATTTGTTTTTTCAGATTTGTTTAAAATAAAACAGTCGAAACTGTGAAATCGATGTTGATACAGAAATTTCAAACAGTAATAAATTACAGGAAAATCTTTGAAAACCTTTGTAAGTAAACACACAACAAATTAATTATTTTTCGGTTTCAGCTAGTGTGGAGCTCGTTGCACAGGCACAAATGCTACCAGGCTGGATTGACCCTGGCCCTCCCGAAAGGAGATTGGTGGCGTTTCAACGTACCTCAACAATGCAGGCGGTCCCTGATGTGTCGCGAGAAAACAGGAGTTGAAGTACAATTGGTTTCATCGCTCGTCGCAGCATCGCTCGAAAGCCGGTCTCCCCCTCGTCACCCCCACCATTGCGCTCCTTCCCCTCGGCGATTCGAATTGTTTCCTACTCCTCATTGGTGCTTCCAGCTAAAGAAAAGAATCAAGCACTCGGTCTCGCCCTTCCTCAGACCTCATTTAAAATATAAATAAAATCAATATATTTTATAATAATAATAATAATAATAATAATAATAATAATAATAATAATAATACCCAATACCTACAACATATCGCGGAAATATCAAGAGAAGATCCAGAAGTATACCGGTCTCGATCATGAAGTCGCAACTCAGTGGAACTTCAGTAAAGAGACAACTGTGCCTATATTAATATCAGCTACAGGAGTGATCCCGAAACTGTTCGGGGACTGGAGTGGCTTCACTTGCATGCCAGGAATGTACATAATATGCAAAAGTCAGTAATTTTCAATACATGCCGTATTGTCAGAAGCCATCTGAACCTTCAGTAAAGTGACCACACACCTGGTCATCATTCCTGTGTGTGGTTGACATATCTACCAGTAGATCTAATAATAATAATAATAATAATAATAATAATAATAATAATAATAATAATTTACACCACCAAGTAGAAATATGCATTTCATATGATGATTGAGAAAAAAGCTACATTGACTTATTCATTCTAATTTTACTGATGTAGCGATTGTAGTGTATTGCCATTTTAAGATGACTGCCGTATTTCATTAGTGAGGCGAGACTATTGCGTTTGCGAGGAACGAGTTTACACTTTTCTAATTACTTTTTCGAGGCAGGTTAGCACAATGTACTTTCTCATCTGTACAATAGTAGAGTTGATGATAAAGAGAGCGAATGAAGATATGAACGAGGTGATGGTTCACATGTAATATAGTGTTGTATGAGACACCCATCCTCACTACGAGTACAAATACACGTGAAACCACCCCAGCGGGACTGGAACCCTCAGTCTTCGACTTCTCTATCCTGTCGCTGCACCATGCCCACGCGCCGCCGAGGCCTATGCATGTCTCCACACAACAGGAAGGGGCCGAAAGTTAGCAATCGAATATATTCTACAAGAACGGTAATTGTGTCTTTCAAACAGGTCGACCTTTAGATGAGTTACTGAGAATAACACTCGAAGGTTTTCATTATGTTAACTACCGTTATTTGATGAAAATGTAAGCTACTCGTTGAACAAAATCAACTCGAAAGAAATAGCAAAATATTTCGTTTAATTTGTTTACGAATAAGTTGGAAGCCAGAACTGACAGCATCTGCGTTATTTGTCGAGTGTTGTGTTGTATAGCCACTTTTATCACATGAGAAAGTCGAAATTTGTTAAATAAAATTAGTATTTTCATCGGTGATCAGACACAATCTGATTTGATGCCTTCAAAACAATTGATTAGGTAACATTCGTAGTAGAACGTTCTTCTTTCAAAAGTTACTGACAAAAAGATATAAAATTATAGGAGCAATTATGAATGACAGTGACTGCGGTGTTTACATGGATGACGGCGGAATTTATTTCAAAGTGGAGGGTGGAAAGGGTGGATGGAAAGATGATGATAAACAGGTCTGAAACTTGAAGTTAGATCGTCAAAAATTGAGGAAAAAGAAAGAGTGCAATAAAAATTGAAATAGAAATTGAAACTGGTGTTAGTAATATCCCTAAATTTATTTTTTATTGAACTACTTTCTCGTATACGAGCGTATATACGTAGTGTACAGAAAGCTATGTAATGCTGTGGCAAAAAACGGCGATTTTTCAACGCAAAAGCTTCTATACGGAGTCCCTTGATACAGAAAAATTGTTTAAATCCTGTCATAATATGAGTAAATTATTCCCTCTAATACGTTATATAGTCAGGTTTTAGAAATTGTGGATCATTGATACCAAAAATGTAGTTTATTTCAAAACGTCCGTCCGACCGACCATAGGTAGGATCTTTTCAAAATCGATATTCCCCGGTCGATCTGGCTCGATTTTGAAAAAAATAAATAACTTTTGGTGTACTTTACATGAAGCCACTGGGACATTTTCAAAATTTTATCAAAAATAGCTCCAAATTTTTTCTTTAAACTTTTTGAAAGAATAGAGTAAAATACACTTTTAAGTGTGGCATAAATCCGATTTTCACTCTTTACTCCAAATTTTCGTAAATTGCAAATGTTTGAATTTTTTCGGCGTCTTCCTACAACTACAAAATTGAAGATAGAGAGTTTTCTTTCAAATGAAGTTTGTTGTTCACATTTAGTTATTTCCATAAGGTCATCCCTGCTTCCAACGGGATCTCAAAATTATTGTTATACATATCATATCTACGCTTTCGCGATCTTTGGTTCTTGTCGATTATACTCCCTCCAACTGTCCCTAAATTATTGTTGTACATATTACTTCAAAGCTTTGTCAAAACTCTTGAAACCTCTCTTGCGTCCAATTGGTGGTTGGTCGAAGCAGAGAGCGTGTGTGTTGGGGTGAGCGCGCCTGCAACGGACAGCCCTCCATGTCACTCGCAGGCAGCCCTCGCCCGCGGGCGTTCGCCTCCCACTGCAAATGGAATTCGCTGCATCCCGAATCCCTCCGCTCAGCGAGACTCGCCCTCGTTCGTCCCGGCCCCCTCCCCCACGTCCAGCTTCGCCACAACCCTTCCCACCGTCCCCTCCTTCATATCCCTTCCCCTCTCCCCTATTTCCCCCTTCCTCATTGCCTTCCCCTCCTATTTCTCCTCACCTTTTCCCTTCCCATCTCTTCCCCTCCCCCGCTTATCTGCGGAGCACATGGGATATTCATGGGGCAGCGCGTCCGCTTTTCCGATTCCTGATTTGTTATTTATGAATCTGATGGGGCAGGGGATACTATGATGCGACGCGCGTCATGCGGGAATACAGGGCAAAGGAAAGAAGTTTGTGAGAAACGGTGACACGATACATATCTAAGATATTGACAAAAAGCGAATGGCTCGAGACTACAACTGATGTCACTGCGGTGCTTCGGACGAGGAAGTGCTAGGTTTTGGGTTCCGTCGGAGGCACCATTTTTAACTCTAGCTAGATATGTTGAGTACAGCCTCACCTTAAGAATCATTCTAACGGCTGGCAGCTCTGATCGGTATTTTTCCGCGGTTTCTCCGATCAACACCAGGAGAATGCCTGAGCAGAATCCTAACAAAGGGGCCACGAACCGCGCGTAATATTTCCTTCCTCTCGCTTGTCCTATCCTCGCTCCTTCCTGACATACACTCCCACTTACTTCCTCAAATGTAGGTAGACCAATCGTGAGCTTGGGGCTTACTACCACAAATGTTGGAACCACAGAGCCTGTTGCAGCTGGAGCGGTGTACTGCTGGTTTCCAGCAAGTCCACGCGTAGTGCGCCGCCGTATTTCACGATCCAGCAGGGAAAAACACTACCACCTTACCTGACAGAAATACACTACAATTTCGGGACTAATTACCACAGATCCATACTCAGACACACGACATAATCAATCAACAAAAATCGTAGAGATGCTGCTGGCGTGAGGGTGGTGCCGTATGATGGCATCAATGTTACTCCATGGGCCAGTTACTATGTCTGCACTTTCTGACATCTATCATCTTTCATCTTTCTCTATCATATATATATATATATATATATATATATATATATATATATAGAGAGAGAGAGAGAGAGAGAGAGAAATCGAAAGCATAAACGTAATTTTTTCATCCTATAGCTCGAAATGAAATCGAATGTCGTTATTATCGGGATAGGTGCACGTTACTTTTCTGAAAGGGGAATCCCCATTTTAATGCTGATTCCATTTTTATACCACAGAATTGAAAGCCCTGGGATCGGTATGAATTGATGATGACGATGATGATGATTGATGCAATAGGCACTCACGAACATACAGAGACACATACAATCTTGTCCGAGGCGGGACTGGAACCCACGATCCTTTGTTCCGAGTCCGCCACTGCCCTACTGCCTTAGAGATCTCGACCATCGAATCGGCATTATTATTAATTATTTTACAACAAATTTGAGTTTTGTAGATAACGTTATTTTTTATTTAAATTATTGAGGTAGTTACCCTGGAAGAAAAGAAGTCATCAAAACAAATCAATTGAAGTTCCATAGGAATTATTATCGTTCTAAATTTTTGGTTTTTTTTAATATAGGAAAGCCGTTCGAAGAAATTTCAAAATCAAATCCTAACCATTTTTGGTGTCAGAAAATGAAATGTAAAGCTGGACCTGAACGATATTTGAAACGGTTTGTTCATTAGAGCCACTCTGGTTGATGTCTCATCGAGGAAGCAACCGACCTGAAGGGCCCGCTGCTTTTCCTCCTTAAGAACCTCCTAGGCGGAGGTCGGGGTGAGCGGTTCGAGGAGCAGGGGGGCTGGGCTCTCGGGCGCTAATGAGGCTCGCGGTCGCAAGTCTTCTCAATCGGCGGAGCGCGGCTCGGGGCTTCGGAAGCCCCGC